>JAXIVH010000002.1:7612469-7624969 GCA_036785325.1 Urophycis tenuis | reverse complement strand
GTTGGGGACGATGGAAGAACACCGAGTATGTTCAGTTCATTTCAATTCTGGAGGAGAGCAGGAAGAACAACACCCCGGATAACAAGGTGAGTCCAGGGTGTTTTTTTTTTTTCGTCCTTTTTCTGACTGTCAAAAGAACTTCAACAGAACGACAATAATGGTCGAGGTCAGAAAGTATTCCTTTTTTTTCATAATTCATTCTTCTCCTCTCTTTCGTAGAAAAAATTGAGATGCTTCGATTTTGACTTCTCCTTCTGGCCCGTGGACTTCAGCTGGACGGAATTCAGCAATCCGTAAGCGGAGACACTTTTTCACGCGGTGTTACACGGCATATGGAATTTGAATACACATCACTTGCAAGGTTAACACATGTCCCGCGGTCCCGCCTGTGTTGCTTATGCCTTCTGACCGTCTGTGTGTGTGTGTGTTCCAGAAAGTTGTCCAAGGCGGGCGTGTCTCTTCTCAAGCCGGAGACCAGGCTGAGAGGTGCAGCAGATGGTGTCCTCCACCATGTCCGCACTCTCCCGTGCCACGTGATCAGGTACACCTTGGCTGCATCGCATTACACTACAGTGTCTCTCTCTCTCTCTCTCTCTGTCTCTCTCTCTCTCTCTGGAATCAAATTCCCATTAGAGACTGGCGGCCGGGCGAGCGGCGAGACAATGAGGTATTTAATGATGCGGCGGCGACCTTCGTGGATGTGTTATTCTACCCTAGCCTTCTTATCTATTCGTGGTGGCGGACACCAAAAAAAAGAAATGCTGTTCCTGGAGTGTCACGGTGATCTTTCTCTCTCTCTCTCTCTCTCTCTCTCTCTCTCTCTCTCTCTCTCTGTGTCCCGCCCCCGCTGCAGCTTCCTCATCGCCCACGTCGTTCGGGAGGAGGATGCTCTACCCGGGCTCCGTGGGCCTGCTGCAGAAAGCCATGAGGCCGATGCTTCAGCAGGGCCAGGCCAAGCTCATCGAGGAGGTGACCGCCGCCACAGCCGCCGCCACCACCACCACCACCATGTTGTTAATCAACATCGTGATGAAGACTGTAGACACATCCTCGGCCCCCCCCGGCCGCTGGCACCTCTTTTGACCTCGGTGCGTGTTTTCCTTCCAGTTTGAGGGCCAAAGGAACAAGCTGGTGGCCTGCGACGGCAACGAGATCGACACCATGTTCGTGGACCGAAGGGGAGACGCAGGGCCGGACGGAAAGACTCTGGTGAATCAAACGGCTTCCGTCGTGATGCGGGAGTGGAGCCGCTCCATTTGAACTCACTCACTTCTAATCACATTGTTCTTTTCTCATTATTCAGGTCATCTGCTGCGAGGGCAACGCAGGCTTCTACGAGGTGGGGTGTATGAACACGCCGTTGGAAGGTGGGTCGTCGTCAACATCGCAAATGTCTGTCGCTTTGAAATAGTAAAAACCTTTTGTCTGCTGCACATTAGTGTACATCTTCTGTTGTGTGTGTGTTTGTGTGTTGGGTGCTGCAGGAGGCTATTCTGTCCTGGGATGGAACCACCCTGGTTTTGGAGGCAGCACGGTAAGAGGAACCGTTTCAGTCCCGCTCCTCGCAAACAGAACTTTTGCCCTTTCCTTCTCGTGCTTTAAACTGATAAGACGCGACACCGACATGAAGGTATCAAAGTTTCATAGATGAGATTAGGATTCCCCGCCCCCCGGCTTCTCGTTCTACACGTGTTTTAATTATGTACACGCCAACATGGAAGTTCTTTGCTTTACCCCCCTGTCCCCCAGGGTGTCCCGTTCCCCCAGAATGAGGCCAACGCAATGGATGTGGTGATCCAGTTCGCCACGCACAAGCTGGGCTTCCAGCTCAACGACATCATCATTTATGCCTGGTCCATAGGAGGATTCACAGGTACGGGAGGAATAGATAACACACATCTGATCGTTTTTGTTTTGTTTTGTTTTTCCAAGCGATGCCATTAATGACAGCATCGACGATCGCACCGTACTTCTCATCGATCATCGAGTGCTGACTCCTCTTCTTCCTCTTCATTTCCGTTCACATTCTCTCCTCCACCCTCCGGTGGTCCTCCGTCATCAGCCAGTTGGGCTGTGATGTCATACCCAGAGCTCCAGGCGGTGGTGCTGGACGCCTCCTTCGATGACCTCCTACCGCTGGCCCTGAAAGTCATGCCTGACAGTTGGAGTGAGTCCATGCTGATGGTGCTGCGTTTCACAGGCTCACTGAGAGCACAGTCCCACTCGGCCACTGTACTGCACTGTAAATTTAGGTTTTAGGAAATGTGGTTTTGTTGCACGAAGGGTGAATGTCCTCTTCAGAAGTTTACTTGGCCTTTGTGGCACCGTGGGGGTTTACACTTAGAAGTACCTCTGAGCTCGATGGAGCCATTGAAGTGTGCGCGGCCGTATAATTTTTAAAAGACAACGTGGAAAACAATGAATGAATCAAGACAGTGGGCCTAAAAGTACTCCCTTACCAAGTTGTGTTACATGTTTGGGTTGTTGTTTTTGTTTTTTCTCCAGGACCGCTGGTACAACACACAGTCAGGCAGTACATGAATCTGAACAACGCAAAGCAGCTCTGCCAGTGAGTCGAACACAAAAGACTTAACAACAGCGCCCAGCCAGAGCTCTGATTGAGGACATGCTGCAGACATGTCTCCCAGTCAAAGTTCTCTTTATTTGTAGAGTGCATCCCATGCTAAATATGCTTGAGAAGACGCCTTTGTTTGTGGAGGGACCTTCAGAGGAAGTGATTTGGTATCAATCATTTAAACATGTGGCAGCCATTGATTCACGGTGTGCCCATTGCGGTCTATTAAAAATGGAAACAAAAGCAGAGAAGGCTAAAAATAATTAGCAGTAACAAAAAGCAACAAGAGACACTATAGTGTGCGTTTTTCCCCACCAGTGTCTACACATGGGTGTGCTGCACATTGGATAATGTATGAACACATGATGGATTATTCATGAATGGATTTTGTGTGAATGCAAAATGGATTTTCGAACACTCTTCATCGCCGTGACTACAGCGTGGAAGTTCCAACTGAAACTAATGTTTGAAAAAAAAAAAAAGCTCTGCTTTGCTGAAGAACAGACGTGCTATAAATAAACCTAATGTATTTAAATAATAACAACATAATTAACAATCCCATCACTCACAGGGGCTCTCTGAGTCTGAATGTCAGGCGATACGTTCCCATCAGCGGGGAAGCATTAGCACTGAGAGCCCCTCTTTGAATGTAAAGAGTGTTTGTCGGCTGCGTGATTGCAAGTGACAGCCTCGTTACTTATCTCCCAGATACCAGGGACCGGTGTTACTCATCCGGAGAACCAAAGATGAGATCATCACCACCACGTAAGTGCTCTTTGTAGCTCTTATCTGGATGTATGAAGACACAATGCCACGGCGTGTATATCAGAGTCTAGAGACAGGGGAGTCTTTTCCTGCGGCAGGCTCCCATTCAGATTGCAGATTGCAGATTCCCGGGGATGGACAGGCAGAGTTGGAGGACTGTATGCAGTTTGCCTTGCATGTGTGCATATATGCATATGTACATGTTTTGCACGTCCAAGCCTTACCCAGCTCTCAACACAAGACGTGATACCCTTGACATCAAACATAATGCTACCCTGTACAATTACATGTTTTGACTGTTACTAAAACCTACATATTTAATATTTCAGATATTGTATCCAGAGACCTTGCAGAGACTTGCCCGCAGGCCTGTCCTTTAGTTACTATTGGACGACCTTGGCCTGATTTCTCAGAGCAGTTAAGAACCCATTGTGAGGCCCAGTGTGCCTGGCTCGCTTGCGCACATTGCTAAATACAATGCGATAGACGCTGATGTTGGCCCATGCGTGAAGATGCTCATAGTGAAGAGAAGAGGTCCAGAGTACAAGGATTCATAATAATGCACTGCACGTAATGGGTTACTTGTGATGTTGATGGGTTTTTTCTTTTTTTTGTGTGTGTGTGTGATGCTTTCCGCAGGGGGCCAGAGGATATCATGTCCAACCGAGGAAATGACCTGCTGCTCAAACTGCTGCAGTTCAGGTAATTTAATTAAATGGATCATTTTCACTTCATGATACAATCCTGCTTACCATTGCTCTACTTTTCATTGAAGACTTGCATGTTGTGTGTGTGTGTGTGTGTGTGTGTGTGTGTGTGTGTGTGTGTGTGTGTGTGTGTGTGTGTGTGTGTGTGTGTGTGTGTGTGTGTGTGTGTGTGTGTGTGTGTGTGTGTGTGTGTGTATCAAGGGCATAGGTTTGGTCTGAGCTTTGTCAGGGATACACTACCCAGACCCCCCCCACCCCCACCAAAGAAAAAATGAAATAACTTATGATGCACGCCTGACTTTAAGTTTGTTTGATGCATTATCTGCTGACGTGATGCATATGCAGTAAAACATTTAGTATAGCACCATTCCAATTGAACACGTCTGCTTGGTGAGCAAAGACAAAGATTCCGTCCACTTATTAAATAAACCCAGCCTCAGGATGGCTGAGAAATTCCACAACACCAGATGCTTTTTAGAGTAGAAGACATTCAGTCAATCAAAAAAACAGATCTGTCTCAGACGTATTTCGGGAGGCGGTACCAAAGTGGGAAATGAACCCTTTGTGTACCGCATGAGGCACTTTTTTTTTTTTCTGTTTCAACCTGAATATTGGTGGGGACATTTCAGTCGTCATTTGACATTGATGGAGACACGTCTTTAGGACCCCACGCACACCTCCGCCCTTGGTATATATATATATATATATATATACTATATTGTCATTCTGCTTCCCAGGTACCCCAAGCTGATGGCAGAGGAAGGCGTCAGAGTGGTGAGAGAGTGGCTGGGGGCCTCCAACCCCATAGCAGAAGGTAGGCATGTGGTGGTGGTGTCACTTGTTGTCAGTGTGGCCAAAGGAGAGCATGGCCTCATATGTTAAGGTACACATGAGGGGGAGGACGGCGCTCAATTTATAACCCCATTTTAATGACCAGGATTAGCTTGGGTCTTCACGCCGCTACCTGAAGGTTTTTTTTCCTGTTGTCATTGGATTAGAGTTGGAGAAGGAAGGGATTAGATCGATTGTTCACACACCAGCCCTGACCTTTTATTTGCAGTTTCTTTTCAATCCCCCAGCAGTGTTAAACTCAAGAGTGCTGAGACCTGGGCGCACGCACACACCCACACCCACGCACACCCCTGTGCACTCTCTGAATATCCATATGCCCTTTTTCAACATTTGAGTCTAATCCCCAATACAATATTTAAATGTCAGTGCAAATTGTCATCTGCACTCAACTGTGTGTCGGTCTCTATTTCTGGCCCCCAATGTCAGCGCAAAATATTGAAAAGTAAGTGTGTGTGTCCGCAGCGTCAGTGTACAGTCACTACGAGGTCGACGATGACTGGTGCGTCTCCGTGCTGCAGTCCTACCAGACGCACAACGGCACCGCCTTCCCCTGGAGCGTTGGTAATGTGCAAAACACACCACACACACACACACACACACAGGGTTTCAAATCCGTGACCGTGTGGCTCCTCTTCTCTTCCAGGGGAGGACATGGCGCCGGAGTGCAGGCGGCAGCTCGCTCTCTTCCTGGTAAGCAGCCACACTGCTCGCACGCCCCCCCCCCCCCCTCAAAAAAAAAAAAAAAGCCATCCTATTTGACGCGACAGCCGCCTTTATCTTATTGACCTTTAACATGTTCTTTTAATGCAAGCGTTCACCCATAAGATTAAACTTTCTTCAATAAGACGCCTCCTTGTTTGAGCTCGGCTTTGGCTTCACCTTTTTCTTTTTTGTACCCTCAGAGGAAAAAAAAATATAAAACAACATCCGAACACCCACACCCCGCAGTGATACAGACGTTACCGCTGAGGAGCACTGCGCCTGGTTGCCATAGCGACGGGCTCCTCTGCGCCCTCGGCCTGACCGGTGTAATGCGTTTCCCGCCCGCGCCGCGCGTTATTGAAGTCATCCAACATCAAACAAACGTCAAAAGACGTCGCGTGCCATCAATTACGGCCGGCGCCGCGGATAATGCCTGTCGAATGGGACTCCTCCCCCTCGCCCCCCCCGGGCCCTCCCACCACTTTCCCCCCCCCACCGAGCCCCCCCGGTGTCCAAACACCCCCCACTAAGAAGCTTGTTGTGTCGCAAATGAAATGCGCTTTTGCACGCGTTTTTCCACCGTCTCCCCCCCCCACCCTCCCCTGTATGCTTCCACCTCTCTTTTTTGAAAGCCCTTGTTCTCTCTCTCTCTCCTCTCTCTCTCTCTCTCTCTCCTCTCCTCTCTCTCTCTCTCATCTCTCTCTCTCTCTCTCTCTCTCTCTCTCTCCTCCTCTCTCTCTCACTCCTCTCTCTCTCTCTCATCTCTCTCTCTCTCCTCTCTCTCTCTCTCCTCTCATCTCTTCTCTCTCTCTCTCTCCTCTCTCTCTCTCTCTCTCTCTCTCTCTCTCTCTCTCTCTCTAGGCACGGAAGTACATGAGGAACTTTGAAACCACACACTGCACCCCTCTGCCCTTCTCCGAGTTCCACGCCCCTTGGAGACTGTAGAGGAGACCTCCGCGGACGACACACACACACACACACAGGAGTTCAGGATGTAGAATACTGTGATTTTCTTTTTCTTGTAGGAGTCGCACACACAGACACAGACACAGACACACACACACGCACAGTTTGGGGTTTGTCTCGTGTCCCCGGAGTGGTGGTGGCGCCGTGTTGAAAACATCTGGCAACAGTCTGAAAACATGATTATAAAAAAATAAAAGCTCTAATTGTAGTCATGCATTTTAGCGAATGCACACTCCATCTCCCTTGTGGTTTGGAGGGGTGGGGGGTTTCCAACCCCCCCCCCCCTCCCCCGTTTGGCTGCATTCAAGAATGTAGCCGACAGCATTGTTGCTGCAATCCCAGAAGTGCACCATTCATCAATATCAGTTATTCTTAATGTTGTGTCGGAGAAATCTCTCTGCCTTTTGTTTGTTTCTACCGCCGCAGCCGGTCTTTGTAATTATAATTATTTTTCTCCTCTAGTTTCTATGGACTTGCCGTCGTACAAAGCGTTGCTCTTGAATTGTATTAAAAACAGGCTGAATAAAAAGAAAATGTATGCAACCGCCTTTGTTGCCGTCGTTTGATTTGACTGCGTGATGCCGTACACAAGATGAGAAAAATGAGCTCTACGTGGCAAACAGCCCGGGAAGAACATCACAGACTAATAAGAGGCGTGTGCCATGCTCCCCTGAACAGCCTTTATGTAACACAAAACACATTCTGAGTAACATACAATGTGGAAGTTATATCATTTTCTTGAAGTTGTCTGTGGCTTCCTTCACTTTCTCAAGTTCGGTCTGGCTTTGTCGCAGCTGCAGGGGTGGGGAGAAAGCAGGAAGGGAACAATATTAAAAGACTTCATTCATTTACATTCATTCACTCAGTCTTTACATCGATTCCCTCATTTAATCATTCGGGTCCCACTTTTGAGTCCCTTCATTAACTCGTCCCTTACCTTCTCGGCATCCTGCTCCTGGGACTTTGACGGGCACCTTCTCCTTGTAGTCCGTTCTTGGCCATCTTCTCCATCAGCTTCTCCATCTGTTTCCTCCAGCTCGGCCTTCTTGGTGGTGGAGCTTGGCCACCTCCTTCTCCACGTCGATGAGACCCTGAAGACACGTGGAGCCCACGGCGGACATATTCAGTCATGTTTGTTCGGGTGACTTTCTCACCGTATTAGCAGGTAGCTTTGGATAAAAGCGTCTGCTAAATAATGTAAATTCAGTGACGAGGGGGGCGACCGTCGTTATGGAGGGAGACGAGACATGGCCGGGGGGGGGTCTTCCACCTCCGGCCCAAGAGGTACCGGGGGTTCGATCCCTGGGGTGCGAGCCCTATGCCTCCTACGGACCCATGAGCAAGAAGCCTCGCCCCCCCCCTTGCCTACTTTACGTCAACACATCCCTTCTCTTTTTTTTTTTTGTACATGTGATTTCTTCCTCTGTGAAGCCCAATCAATGGTGTGTGTGTGTGTGCAGGGTGCTATATAGAGAACACCCTTCACCCTCAACTACCTGCTCCCTGAACGGCATTCATCTGAATTCCCTGTGCTAACACGCGTAATCCGCTACATGAGAAACAGTAAAAACGTGGCCCCTCGAAAGAACACAGCCTGCGAAAGACGTCAACGCCGCGGAACTCTCGACGCGAGCGCCACCGAGACAAAGCCCCGCTCTGACTCAGGGGGATATACAAACACCGAGGGAGGAGAGGTGAATCTATGGCGCAACATCCGGTATCAATTATAAGCAAGCACAGCGCTAGCTCGCCAAGCTAATACGCGACGCCACGGCGACGGCTTGATACCACGCAGGGTTAGCATCCAAACAGACGAAATTAAAAAGGTTTGATGGAGAGCCGGTAGACAGCGTTGCTGTTGTTTGAATTGGATGCCAGTCCTCCTCCTCCTCCTCCTCCTCCTCCTCCTCCCTCCCCCCCCCCCCCCCCCCCAGTGACTGGCAGAGAGAAGAAAGTTAATGATGCTGCAGGCTTATTGCTGGGGAGGGCTCCCTTGAAGCCTCAGTGCAGAAGGTAATACGAGAACTACTCGTTGTGCAGAGACTCCGGTAGCCGGGGAACGCGGGGGAAAGAGAGCCACTTGGACACGTTTCGTTAGTCGCCCGAATATTAAAACTACTTTGTGGCATTTTTTTGGGACGAAACAAAACAAAAACGAACGAGAAACAAAAAAACGACCCTCGTCATTCAATTCCAACGGCATTTTTTTTCTGAATTCTCAACTGCCATCTCATGGTGTTGTGTGCGCTCCTGTGGGACGCCACTCACGCCCAGAGAAGCTCCGTTATCAATGAGGACGGGAGAGGCACTCCGCACGCACGTGCGCACGCACACACGCACACGCACACACACCACACACACACACACACACACACACAAGCTCCAGCAGACGGGAGGTGAACTGACTGACGGCTGAGACGAAGAGTTCGTGCCTCCCGACCTCGGTGAAGAAACATCCATCAGAAGCTGCGTGGGGGGGCTCGCGCCTTCCCTTCTTCCCCTTCCAGGAGCCGCCAATTAGCGGCGCCCCGCCTACAGAACCGGCCACTCGAGCGGCACATCACCTCCTTAATGACATCTTCAAAGAGGCCTGGGTACCGCGCGCCCCCACCGTGGCCCCACCTGAGCGGTGCGGGGGGGGGAGGGAGGAGGAGCCTCACCTTGAGCACAAGGTTGACGGTGCAGCGGTCCGAGGCGATGGCCACGGCACAGCCCTCGGGGGCGGCTTGGTCGGCGGTCACGGCGTGGACCGTCTGGCAGTAGGACAGCGTCTGGATCTGCTGGCTGTACTTCTGCAGCAGGGACGCCGTGGGCGCGTCTATGCACTGGAGGTAGCCTTGAGGAGAACAATGACAACAATAAAAGTATATCAACCATCGGCTGCAGTCGTCGGGCACCGCTGTCAATTCGAAGGCGCTTCAGTGTGTGTGTGTGTGTGTAGGTGTGTGTAGGTGTGTGTGTGTGTGTGTGTGTGTGTGTGTGTGTGCGTTTGTGTGTGTGTCTGTGTGTCTGTGCCTGAAATCACATCTCATCCACACTACCGGTGTGTAGCGCCCGCATGTGTGACGCCAGCGCAGGCCAGAAGGCTCAGCGCACACTGGCCATCACAGCGGAGAGGTGAGGGGTGAAACCATCCAATAACAGACTCGGGAATTATTAAAGGGGCCCCAAGGACACAGGGGTTAGCGCCCCTTACTCTGGAGACGGGAGCAATGGGCTCTTGTGATAGCGCAGTGAGTCGGGACCCTGGGTTAATGTCTCCCGAGCCCGGAGGTGCTCTTGGACAGAGTCCCCGTCTCCGTCGCCAGGCACCGGGATAATAGGTGGGCCAGAGGGATGCGCACGTCCCATTGGCCCTCCAGCACCTCCACCGTCACCGCCGTCTGGTCTCCCATCCAAGGACGCGCCCGGCCGAACCAAACATTAGATAACATTACTTTTGTGTCGCGATACTGCGTCAATAAGGGCCCGCGGTACGATGGCATCACGGCCAAAGAGACAAATGCTACGATTCCCTCATTTTAAATTGTAAGTAAGTGCAATTCAACGTAAAGCTTTTAAAAAGATTCGGCGACTATAATTTAATCTTGATGTAATACGAGAAGCAATGCATAATTTATGTGACACATAATGTCTGTTGTTTGCAAAGTGTTACAAATAGGAACGAGGCTCTCGCCAGTGTCCATGCGGGGAATGTCGTGCCTCACACTCGGCATTCGACTCCCTCCTCAGATTTGTCTGGATTACAAATGATACCCAATTATATCCATTACACTCCTCCTCCGCAGCGCCTCCATTTTCAAAGCCCTCCCCTGTTGCTGTCGCTTGGTGCCCGGGATTATAAAAAAGAAAAAAGATACAACTTCTGCTCAAGCTTCTGCTCTGAGGTTTTTTGTTTTTTTCCTTCCCATCTTTAAAAGATGCCATGTTCCTGCAGATGAAACGCTGCCACCGCACATCCTGCACCCCGGGTTCTCGTTCAGTTCTCCGTGACATCATAGCCGGCAGGGGAATGGGCAGGAACAAGTTTTTGTGAGTGGCGATATTGCAGTCCTGTAAAGATGGCGCACTGCTGGACTGTTTTGTGCGCGGTTTGCCGCGTTCGTGCCGTGCGATTTGTTGTGTTCAACTTTGGGGTTCAGGCTCGCTACGGGTCCCTCGGCGTCCTCCTTTGTTTCTTATGTTCCCTGGTTTAACATTCTTTTCAGATTTCGATTTGCGAGCCTCACACATTAAATCGATTATTTTCCCCCCCAACCCAAATAGCAAGATCACTCACATGCTTTCTTGCCAAGCCCCAGACGTGGTAGACTTGGTTCTGCTTGTATAATGAATCTAGTCCCACCCCCATCCAGTGGAGATGATGAGCTTTATGCAGAGATCTGGTTAACTGCTGCAACTTCATCCCACTCACAGCGGCTGAACTCTATGGCTCCTTCAACGAGATGCTTGGCCTCTCCCTGGCTCTGCAGTCTCCTGTTTCCTTCAGTCCAGACAGGGCTGTCTGGCACCAAGCATTCCACTGCTGTACCGTTAAATCCTCCTGAACATAAACTCTGAGATGCTGCTTACTTCAGTAGAAATGACCGCAGAATGCTTTTTGATAATTCCTCTGCATTTTTTTCAGTCTGTTCTCCTTCAGACTCACTTCAACGACTGT
Source organism: Urophycis tenuis (assembly GCA_036785325.1). Lineage (NCBI taxonomy): Eukaryota > Metazoa > Chordata > Actinopteri > Gadiformes > Phycidae > Urophycis > Urophycis tenuis. The sequence continues at coordinate 7,613,742 of JAXIVH010000002.1, read as the reverse complement.
TAATCAGAGCATACTGATCAGAAGGTCCGTTATCAATGTTTTTAAAGACCAAGACCAGTGGCAGACCCCTTGTTCACTTGTTAGGAAGACATTAGAATTAAATCAGCCACTCTAAAATAATTAATTTCAAGGGCCGTAATTATAAAATCAAATATTAACAGGCACACAACAATTTAAGTCGGTCAAGTTTGCGTCGGTCAAGTTTGCGCCGCACACATAACAGGTAGTGCATATGCATGTGTGTGCGTGTGTGTGCGTGTGTGCGTGCGTGTGTGCGTGTGCATGTGCGTTCTTACAGTCAGCGCGGGGTCTTGGTCAGGTTGTAGTCGGCCCTGAGGAGCGAATGGTCTTGACGACGGTCATTACAAACTCCATGTGGCGGTCCACCTCGTCACTCTGCCAGCAGAACTGAAACAAACAACCAACAGCATTCAAGCTGACAAACGGGCCCACTCTGTCAGGCACAACAGCGTGCTCAACGGAACACTCCACGGATTGGCAAAACCAATCCGTCACACAGCGACGGCGCAAGCAATTATGTTCTCCCTGTTTGTTTCGTTGCCCCCGGTGACCGACCCCCCCCCCCCCCCCCGGCTCACCTCGTCCGTCTCCGGGTAGGGCGTCACGGAGATGCTGGCGGGGCTGTCCCGGGGCAGTCGCCGCGGCAGCCTCTGGAAGAGCTCCTCCGTGACGAAGGGCATGATGGGAGCCAGCAGGCGCAGGCCCACCTCCAGGCAGGTGTACAGGGTCTGCCGGCACACCAGGGCCCGTCTCTGGGAGGAGTCATCCGCCTCCGCCGCGCTGAGCACCGGCTTCACGCTCTCCTGCAGGGGGATGAGGAGGGGGGGGGGGGGGGGGGGACGCGGGGGTGATGAGGATGGGTCGGCGGTTTGATCCCCACCTCCCTACATGTCGAACCCCCACGGATGTACTGAATGTAAGTCGCTTCGGACGAAAGCTTCTGCTGAAGGCCCCGTCTATTTAATGAGCTGGTCTCCTGCTGCGTGCTTGCCCATGAGGTTTCAGGACGTGGTCGTACATGGGAAGGGGCTCTGTGGGGTTAGGATCAGGGTCACGGCTGCTGGGGAACTGATGAGAGACACGTCGTCCTCGACACCGAACCTCTCAGAGAAGCGTCGACAGGTCCCGTGTTAAGACCAGAAGCAAAGCAGGCGACTGTATCTGAAACATCGCCGTGCTGCACCTTACTTTTCTTGCCTGCAAATCTCTGCAGTCGGAAGACGCCTGCAAATCTGAAGCGGGGGGGGGGGGC
>JAXIVH010000002.1:7572469-7609969 GCA_036785325.1 Urophycis tenuis | reverse complement strand
CACTACCAATTGGGTGTTTCTCTTGAAAACGGTGCGGTTTAATCTAAGTGATTTGAGACTACAGATGCTTCTTGCTCCTCTCTCTCCATTCTTTTCTGCCTTGTTTACAACTCTGGGGTTCTTACCCACAGCACATCTAGTACACCAGGGACCCCCATTAGTTCTCACTGAGGGCCACATTATGTCAAGGTTGCCAACTCGAGGGCCAAATTGTCCGGATTTGGCCCGCAGGCCGCTAATTGGGAGTGGCTGTAGTGCACTATTATGCATGGTAAATATGTTTATTATGTACGTGGTATGTACTAGCGATGCATAGGTTTCACACATTATTATTTTGCCATTCTACTTGCAGACTTGTAGTTACTTCAATTGTATGCTTATACCATTCTCCGCCTCACTGTGGCTAATTGTGTCTACTAAATGACCAAATGTCAGATTTAGGATTCCTTTCACAACAGCAGTGGCGTCAACATAATAACGCAATCTATAAACTAAGAAGGAGGGGTCAGACTGATGAATTGATCAGCATTAAGCAGGAAATGACATTTGTTTTGTTTTGTTTACTTGAGTGCACCATTAGGAGTTTCAAATGCCACGGCTGATACCAGACATATCAGTCAGTCGAGGAGCAAATTCAGCGTTAAATATTACAGGAACTTCCCGTGAATCACTTTACAACTCAATGGCGTTACAATGACGGGACGTTAATATCTGGAATAAGAAATATGAGTATCGACGATCCAAAGTAGATAACAAGCTTTATGTAGCCGGTGATCAGCATCACATGTTAATCAGTGTTAAGGCGACGGCTCTCTTACCTCGTTGGGCCATCCGAAGATGGAGAAGGGGAAAATACCAGAGGAGAACCAGGTGTCCAGCACATCTTCATCTGCAACACCGAGAGAATCAATCAGAATAGCAGCATGGCTGGCTTCTAACAAAGCTTGGCATTTTGGTCACCCCCCCCACCACCACCCAAGCCATGCTGTGTGTGGAATAACATGCTGACTAATTCAAGACAATGCCTCACCCTGCCTCAGACTGATTTTGTCAGCGGTCACGCTGAAGCGCTTGGCTGCCTTTTCCAGGGCCTCCTCCTCTGTCCTCCCGCTCACCCAGTAGTGTCCATCCATGTCCTTTTTACGGAAACAGACAGACACAAAGACATCCGAGTTACAGCCAAAGACTGCGAGACGGTCATTCTTTTGGTGGCAAAGCATGTCACATAATATCAACGTGAGCGTTCGACCCTGAGAGGGATGGGCTCACCTGGCCTGGCTTGACGGAGGGGTCGTCCACGGTGACAAAGTACGCGGGGATGCGGTGGCCCCACCACAGCTGGCGGGAGATACACCAGTCCCTGTTGGAGGGGGGGGGCACAGAGATGCAGATGTTGGTCCACAGGAGGAGGACTACCAGGGTTGTCTTAAGTCTATTCAGAGCCACCCTCGTGGTGGAATGGGGATCAGGTTCTATCCACTTGTGAGCACAATCATTCTGTGAGAGTTGTGTCCACATATTTGAAGTTTTTTGGGGAGGAAATAAAGATTTATCAATGTAATGATGTCAATATAAATCCACACCTGGACCCTGACACTCACCTGAACCCTGACACTCACCCTAATGAAAGTGAATCTAGCTTAATGTTAACCTCACCACACATTTTGAGGGGGTTGGGGGGGTGGGGGGGGATCTGACTCTTTGCACCAACTCTTTCTGGATGAAGACGTTGGTGGGCATTTGAAATATTAACAGTGTACTCTCCCCTGTACACACTACTACAGTCTCTTTCACGGCGTGCTCTTAAAGCCAATAGCCTGGGGGGTTTTTACATGAAATCCTGCGCTCACCTGATGTTGTCCATCCAGTTGAACCAGGTCTTGAGGTGGTGGTCCGGGATGATCTTCAGCTGCCCGTTCCTCACGGCGTCCGCCGCGTCCTTGCCCATCTGGGCACAGCTCACGTACCACTGAGGCTTCAGCAGGGGCTCCACGATGTCCTTGGAGCGGCTGTCCCACGGGGACAAAACAAGCATGGCCGTTAACAGGGGGACAGTGTCACACAGGACATGGGGGGGTCCTCATTCATTCATTCATTTATTCATTCATTCATTCATTCATTCAGTCTCCACATTTCAACAGGCTACTTGACAATTAGCCACGGAACATGTATTGACATTCAGAATGATGCCTTAATGCTCATAAAAACAACAAGAATATGAATGGATAAAAATGTTGTTTTTAGAACGATCAAGTCTTCACGTTGAGCCAAAAAGACCAACAGCATCTCAGCGATATAATGTCCAAGACAGTGATACCCAGCTCACACCACAGGACTTCTGCCCCGGTTCTGACATCAAAGACTTCTTCCAGACTCATTGTTCAGTCCTTGTATAGTCTGAGAAATTTGACAATACAAAATAAAGGTTCCATCCTTTGATCTGAGCTGGCCAAAGACACACCTATGGATCATCTCAAAGTGTTTTGATTTTGCCAGGAGTGCCGGCAGAAGCACCTCCCTACTGGTCTGTCACCAGTTAACGAGTCAACAACAAACCCAGAGAAAGAAAGATGTTGGGGACAACATATTGATTGGGTCAGTGTTTAGACACAAAGTAGATTCATCTCAGCTCCTAGTTGTGAAGGCATCTCGGTGTCCTTTAGGAATTGCCAAAAAAAATGTCAATGTCCTCAGAGAGGCTCCTTTCGTTTTCATTTTCAAAAACACTGATGTGTACGTGTATATATTTTTAGTGTTCTGATATCTGCAGCCAACATATAAAAAGCTAGTGGCAGGGAAAATGTTGTTTTTGTGGATGTTGGTGAATAAATGACAAAATCCGACAGCAGACATCAGAAAGTATGACAAAAAAGCAACAACAAAAAAATGGATCGGAATTATATTGTAAGAGTTATGAGTTTTCTCCTTTGCCGTTGCAAAATGCATTCTGGGAAACGTGTCCGTCCCAAGTCCACAAAAGTCACAGTCACAGTCCCCCGATGCAGCCTCGTTAAAAAAGGGCTTTTGAATGGAACAGCACACAAGAACAGAAGCACAGACAAGAATGCTGATTGCGATTGGGCTTGTGTCTTTCCCCTGGTCTCTCCACGGCTACGGCATCTTGCCTGACGTGTTAGGGGATCCAACACCTCAGACGAGAAGGGGGTGGCTGGACCTCCACTGAAAGTAGACGCTTCCCGTGGAGACCTTGTCTACCTTCTCAGTCCGCCTGGTCAGATACAGGCGGTACAGGTGAGTGTGTTTTAGTAATCCGAAATCCATGTGATTAGTTTTGAGTACAATTCAACGCGCTCTTTCAGTCGGTCAGCCAGGGTGAACGTGTGGATTGTTCCAAAAAGGAGAAGAAACATTTCAACAAGGGCCCATGTACGTGACTTACAAGCCTCCAGATGCATACACAGAGAGCTTAGAAGCATTGCCATGGTGTGGTCTGTCCCTCTTGCAGCGCGATAAGCAAGCTGTGGTGGGTCCAGGCCCGGCTTTCATGAATTGATAATGTGGGTTTTGATAATCTGCTCACAAGATTTAACTACCAGTCGTTTGACGGAAACGGGTCTGTAATCATTGGGGGGAGATGTACAAGAGACTGGGAAAGGGGGCCCTGATTGATGTTTTCCACAAGAGAAGGGAGCCTAAATTGTCTGGTGTGTGCTGCACCTCAGTGAGGCAAAAATACTTGAATGTCTCCCATTATTGCACATAATTTATGATTGGTATTGCGAGCATGCCACTCCCAAAAAGGCCACAAGTCTAAATCCCCATAAAATATCCTAGGGAACATGGTATTTTCCACTGCAGATAGCGTGCCATGATGCAAATATTGTGCACACAGCTTGAAAAGGTTTCTTTCACAAAAGGCCAGGTTGACAAATGAATTCACCTGAACCTTCATTTCCTCCAACCTCCAGAGCAGAGACAAAGAAAAAAGGCTGTGGGTAATTGGTGGGATGAAAGTAGACCTGCTTCTTGCTGATTGGCCATAAACTCCGAGAGAGATTCATCTAACAAGACAGTAATTACCACAGTGTTTAAATAGTTGATTAATCGCTACAAGTAAATATCACTTTGGCAGTTGGATGGTTAACCGTAATCATAACTTTGCAAATACCATATTCTGTGTTTTTCCCCACTGTGAAGTTCATTCAAATCAATCAGCTCAGCGAGTGTGAATCAGGTTAGAGAGAAAGTGTTGGAATATCTCATTCCACTGCAGTAAGGGGCACTTACTGCAGTGGAACACCAGCTACACTCCATCTAGTACCATTTAATGCTTTTAGCTGATTATCCAAAGACATTTATAAAAAACAACAACATTTTGTTCGCTTCTCTTTGATAAACATGATTAGGAGTAGGGGCTCGGCATCTTGCTCAATAATTGATAGAGGATTGAGGTTGAAATCCAGAACGTTTCCACTTGGCGCTACCCACTAGAGTCTAGACCATTGGTTCCTAAAACCGTGAGGTCGTGTGCCGTGAGGCAAGTCCAGGTGTGCAGTGGGATTTTGGAACAACCATACATTTAGTTTATCAGTACTTTGTATGGACTCAATTCATAATACAGAGGCAAACTATATGCGTAAAAACATTTCTTTAATTCTTGCCTCATTTTTAATTGTGTGACCTGTCTGGTTTAAATGGGTGTGTTGCTGCTTTGATGAAGCCTAATTTGATAAAGTTTCAAATACATTTTTGAACTATTTTGTTAATAAATATTTCATGAGTAAAATGAGTCTTTATCACATTTTATTTGGCATTAGTAAATAACTATGCACATTTACAGATATTTTACGTGATATGAGTGATAACTCGTGTTATAAAGGCTATTTTGCACAATAGGTGTGCCTTGAGATTTTGACTTGTCCCCCCCCCTTTTCTTTGATACCAAGTTTGTGCTTGAAGTTAGCGCATACACACACACACAGACACAGGCAAAGGTTACCTGCAGACTGGAACAACCATGGGATGGTCCTTGATCTCCTTGAACAGGCCTCGGTCCTTCAGGGCCTGCAGCACGGCCTTCCTGGCCTCAAAACGCTTCATTCCCTGGACGAGAAAGAACCACAAATGTCACCTTTCCGACATCCCATGAGAAATGATACATTACATTGTACGATACTTTACTACGTTGATATGCATTTATGAGCCTTCAGCTACCACTGTGCAGTAAAACATGGTTGTTGAGTGACTCTCGTCCTCCTGTTCCCCAGCATGTAGTGGTGTACCCGGGTAGGCAGAGTTCCCCCCCCACACGTTTGAAAAGCTTTACAGTAATGACCGCATCGAATAACTAAGTACCCTTCACCGAACAATAAGCTGTTTGTAATCGCCGTGCAGAAGTGTGTGAAGCGCGTCAAAACACTGCCCGGCCAGCAGTGCTGCTACACTGTGGGTGTAACGCACAGGACCGTATGGAGTACTGATGGGATGTCCAAAAGGACCTTTTTACTTATACTTATATACTTAATACTTATAATCCCTCATAAAAACAATATGCAGAGAACCTTCTGGTATTTCTTGCACCCCCATGTCGCGCAAGCACGCACGCGCACGCACGCCCACGCACACGCACACACACACACACACACACACACACACACACACACGAGGGGGGACGCACCAGGAAGGGGGCGGGCACGTTGACGAGCAGGCCGTTCTCGTCCAGGATGTTGAGGAAGTCCAGCTTGTGTCTCTCTCCCACCTCGTAGTCGTTGTGGTCATGGGCTGGCGTGATCTTCACGGCGCCTGTGGATGGAAGACAGGCACGCCGGTGAGACTTACGGTTCACACCGCAGGGCTCCTCCCCCCCCGGAAACGCTGCGGTCACCATCGGCGCCGTGTCCATCACACACAAGGTCCACTGACATCATCTGGATGGAGGACTTGCGGTGTTTGAGTTCGGACGGTGCACACCTTAGACCTCATCGGCGACCGTCTGATAACGATTTTAGCCTCAGGTGCCGAGGGCCAATATCCAGGCCAAGACCTCCTCTTCCATGTGATGGTCACTTACATTGTTTACATTGTTTGAATGCAGATGCATTCAAAAAACACTAATAAAACGCCGGTGGTCCGACAGTAGCCTATGGGTTCTGAGATTACATTTCAGCCATATTTGCTACCTCTTTAGCTCGCCACATGGACTGTTTGCCCAGATGCAATGAAAGCCTGCTCAAACGGAGAATTGTCAATCCTTCATAGGGTTAGGGAGGGGGTCATAAATACATTTCCTGTCAAGCCCTCCGAGGCCCTCACTGTGATAAGGGCTGTGCAAATAAAATGGAAATGAACTGAACCGAATCACACGGACTGCAAACAGAAAGCAGATTGCGCCGAGCCCAAAAATCAGAAGACCCTCGCCTCCAGAACGGTGCATCCATACGCAGATGTCTGTTTGCAGAGATCAGCAATCAGACAGCATGCAGACGTACAGAGTCACCGGAGCACCGCTGATTATCACGCTGCGGTTCCCCGGCAAATGAAAAAGTTGAGGATCATCATTAGACAACGGCGATGAGGGGGTGAGGCGGAGGGGTGAGGCGGCGGGGTGAAGCGGAGGGGTGAGGCGGAGGGGTGAGGCGGAGGGGTGAGGCGGAGGGGTGAGGCACTGATACACAACTGATCTGAGGTACAGATCCCACTTTGAATACAAAAAAAGATAAAAATTGCTTCAGATCACAAAACTTTCTTATTCATAAACCTACAAAATGATACCCTCTTCCTTGTCTCATAGCTTAAGGCTGACCTATTTTCCGGCTGCAAAACACATTTTTATTTCCGTGTGTGTATTTGCGTGTGGAGAGGGAGTGCGGGCCTGCACATGAAAGGGGGGGGGGTATGCGTATTAAGGTGCACTCGTCTGTTCTTCAATCGCTAAGAGAATCTGTCTCCCATGGCTTTGTGTTCAGACTCCGGGTGTGACCGTGAGGTCGGCTCGGCGCCGCCCACCTGTTCCAAATTCCATGTCCACAAAGTCATCGAAGACGACGGGCATCCTGCGGTCGCTGAAGGGGTGCAGCACCGTCTTCCCCCGGAGGTGCTGGTAACGGGGGTCCTTCGGGTGGACGGCCACCGCCGAGTCTCCCAGCATGGTCTCGATACGGGTGGTGGCCACCACCACCTCCTCGTCTGGGGAGGAGGAGAAGACGGGGTTACTACTCCAGTGTGTGCGGCACAGCCAGGTAGAATTGGGTGTCACGGGCAACGGCCGTCGGTCGACAAGTCAGTGAGAAGGAAAATAAATCAATAAATATAAAAATGATTTGTAGAAGAGGTACCGACTGTACCGTACGGAACATGATGTGTGCATGAAAAATAAATCAACAAATATAAAAATGACTTGTAGAAGAAGTACCGACTGTACCATATCATATAACATGATGTATGCATGCAGCTCAGTCAGAGGTTACACTTCCTGCCTGGACAGGATGTGTAAGCTCTGGCTCACATAGAATATAGTGTGCACACTATAGCAGAATTATAAGATATCGACTTTTATCATGTCTAAAGTGACAGTGTCCACGTGCGGCCTCACGTAGGTGTGGGAAAGAAAAAGAGAACAGAGCCTTCTTTTCACAAGAGGTGCCATCGCAGGACAAACCCAGGTACCGCTCATAAGTCGACTAACAGGTCTGCTACTGACGCATACCAGGGCACGGTCAGTAGGCTTGCCTTCATTCGTTTGGCCTACTACCAGTCAACACAAAGGGAGCAAACCCAAAACGCCTGTTATGAGCAACACCTGCAGCTGCGTCCCACGACAACGCCTCCGCCAACGCCGGGTCGATCGGGCGTCAGCCGCTGATTTTTGTTAAAGTGCCGTTGAGCGTTAAGTGCTGCTCAGAGGAGCCGGGCGCCCGCTCACCAGAACCGTCGACCTTGTAGGCGAAGCAGACCAGCACTCCGAACTCCACCTTCTCCTTGTAGCCGGGCACGGGCAGCAGGGTCCTGCCGGTCAGCTCCTTCTTGTCCACCTGAGACACAAGGGTCACACTTCAGGATGCACGCTGTGGCGCCAAGCTGGTGGTCTCAGGGCACTCATCACACTGCTGTTCTAAGCGACTGATAAGTCTGCAGTTTTAGACTCAAGTCAGTGACAAAGTGGTCACTATTGTCTGTGTGCGACCGATATGTTTATTAGTCGTCTCTCTGTGTTAAATGAACCAAGCAAACACAGCCCTTTGAGAGGAAAAAATATATATACCAAGGAGGATTGAAGACCTCTCATGTGTAGGGGGCTCAATAGTCTGCTCTATGCACACATTCAAATCCATCACTCCAGACCGCCGCCCCCCCCCCCCTACCTCGATGTCGGAGATGGCGGAGTTGAGTGTGCACGACCAGTTGACCAGCCGCTTGCTCCGGTAGATCACGCCGTCCTCGTGCATGCGGATGAAAGCCTCCTGCACCGCGTAGGACAGTTTCTGCAAACAGAGGAAACACAGGAAGCGTGGATGTCTCTACAGGGCCAGGCTTCAAGTATCACACGCACCCACGCACAGACACGCACAGACACACTGACAGACACACTGACAGACAGACAGGGGTCAGATGCTTACAGTGTCCATGGTGAAGCAGGCTCTGTCCCAGTCCAGAGAGGACCCCAGCTTCTTCAGCTGGTGGTAGATGCGGTCTCCCTTCCTGGATTAATAAAAAGGGCCGTGTGACCAATTACTAAGAGATGCACTGTCCAGGCTCAAAGAGGTGTTGTACGATATATACCCAATGCAAACAGTTCATTGATTTTTCCAAGATATCTTTAATGAGAAAAAACAAAAGTGAAAAGAAAGATACCTTTAATGAGAAAAAAAACAATCTAGATTATATTATAGATTGTATGAGCATTCAGATGTTCTAATGACCCTACTACAGGTCTAAATGCGTAATCTACAGTCAAGGTAATGGAATCACATGTTGTTCCATAAATAATTACCCAATACTTAAAAGCTCTCAGACAGCGACAAGGTGGCATTGGTGCATTCAAGACCACTCAAGATCTTCACCGACAGTTCCCTCGCATTGTGAGCCCACACAGACAGACAGTTTGCATTTCACAGCGAACAGTCAGACAGTCACAATCAGTCTGGCCTTGGCCGGGGCAGCGATAGATTTTCCACTGTCATGCGTTCTGTCAAATCTCCCGTCTACTCACTCGTTCTTCCACTTCCAGACCTCCTGGATGAAGTCCTCCCTGCCCAGGTCGTGGCGGGTCATGCCCCGCTCCCTCATCAGCTTCTTCTCCACCACCACCTGGGTGGCGATGCCGGCGTGGTCGCAGCCAGGGTTCCACAGGGTGGTCTCACCGCGCATCCTGTGCCTGGATGGGACCCCGACCGCACACGGCACACAGAGATGTTCAGGCGCCGACGGTCAAGACCACGACACATGCTCCGACCGCCTCCGCATGGGTCGGACTTAGAGACCACCAGAACCAAAAAAGAACCAAAAGAGCTGAAGTGTTTTAGAAACAGTACTGCATTGACGCCGCGGGTACTGTGAAGCGTGCGCGTGGTTACCATCTGGTGAGGCTGTCCTGAATGGCGTTGGTCAGGGCGTGGCCCAGGTGGAGGGAGCCCGTCACGTTGGGCGGGGGGATGCACATCATGAACACTCCCCGGGGGTTGGCCTCCCCCACGCTCTTCCTCTGCACAACCACAAGACACAGTGTCAGCGCAGCCCTACTGATAAAGCCCCCTCCCCACACACACACACACACACACACACACACACAGGTTTCACTTTCAGTTCTCTGCCGCCGGCCACACAGATGACACGGACGGATTAAACACACCGAGGAGGATAGTCTGGGGTTGGGAGATACAGAGCCGTCATGGGGATGCTTTTGTGTTTTTTTCTGTTCCCAAAGGAGTTTAAAGCGCTTGCGAGCTCTGCTGGCCCTCAACATGTGCAGGACGAATCCCCCCTGGGGAGGTTTCTGCTCTCCTCTGAATCCCCCCCCCTTTGCCTTCTGCTCAGTTCTGGTTTGACTGCCAGACTAAATGCTCTGGGGTTCAAAGGCGACCTGTGGGGATCGTGACTAAATAATAAATGGATGAAAACACAAGTATGAACAGGTAGACAGGACTATTGGGAACGACGTGGCACCATTCTGGACTGCCAAACATGATACCATCGTGCCATGAACCTGATTTTCTTGTACTGTGCGCGTCTTTCTCCTCTGCCGGCACACTCCTACAGCAACCGACAATTGTCATCGTCAGTTGTTTTTCATCTATTTACTCCTCTATTCATTGCTCAGTGGGCTTCGTTTGTAGCTGTAGAGTAGAATCAGCCCTGCAACCAGGCAATCCTGGAGGTTATGTTTACCCTGCTCTAGCATAAACGATCCCAATCACAACCGTTTATCTGGCATGGCGGCGGCTTTCATACGGTGACTGTACAGAGGAACGCCCTGTGGGAGCACGGTTGAGACATTTTCCTAAACAGCCAAGATGGCTGCTGCTGATATCACGTGTTTTGTGTCGCTCTGATCGGTCCGTCCAATTGGTCCGCGCCCATTAATAACGCCCCATGGAAATCGAAAAGTGCACGCAACGTTCCGGACTAATTCACACAAATTCTTCTGCAAATTGGTCTGCCGATGTCAGGCTAGGGGGTCCCATCGAGGACACAACTAAAAGAAAACACTTCAACTTTCGCTCACCACGACACTAACATGGGGGACAGATGAGCGCCGTCTTACCCCATACTCTGGCTTGAAGAAGCCCTGCTTCTCCCACCAGGGGTACCAGGCAGCCTCCACGTACTGGGGGCTGTAGGCGTCCGGCAGGGGGCTGACCACATCTGGTGCGTTGGGGAGGGGGATGGAGCAGTCAAGACATACACACACACACACACACACACACAGTTCTGGGAAATTGACATTTCCAAACATACATACATGTATCCCTGCTCTTGCACTGATTAAAAAATGTGTGAAAAGAAAATGAGAGGAAAGAAGGCAGGTTTTGTCACCTTTCTTCTCCCCGGCTGGGGTCGGGGTGAGGTAAGCTATTACTCCAATCTCCTTCTTCTCTGGTTTGGCCTTTTTCTGGGGGAGTGAACAAAAAAGTGAAAAAAACATTCCTTAATGACTTCATAACTTGGCAATTAATTCCTATATTATAGACCCTTTCTCACTGAGGTGTCAACGTAGGACAACCCCCCCCCCCCCCGCGCCAGAGTGTCGCTCTTGACACCAATTATGGGTCTGCTCCATTCATGAGGTGTAGTCTACGACCCGTGTCCCGGTACCACAAAGGAACGGACCCGTCCTTTGTGGGCTGAGCCACACCAGTGCCTCTGTGAGGAGGGGTCTAATGAAAGGGACGTGTTTATTCATCCGATGCCCGGCATACGTATGACAACATCACCTCCATGGTGGGCATAGGAAAGACCGCTGCGGTGCTCACACTCACGCTATCCATACTCAACACCCGGGGGTCTCTGCCCATCAGGAAGTCTAGGAGGATCCACTAGCAAATGGAGGTCTGAGACCCAAGATCCTGAGCTTGGGAACGAGCTTAGCGTGCACAATTGTGTGTCGAGCTGTAGCCTACGAACAACATCCTCATGTATGTGGTGGCGTCGTACATATATCTAGATGGGGCGGAATGCAAATTGCAACGGTTTAACCAAGCAATTGAAATGCTTGAAACTTGTTCTGGTGACTTTCTTACTTTATTAGCAGCAATGAAATGTTTCACCTTCTTCTGACAAATGTACTCTTTGCAAGTCGCTTTGCATAAAAGCATCTGCTAAATGCCCTCAATGTAAATGTAAATTGAAAGGGGATACCAGGTGGGAGGGGGGAGGGCAGATGTGTGTTCTTATGAGCCCCTCAAAAGGCTTCATGATGATGGATGGCAGCGCCTCAGGCAGTGTTCCATTCAAAGATGGAAGGTTTCTGCAGTACGGGGACAATGGTGGTCAGCTTGAAGCAGGTGGAGGAGTGCAGGCTGGTTCAGCGAGAAGGTTGAACAACAGAGGTGAATACGCCCCGCTAGCCGACCGGCAAACCCTCTGAGGAAAAGGCCTGGGCCGCGTTCCGATATCCATACTTACCCTACTTGGTATACTTAGTTTGAGTACATAGGGTGTTCCGATTACGATCCCGGCAAAAAGAAGTGCACTCAAAGGACCAGGATGTTGCCTTCAAAACGGTTAAGTATGGATATCGGAACACAGCCCTGGACTACAATCTGGACCGGGTGGCCTCCTGGTTGTTTTCCGTGGTCGAAGCTCTCCTCGTTCCTCGGCTGTAGCTGGGGCACCGAGCGCAGTGGTCCCTGGTCTTCGGCTGAACTTCACAGACGCGTTGGCGTTGCTCGCCTCAAAACTAGTTAGAAGTTGTTGAGCTGGTCTGGAGGGGAGTGCGGGCGACTGGGCATCACTGCCGTTTCCCCCTTTTTAGCGTGTGACGGAACGGCGGCCACGCCACCCGCATCCGGGGGTCAAAGCAGCGCTAGTTACGCGCCAACTCGTCCCTGTAGGCTCTTTTGGCATCTCCGATGGCCATCTCTGGTCATGCCTGGAATACCTCAATGCCCCCCAGGGCGCCAAGCGCTAAAGCTAGGAGGGCCCTGCTAGTGATAAGTAGTAGTAGTAGTAGTAACAGTAGTAACAGTAATATGTCAGCATTGGCCTGCGGTGCCGTTACCTCTGCTGCTGGCAGCTTCTTCTTCTTCTCCTCCATGTCCTTCTTCTGCTGGAATTTGTCCAACTTTTCCTTCTTCTTGGCCTCCTTCTTCAGCTGGGCCTCCGTCTTCGGTGGTCCTGAACGGGTCAAAAGGTGTGTGGCGATTACGTGGCGATCACAGAATTGATACAAAACGGCATCCGCAGGGAAGGCCACCCTTACCATTAGCAGCAGCAGCACTGGCATCGCCTTCGGCAGCCTTCGGGGTAGCATGAGCATCGGCAGCCTGGTGGTAGAAGCCGGCAGGCATGCTGCCCTTGGCAGGCGCACTGGTCTTGGCGGTGACGGGCACCATCTTCTCACACAGGCTGACCTTTCCCAGGATCTGAAGGAACTGTGGCTGGTTGATGCAGGTCATGAACCACCGCGTGACGTTGTTCAGAACCTTTCTGTCGGACGGCTCCAGCGCCTGACAGGGAGGCAAACAACAACAGACGATGAGTCGAAGGGAGGATTCATCCAGGTAGGGTAGACCGCTTGGCACCGCTCAACCAACGTCACTCACGTATTTATAGGGCAGCAAGAGGGCAGCCGCCACAGCGATGTCAGCCAGCGTCACGCCCTCCCCCACCAGGAAGGTTCTGGGCTCCAGGGCTCTGTCCAAAACTTTCAGCACACGCAGCAGCTCTATGTGGGAGCTGTGCTGGAGCTAAAAAGGAAAATACTTTCAGGTTTTAAATTACATCAAGCAAGTAGAGTAAGTCTTGATTTAACAAATGGCTGCTCTCTGGACAGCAGAAAGGAATAGTTGTTGTGTTTTAAGTCCAAAGTGTTTTTGGAGCAAATGTGGTGGTGTATTTGTCTCACCTTCTTATCCCCCGCTATGGCCCCCAACAGTGGAAAGACTACAGCACAAGAAACAGGGGTGAGCTCATTGTCCGCAAAGCTGAGCCACTGCCACACCTGGCTCTGCTGCTTGTCGTCTCGGCCCACAATGTTCCCCTGAGAGGCGATGTACCAGGACACGGCGCTGGACCCAGAGAGCACATAGTCAACCCCGGTGCCCACCACCAAGGTGGGCCTGGAACGGGCGTTCAAGACAGCCGGGGGCTGCTCTGTAATGACACGGGGGCGTGTAGAGGGGCAGAACTCCGCCGCAATAAGGGCCTGGAGACTCCTGAAGTCGTCAGGATGGGGGGACACATAGAGAGCCGCCATCCCTAGTGAAAATAACACAGTGAGCGATTAGGTAGCTAGGTAAACAGTGTCAACGTGTATACGTGTAAATTGGCACTGACTACGATCTAGTGTAATCTTGATGACATCTGTCAAATGTATCGGATAATTCGAGTCACAGCAAGGCAAACATGTCACACACGGGACTGTTGTTACTGAAAACCAATCTCATCCGGCTTGCGAAATTAGCAAACGCTAAATCGTCAAAAGTTGCAGTACTAACACAAATAAGCGTAAACTACTCCTCGCTTTAATTTCAGGAAGTAAGTATATTCATATCGGGTTATAAAGGGGATCGTAATGCATTGCATGTGTTATAAGCAAATATCTCATACAGAAATCGTCCGTACCTTTCAAAGAATTAGAATGAGACGTCGTCTTAGCATAGAGGGAAGAGCAGCATGTGTTTCCTTCAGCCGCTCCGGTGTCTGACGCAATTGGTGCAATGTGTTCCGGGTCTGAAGGACCCAATGTTTTGCAGCGCTTCCGCCACACCAAGGCAGTATTCAAACTGCCTTAAAATAATAATAATAATAATAATAATAATAATAATAATAATAATAATAATAATAATAATAATAATAATAATAAGACGAAGAACAACAACAACAACAACAACAACAATAACAAGAACAAGAAGAACAAGAAGAGGAGGAGGAAGAATCGTAAACAAAAATGCCTAAATGAAAGGTGTTGTAATTATAGTTTAATTAAACATTTTGAGGCAAACTTTATTATACAATGAACAATTCAACACCCGTAATATTTTTGTAACAGTTATAAACATAAAATCACAAATTTTTTAACGGCTTTGAAAAACCCCTACTTCTCCTGAACACGGTTCAATCTTTGGTAATGTATTGGTATTTCTGCATGTTAACTACATCGTTGTTTGAACACCTTACTAGTTAAATTATACATCGGTTTTACATTTCCATCTCGTCTCATTGCCAACCAAAACCCTTTTGATGACCACCAGGGTGGGTCACTCTGCACTGGCCAAAGCATTCAGCACCGCGGGCGGGTCGTCTTGGGCTGTGGACGGATCCATGATGCCCACCGCGATCACCCGCAGCGTGCCCCAGATCACACCCACCGTGAACCGGATCACGCGGAACACCCCTCTCAGGATCCTCCACACCAGCGTGCCCAGCCCCCCGCCCAGGGACACCGTCTGCCCCCCCATCTCCGACGCCACTGTCCCCGTGTAGCCCACGCTCTGCTCCCACAGGCGCCCGCCCAGCTGCCGGGTGACCCACCAGGCCTTGTCCGCCACGTCGCCCGCGATCCCCGCCGAGTCGCAGGCCAGTGTGCCCACGCCGCTCACGCCGGTGTAGCAGCTGCCCAGCAGCTCCCCCGCCATGGTCGAGGAGCAGTGGTACAGGCCGCATACGCAGCCCACCGCCGCATCCAGCACCAGCTCCACCGCCCAGCGCGCCCACGACAGAACGCCGCAGGTCACAAAGTACAGCATGTAGGCGGTGTCGCCGGGCAGCGCGGCCAGCACCCCGAGGTCCTCCTGAAGAATGTACACCACCTAAAGCAGCAGGTGGTTTGACAAGGAAGGGGGGAGGGAAAGCGGTGAAACCACATTGCAGTGCATGCGAGGGCGGAGGTGTGTGCAGGTGAGTCGCCTTACCTGTCCAGGTATGCTGGTGATGGTGGAGACCACGGGGCGCAGCGGGAGGGTGAGGATGTAGACGCCGGTGGAGATGAGGTAGACCAAGGTGCTGTTGGAGGGTGCGGCTTCATCGGATTCTGCCTCGTCCGGCTCGCCGTCGCCCTGAGAACGACCCGACTCCGTTCCACCCCGGGCCTCCGATGTTCTGGCAACGCTCTGCTCTTCGTCCGGGTTCTGCGGGGCCGCGGTCCCCTCCTCTTCGTCGGATGTTCCCGGGGCCGCATCCGCGGCAGCGGCGGCTTGGTCCCCTGCGCTCCCCGCCAAGGCCTGATCGACCCCCTGATCCTCCGCGGGGTCCGCGCTGTCCGTCGACGCATCGCCCGCCAAAACTCCCTCGGCGGCGGCCGAGGGGGCCGCCAGCACGGCGGCGGCGGCGGCCCACCCGGAGCCTCCGCCGCAGCCCTCAGAGAACAGCTCTGTGGCGCCCAGCATCTCCCCCAGCTGCTCCACGCTCACCGGGGTATCTTCCCCTCCGGCCTCTCGCACCAGGCCCACGCCGAACCCCTTCTCCTCCTCCCCAGCCCCGCCGCCACCGGACGCCACGTCACAGCACATCGCCGACCAGAACGGCCCGCCGGCTGGGCAGCCCTCATCCCCGTCTTGGGCCTCGGGCGCGAGGCGCCCCCGCCCGGTCACCACGTAGAGGTCCCCGCCGACGGAGCTGCACCGGGGGCCGACGGAGGAGCGGACCAGGGCGGCGACGGAGGAGTCCCACAGCCGGAGAGGGGAGTCATCGGGAGCGGAGGAGGCCTGAGCGTCGCTGCCGTCTCCTTGGAGCAAGGCAGGGGTGAATACTTGAGCGTCTTCGTTTTCTGTCTGAAAGAGGAATAGAATGGACGTTGGATGTCATAGAGGGTTTGATTATGTACGGTGTAGCTATTGTACAGCTCTGAATGGATGCTCTGTCGTTGAGGGGATTGTAGAGAGAGTGATTCTGACCACAGCAAAGTTAAGTGCTGAAAGACAATGTTTTACTCACAACTGATATTAGCATAGTTTTGTTTTGACTGATGTATTTGTTTGAGTTGAAAACAGTTTGACTTTCCAACCAAATGTTTGAACAGTTCTACTATCTTCTGAATTCAATAATTTCCTGTTTGATATATATATATATATATAGTTAAACATTAACTTGCACTTCCTGCACTGGAGATGCACTCAGGAACTGTTCCAACTTCTCCACTTCACCCAACAACGTAGTCCCACAAACACCAGACGTAATCCAGAAGCAGTTTTTTTTTTCTCCAACTGATATCCTGATAAAAAATAAAAAAAAAATTAAAAAAGCAGAGTTTCCTCACCAGCAGCAGCAGCACTGGCTCCTCTCCCTCCCTCACTGTCCCTACATGGCCGACGCGGAAAGCAGAGAGGACTGCTGTGTCACAGGTCGGGCTGTGGAGCGTTGTGAAGGCCTGGCCCCCGGGAGCTCCGTGGCAGCGCTGTCGCAGGGCTTCAGAGGAGGGTCCCCGCGGGGGCGTCTCTCTGTAGAAGCAGCGGCCGCAGTCCTCGGCGGGGAGAGACAAGCCAGGGCCCAGCACTGCCAGGAGGCAGGCCGTGACAGCAGCTGCATTCATCAGAGCTCCCTGCCACAGCATGCTTGTAGTGGTGCTGCTGCTGCTGCTGCTGGTGGTGGTGGTGGTGGTGGAGGTGGTGGTGAGCTGGGTGACTCCCACCTCTCTCTCTCTCTCTCGCTCTCCCTCTCTCTCCCACACACACAGAGGGCGTGGGCGATGGTTATCAATTATAGAGAGGCTTCCGTATCTGGATGGAAGGATAATGGTGGTCCGTGCTGGTGCGTCTCTGTTGTTTTGGCTTGTTGTTCTTCAGTCTTCTTCTCCTCGCGCTCTCTCTTTAAATGTGCCCTCGTCCATGCCGTCTGTCCCGCCTCAGCGTTACATTCACTGTGTAAGAGCGAGAGCGTTGCAGGCACAATCTCGCTTGCGCCTTCATTTCCCTGACAACCTCGCCCCCTCTGTCTGTCTGTCCCTCCCTCTCTCTCTCTCCCTCTGGCTGCACCTCTGCCTTAACCCCCCCCCCCCCCCCCTCTCTCTCTCTCTCCCTCCCTACTATGGTTACACCTTTAAATGTTTTTGCTAATAAGTACACAAGCCAACCCACGCCCTAAATGAACCCACAGTTACCTGTAGGACTGCATTCCCAGAGAAAACCCTCTGCATGGGTTTGTCAGCTGATTGACAGGATCAGTGGAACAGTGATTCATTGCGATACACACACTCTGCCCCAGCACATGGCAAGCAGGTGTTTGGACTTGCAATATGCCAATCTTAACAGAATGTTGGTATTTGTAACCACCTAATATGGACTCATGAACATATGAATAGGTGAAATATAAATGATATATACAGTATATAAACATATAGAACACTTAGAGATTGTGAAATGGCTCAGTCTTACTCTGGAGTGCAGTAGAAATCCCAAAATAGAAACACTTTTCTTGGCATGGGCTAGGTCTCTACTCCTGAATATTAATAATATGCTTGTTGAGACACTGTACCCTTTGCCCAAATCCTTGTGAAATTTGCCGAGATTTGCATTAACACAGATGAATGTATTCTCTGTAAAAGCAAAGCTCTCACAAATGTATTGGAATGCAGCCAGGTGGCACTGAGTTGTTGAGTTATAGCCAACATCATTCAAGTGCACCCTTGGGCTGGGTTGAAGGTTTGGGCCGTGTAATTCCTTCCAAAGTCCCGGCAATACAAGGCGTTTTGAGCAAAGCCAGTCTACATAAATATGTACAATGACAAGAATACAAACAATTCCTCATCATTATCCAATGCAAGAAGCAAATATTAGTAAAACAGGTAGAAATGAGTCTGTACTAGAGTGATTATTCACCTAAATGCCAGAGAAGCAGTAACAGGTATTGTAGCTGTAGGGCGTGGCCACTTGGGAGGGGCCCAGCGAAGCCTTTTAGTCTCCTCACTTTTAAGAGATTGAATGCAGCATTGCTAAATACATGGTTGAGGGAAAGTAGGCAGAATGGTTAAAACAACATCCAGCACTGGAGTAAACATCTTGGGGGAGCACGTTGGTAAGATGAAAGTGAAGTCTGATACACGACATGATACATCTTAATACAAAACAATACTTTCAGCCGGGTTGAACATCATCATTTTAATCTAAAATTATGAAAAACATCAGTTGAAGAATTCAAACAGAGGGTAAAAAAAAAGAATAATTTAAACAGAATTGTTAAGAGAATTATCACAGAAGGTAAAGCTATGACTCCAGGGGGGAAATAAATACCTTGTGTTGTTTTTATTTGAGACATCTTCATTAGCAGACAGATAATAGCACAACATAGTTGATGTGTGAGACACATTGTTTTTGGCAGTGAGACTGCAGTTCAGCCAACCCTCCACCGGGTGGCGCTCGGTTCTTCCTCTGACATTCTAAAAAAAGGAGGGGAGTTGCGGGATTCGAACACACATAATTACATTGAGTCTTGCAAACTGGGGGGCGGACCGGCACACACACACACACTCCCACACACTACATACATGTACAAAAAAAAAAAAAAAAACACCTAACGAAACCAACTAGCGCCCGACTCCATCACTCGTTGGGGATATCAATGACCAGCTCCGCCTCGTCTCCCTCGCCCCGGTCATCGTCCCCGCGGTCGCTGTCCAGGTCGCTGTCGCCCTCCTCCTCCGCCGCGTCGCCGCTCAGCATCTGCCGGGGGACCCAGCTGAAGGGCCCGCTGCCGGCAGGGGGGCCCGCCGGGGCTGATGGGTAATTAGCAGTCAGTGGCGCGACGACCTGAGGAGCACGCAAAGGAAAAAAAAACAAAAAACAACAGAAAGGTTACAAAAGCAACGGGTATGAGGATGAGGTTGGAGTAAGCTGTGTGTGTGTGTGTGTGTGTGTGTGTGTGTGTGTGTGTGTGTGTGTGTGTGTGTACGTGTGTGTGTCTGTGTGTGTGTGTGTGTGTGTGTGTGTGTGTGTGTGGTGATGCGGTGCTCCGAAGTAGGTCACCATGTTCTTATGTGTTAATAATTAATAAGGTTCGACAAAGAAAAAGAAAAATCGAAATTGTTTACAATATGACTGCACCAACACGGTCAGTGACTGTGTGTGTGTGTGTGCGTGTGTGCATGTGTGCATGTGTGCATGTGTGTGTGTGTGTGTGTGTGTGTGTGTGTGTGTGTGTGTGTGTGTGTGTGTGTGTGTGTGTGTGCGTGTGTGTGTATATAGACGTAAGCGTTATAGCTTTAATAATCCAGGCATCTTTGATACCCTTCCTCTCTCACCTTCCCCGCGGCGTCTTTCTTGTTTTTAGGCGTCTGAACTTTTCTCTCTTTCTTCACACGCTCGGCTGGCGGGGCCAAATACTCTGGTGGGAAGGGCATCTGCCCATCACACACACACAGACAGGCCCCATGTGCCACACACACACACACACACACAACAAACAAATGCACGGTACAAACACACACACACACACACACAAACACACACCAAATGCACAAGGACGATGTAAAGACAATGAAGTCAATGATAAACCAAAAACAGGGTGTGGGGGGGTGGGGGGAAATCATCATAATTAAATAATAAGGACAAGGAAGGACCAACTTATAATGTTGACAAGGCAAAACAAAAATCAAAAACAAAATCAAATAAAACTGGGATTGGATTTGTGACGGGGAGGGTGAAGGCACAGTGAAGCAGGTGTTGGTGAAGACGGTCAGGTGTGTGCCGAGACAAAGAGCTCACCGTGTTCAGATAGCCCCCGGAGCCTGAGGACTGAAGGGAGGCCACCCCCGGGCGGGAGAGCAGGGACAGGTGTGCCGAGGAGGACGGAGGGAGGCTGGCTGCAGGACTACTCCTGCGCCTGGGAGTGACACGGCAGGAAGGAACACAAGGTGTGTGGCAAGAAAGTGTGCAGTGGTCTGTGGCGTTAGAATGAGGCGGCTTTCCAACACTCTGAGCAGTAGGTGTGATTCGATTCTATCGTGTTGTGTATTACTTGCCTCAGCCAAGAACACCAACATTAAAGAAGTACATGGCAATGTTTTCAACTAAAATAGGCATTAGATTAGATTCATGTTCATGGAGATCACTTTTCAGTTTACAGCAGTATTTTACCGCTATTTGGTTCACACAATAATCCTTTAAAAAATGACCACACTTTATATATTTGTCCCTTCAGCAACCTCACTGTTTACAGCTTAATCTCTAATACCAGACCATGGACTCTTTGATTGTGTGCTCTTCATTGAATCGGTAGAATTAAATTACGCATACACCAATGGAACAGGAACAAATGTAAGCAACACAATGTCCTCACCTTCAGTTCGAGGTGAGGACATTGCTCAGCACTGCTGAGTGTCACAGTGACAACTGACATGTTTGTTGGTTCCTAAACAGCTCTCATGGTGGGCCAGTATGCCTTGTGTGATTGTTTCTCTTTGTATAATTTCTTACTTTTTTCCTGCATCTCTCTCCCGTTCCCTTTCCCTGAAGCCTTCCGTGTCACTGTTTTCTGAAGAAGCCGTGGCATCCGAATCTGATACAGAGAGCAGAGGGAATCTTAGGGCAGATAGGCAGTTGATTGGTTTGCACAGAAGTGTATGCTTTCAGAGGAAATGTCAATACAAATGCTTAGAAAGATCACCTGAAGAGTCCTCGTCTACCCTCTCATACTGCAGCAGTCTGTCCAGGAGGAAGCTAGTAAAAAAAAGAACAAGACATATTAACTAATTGCTAAAATATCAGCCAACTATCAATGCCAGGGTACAGTTATCGTGGTCAGAGCGCCACCTCTTGTCCCTGGAAACCTTGAGTAACTTTCTCTGTGACCTCCGTAGCTCCTCCTGGAAACATTCCTGCTCCTGGGAACAAAAAAAACACAACACAGTTTTGAATGACTGTCTGGTACAGCTGGTTATTTGTGTGTCACACAAAAGCAGTGATACTTACGTAAACC
This sequence comes from Urophycis tenuis, assembly GCA_036785325.1. Lineage (NCBI taxonomy): Eukaryota > Metazoa > Chordata > Actinopteri > Gadiformes > Phycidae > Urophycis > Urophycis tenuis. Next base: position 7,588,444 of record JAXIVH010000002.1, on the reverse strand, counting down.
AGAAATTTTAACTTTCGTTTAAGGTTTTTGTATTTGCGCTTATAGTCCACCTCGATGTCTGCCTGTCCATTCATTTCTAGAATGCAATAATACAGAGTAAGAGGACATGAATATAGAGTAATAGGTACATGCGTACAGAGTAATAGGAACTTGCATACAGAGTAATAGGACATTAGCAGAGTGATAGGTTATGAATACAGAGTAATAGGAACTTGCATATGAGCGTTATATGACATTACTACATAGAAATAGGACATGATTACAGAAAAATACGAGTTTAATGCCGAGTGGTATGTGTTACTACAGAGTTATAGGACATGATTACAGAGGGCATCAATATAGAGTACCAGGATATGAACACAGTGTGAAAGGACATTAATACAGAGTAATAGAACATTAATACCACCTCAACAACTTACTATTATCAATGAGAAGTTAGCAAAGAATAATTGGTAATAGCTGGACGTTCAAATATTGCCAACACAAGCTAAGCTCCAGTAGAATATAACGCATTTGCATATTTAACAGAAGTACTCAAGTACGTATTTCAATTTTAACAAACAGAAGCAAATAAGCCACTTATAACTTATATAACTGCTAAACCAATCGTTGAGCTATCTCTTCCATTCAAAGCGTTAGCTACCTCCGTTAGCAAACGTTTTAGTTAGAGGATTCTCCCTGCCTCCTCGGAAGTCAAGACCCAGAAGTTTGAATAATGGCCGAATAACGGTATGCTCCAAAAATATTCAGTAATTAATAAGAGAATGGAAATTTTGTCTCACCTCCTACTTGTGACTGCTTGTGCGACATGCTCTTGTTTACATCGCGATGTGATTTCGTCATTGTTAAGCGCCGCTATGGGCGGGGCATAATTGAAGCCCTATGAGTTGTGCGAATATATAGGGAGCAAAATGTGTATTTGCGTCATTATAATGGCGCGGTGCCTAGTTCGTACCTTTCTGTAAATTCGGTGCACATGTACGTGTGTATATATCTTTGTGGGGGGGGGGGGGAATGGAAATATAAACGGTCCTGCTTGTTTTTCAAAGCAGTATAAAAGTCTAATAGACAACACCATGATTACAGTAACTAGCTGTTACCTTCCATCGCAATGGGTGCAATGTCATAGATCACCCTTTCATCGGTGTGTTCATCCACCATACTACTGTAGTGCAGCAGGCTCACCCTGAGCTCAGCACAATCCCTTGCCAGCACCCGCTGCCATGAATTATAGATGAGCAACATTCGCAGAGATGAGTAATGCTGCCTTTGCACCAACAGGCAGACAGTGCCTCAGACATTGCTACACACTGTGTGTGTGTGTGTGTGTGTGTGTGTGTGTGTGTGTGTGTGTGTGTGTGCGTGTGTGTGTGTGTGTGCGTGTGCGTGTGCGTGTGTGTGTGTGTGTGTGTCTGTGTGACAGAGAGAGAGAGAGAGATTGTGTTTGTCGTGTGCATGCGCGCGCACACACACACACACACACAAAGAAATTGCAATTTTTGGAGACACAACAAAACAGGCAACGACATAAATATACATTGGCTGAAACTTTAGGCTGTGAACAGCAAAGATTTTAAAGGTGGAGGTCTATTGAGAGGGGGGATGTTTCCAGTAGTTTTCCACTGGGATGCACACAATGTGCACAGAAGGAAGGAGCGCTGACGCTATGTTTATGGCGCTGGGGCTCAGATAGAATGACACCCGGTGCGGATATGGATATCCAAACAGAATGCTTTAATGCAGCTTTCAAGCCTCAGTTTCCACCGTGGATCCTATCAGATCCCCCAGATGATACTAAACCAATAGAGAAAAATAAACAGCACGCTCTGCTTCTGCAGGCCACTTCCACACGGAAAAAACTATATCTGGCTGCCTCTCTCTCCCCTGCCTGTCTTCCTGCCTGATTGCCTGCCTGGCTATCTGTCTGAATGTCTGTCTCACTGCCTGACCGCCTGTCTAGCTGGCTGGTTTGCCTTTGTTACCAAAGACACTGGTGGACAGGAATAGAAGCTTCTGTCTCAGTGGCATTGAAATTCTGTCCAACAGCCACCTTCCACTGGCAGCTACACTAGTCTCTCTCTCTCCCCCCCCCCCTCCCCTCTGGATCCTTCCCTCTCTCCCTCCATCTGTTTATCTCCCCCAAACGGAGGCTCTGGCGGCTACGAGGCAGAGCAAACAGTGTGATCTGAGGATGACCTTACCTCACCCTGTCTTGACGTTTCTCAGCCCCATGCTTGTGTTCACCCCTCAGCTCTTTTATTGCTTTTCCTGTGTCAGTATTGAATGCGTAGTATGTTCACCCCCCTCCCCCACCCCCACCTTTTACTGCCTTCCGCTCTATATGTGTGCTCTACTCTCTTTACCCCCCCCCCCCCCCCCCCCTCTCTCTCTCTCTCTCTCTCTCTCTCTCTCTCTCTCTCTGCTCCCTCCCTCTTTTTTTTGCGTTATCATTGTCATTTCAAATGGCGTCTTTTTGTGCCCTCCCACTTTATCCCTCCCCTTAATTTCCCTCCCTCCCTTCCACCTGCTCATTTCCCAGGGGACCCATATGTAGCTCTCTTTTACGGATATCAGAAAGTGGCATGTACAGAAAACACATGACTGACAACAACAACAACTGCAGAAATGGCCTCTCTGTTGCCAAGGTAAGACTCACCAGACTTTAGGCAGGAGAGGTGACATTTACTTTAGCAGACGATTGATATTCATCAGCCAAATCAATGTGAAAAGACCTGAAAAGACCAGTCATATCTATTTGACCTTTGTATAAGTATAATATGGAACTAAACCCTCACCTCTACCCTTTCTTAATGTTCCCTTGCATACTAAATATTCTGTTAATGAAGTTTGTGGTGTATGTGTGTGTGTGTGTGTGTGTGTGTGTGTGTGTGTGTGTGTGTGTGTGTGTGTGTGTGTGTGTGTGTATGTGTCTTTGTGTGTGTGTGTGTGTGTGTGTGTGTGTGTGTGTGTGTGTGTGTGTGTGTGTGTGTGTGTGTGTGTGTGTGTGTGTGTGCAGGAGAAGCTCATCCATGCCATTAAAAGGATCAAACATGAGTTGGACGAGTGCAGAGAGGAAGAGTGTGAGATGTACATAGAGTCCGTGGCCATAGAGGTATTCCCCTTGTTTTATAAAAAGCGCTTGCTAAAACAGTACAGGTATGTGTTTTTGTGCTGTAATGCTTGTTGCAGCACAAACCGCCTTCCTCCACAACACAAGGAGAGCCTGAATCTCGTGTGTGTGTGTGTGTGTGTTTTTATTTTTATTTTTAGAACAGCTTTGATGTTCTGGAACGGGAGGTGCGATCCGAGTTCCAGAACCTGCACCGCTTCCTGGACGAGGAGGAGAGCATGGACCTGGAGCGGCTGAGGAAGGCGAGGCAGAAGCAGGTGAAGCTGCTGCGGGGGAGAGAGAGGAAGATCGCGGAGCAGGGGAAGGACCTGGAGAGAGCCATCGCCACGCTGAACAGCAAGCTGGCTGAGGAGGACAGTCCCAAGCTGCTCAAAGTACGTTTTTTTTTTTTTCTTTTTCTCTCTCGTTTTGTCGTCACCGATTCACAAGCACACAGGCCGATGGTGAAGCGTCTCATGTTTTTGTCCCAGTGGCTTGAATATTTTTCTATCTCAAGCTCGATCGTAATGAAGTTTGAAGGTGGAAAGAAAACATTCTTTGTAGAATGTACGGCTCGAAATATTACATTCTATAATGTACTATTCCATTATGTGAATTATTATAGAATGTAATAGTGTCAAATGGTATATTCTATATTGTACCATTCTATTATGTCAATTCTGTATAGAATGCACTTGCCTCAAATAGTACATTATATTCTATTATGCACATTATTTACATAATGTAATAGTTCCAAATAGTACATTATACATTGTTCCATTCTGTATAGTAAAATATTTTTGGAATGTCTTAGTTCCAAATGGTACATTGTATTCTATAAAGGGTAAAGGGGGCATTTAGCAGACGCTTTTGTCCAAAGCAACTTACAATCAGTACATTTGTGGGGTTCGACTTGTGGACAGTTGGAGGAGGGGGATCAAGGGGAATCGAACCGCCAACCCTATGGTTAGTGGACGACCCGCTCTGTCCACCCGCTCTACCCACTGAGCTACTGCCGCCCCTATAATCTTCATTATTTAAAAAAAAATTGGTCCAAATAGTACATTCGAAAGACTCCTGTTCCATAGAATTTATTAGCTCCAAATAGAGCAATCATAAAATGTACTATTCTATTACGTACATTGTTCAGACAATGCACTGCCAGGGCCCTCAGAATGTCCTAGTACATTCTCTGAAGCGAGTGCGTCTCATAATGATGGACTTGCACACTGCAGTCATATAATCGACTCGAGAGAAAACCCTAATGACTATCGAATAACATTAATATATACTTTCCAAGGTTTGTCATGCGGTCCTTGAAGGTCAGACGCCGAAGCGGCCAATCAGCTTCCGTGATATTCGGGACACGTACGCAGAGCTGTAACATCATAATGTGGCGTCTAGTGTTACCTTCCCCCTGCCCTCCTCTCTCTGAGTGGCACCGAGAGCAGCGCCCTGTGCCACGGTTTCCACAGCAACCTTGTCAGCTCTATCCCCCCCCCCCCCCCCACCCCCGCACTGTGTGGGCACTCATTTGATCAATTAGAGCCATTTAGTGGCTAAAGAGTCGACTTGCTGGCTTTCTGCTGTTCTCTAAATCAATTTCTCATTAAATGGTGAGGCAGCACAACAACTGACCAACTATTGCTGGAAGTGCCCAGGTCCAGGCTCAAAACCAAAGGGGACAGAACCTTTGCCATAGCGGCCCCCAGTCTTTGGAACCGCCTCCCTCTCCACATCCGGGCAGCCCAGTCTATATATAGTTTTAAATCCCTACTAAAGACGCACCTCTTTTCACTGGCGTTCGGTTAGGGTCCCCCCTTTATTTTCTATTCTATTTATTCACTTTTTTTTTTTTATTATTATTCTGTCTTTTTATCTTTTTCTGTGTCTTGCTCTGTGATCTTGTTTTTAATTCTTATGCATTTTTTACTGTGAAGCACTTTGGTGCGGCTTAGCCGTCTGTAAATTGTGCTATACAAATAAATTTGACTTGACTTGACTTGACTTGACAACAAGGCCGCGGTCGCGCCGGGCGCCTCCCCACACAACATGTTTCCCCGTGTTTTTCACGATAGCTGTCGTTTGTGGTTTGAAATCAGCAATATTTTCACTGTCGGCTTTTTTTCATGGCAGGAAATTAAAGACCTCCTAAAAAGGCAAGTTTTGCGATAACAAAAAAAACAACTAATACAAATAACGAAGTACAAGAACAAATAACTGTTCTCACCAGCGTGACTGCATGCACGCCGGGCACGTTGTGCTCTCTTTCTCCGTCTTTCTCTGGCTCTCCTCCTCCTAAACCATCTCCGTAATCCCCTCTACTGACACACTCCTTCGTGTGTTGTCCTCCCATCCATCTCCTCTCTTCTTCTTCCTCCTCTTCCTCCTCCTCCTCCTCCATGCCGCCTCCACCAAGCAGATCTCTGGTCAGCTTCGCCCCCCCGCCGGCGGTTGAGACGGAGGTGCGTTCTGGTCAGTTTGTGGGCCCTATCCAGTACAGGATATGGAAACACATGAAAAGCTGCCTTTATCCAAGTATGTCCCGCCGAATCACTCCCACTGCGCTCGACAAATAGAATACAGCACAATACAAATTCATTCATACAACACAAATATGAATGCAAATACAACAGAACTTTTTTTTTTTTAATTATTAAAAAAATGTATTAAAAAATGACAAAAATCCTTCCCTTCCCTCAGACATCACCCCGGTGACCTTTGACCCCGACACCGCCCACCCCCTGCTGACCGTGTCCCCGTCGCGCACGTCCCTGGGGTTCGAGGAGGACAAGGACGCCACGGGGTGCCCGGCGAACCCTCGCCGCTTCCGCTACTACTACTGCGCGTTGGGCCAGCAGGGCTTCACCACGGGCCGCCACTACTGGGAGGTGGAGGTGGGCCGCAAGACCTCCTGGAAGCTGGGCGTGGCCCGGGACGACGTCCACCGCGGCGAGATGGCCCACACCGGCACCATGGGCGGCATTTGGGCCCTGGCTCTGAAGGAGGGCGGCGCGGTGGTGGCGTGCACCGACCCGGAGCCCGTCCGCCTCTGCGTCTCCAGCCGGCTGGCGCGCGTGGGCGTGTTCCTGGACTGCGAGGAGGAGGAGGTGTCCTTCTACAACGCCGCCAGCATGGCCCCGCTGTACACCTTCTCCCTGGGGGCCATCCAGGTACCGCTCTTCCCCTACTTTAACCCGTGTGACGCCGACGACGGGAGGAACGCCGCACCCCTCGCCATCTTCAGCCCGTCGCTGTGACGCACGGAGGAGCTTGAGGATGTTAGGATGAAGATGATGATGATGAGGAGGCGGAGGATGAGGATATTGATGAGGAGGAGGCTAAGGATGATGGTGATGACGTTGATGATGATGATTATGATGATGATGATGATGTTAATTACAATGACAATGATGGTAATGATGATGATAACAATGATGATGACGACGACATGAAAGGTTTTGGACATACTCAAAATGTAATTTTTCATTAAAATAGGGTGGCTGACCCAACATGGTTATCACACACAATTCATTGCAATACATTTCCCTTTGTGCCGTTAGAAGACTGCGAATCTATTGACCCTCACAGGGCATGTAGATAGAATAAATAGCTGCTCCGTAGCTTCAGAGAGATGGTTGACGGTGTTGTGATGTTATTTATCTATTAATATCTCTGTTGTGACAGGTTCTGGTGTGACTAAAGCGTGACTATGGAAGCTATGCAAGACGAGACAGCGGCTGAGGGGAGGGGGGGTGGCTGAGGGGAGGGGGGGGGGGGGGCTGAGGGGAGGGGGGTGGGGGGGCTGAGGGGAGGGGGGGGGGGGGGGGGGGGGGCTGAGGGGAGGGGGGTGGCTGAGGGGAGGGGGCTGAGGGGAGGGGGGTGGCTGAGGGGAGGGGGGGGGGGGGCTGAGGGGAGGGGGGTGGCTGAGGGGAGGGGGCTGAGGGGAGGGGGGTGGCTGAGGGGAGGGGGGGGGGGGGGGGGGGGGGGCTGAGGGGAGGGGGGTGGCTGAGGGGAGGGGGCTGTCTGGGCGACATGGGGCTTGTGGTGACACTCAAACAATAACTCAATGACGGGGAAGGGAATTGTCGTTAAAAAAACTGATTGTAGGACGTGTCAGCTCCACTACCGCTGGGGGGCAGGAGGTAATGAGCAGGGACCGCCGGCAGCAGCTCCCCAATGGGTCACGCCCAGGGTTCGAATTACACAGTGGCCTGCAGGGGGAGCCCTATTTTTTACAGTGCGCACCACGACTTTCCAATTCACATGCATGCACATTAAAGTGGACACTTTTTTAAGAGCTCCCCCTGAATGTGTCAGGTCAGGCTTTCTGGGGAGCTCGTGACCACTTTCAGGAGAGCCGAGCTCCCCATAGCTCCCCCCGTTACTCAAACCATGGTCACCCCACCACGACGGACAGTCGACGGCGTGCAGAAAGACAGTGACGACGACGCGGCCAGCGTAATTCTTTGATTTTATTCTTTGTATCTTCTTAAGACATGAAATACAGACAGAAAGTATTTCCTTTTACAAAAAAAAAAACACACACACAAAAAACCCCCAAAACATCATCTGTGTGTGTGACTGTGTGTTGTGTTGTGCAAAGTCGAGGAGGTACGAGTGAGAGCGACGCGTGTAACGCCACGCACACACCCAGGCCGGGGCGGCAGACAAGAGTAGCACACTCGACAGGAAAAGGTTTCCAGTGGTAGGTAAACTGAGTCGGGGCGGGCGTTGAACCCCCAACCTTCTTGACACACATTAGCTGGAGCACATAAGACGTTGAGAAACCCAATCGTCTCACACACACCGCAGATGGTTTGTGGGTGCGGTTCTGGGTGGAACCGGAAGGCCTCCGACCCAAAGTCTAAACATGCATTTACTTGCAATTGTAAACTTGCTTCTTAAACAGTGTCACTAAATGTATTGATGGATGATTGATTGATTGGTTGATTGAGTGATTGATTGATGATGCCTTTATCAATATTTTGAACACTCAAACTGTAACTTTGTTTATGCGTTTGTTTGTTTTTTGCATTGCAAAACCCTGTCATGCTTATCAAATTTGTAGTTTGTCACCGTGGTCTTTAAAAGTCATAAACCGCCCCTCTCTATACGTCTCTGCGTATTTCTATTGTATTTACACAGCACATTTCATATTTGTATGTATTAGTAGTAAATATTTGTAGATTTATTTTTGTATTAGATAGATAGCAAAACAGCTCTTTTGTGGCTGCTGATTGCATTTTTAACCCTGTCCGAATTGTGAATACCCCATCTTACATGTAGAAAAAAGTACCGTTTGGAGTGCAGACTATGAACAGAATGCAGGCTAACTCTAGTCTATTTTGTAGGCACAACAAGACAGAATCACTCAAAGGACCTCAGAGATTACAATATTACAAATCCTTTTTTGTGAATGTAAATGCCTTCATACGCGATGCTTTTCACATTGCAGAACATAATAAGCAGACATATGTAAAGTATACTCACAATAGCCAGGAATGGATACACATATTACATTTGTCTCACTTGTACACATTCGATATTCAACAGAAATATAAAGCCAGTAAACAGCAATGACAACAGACCCAGACACACACGCGCATACACACACACACACACACACATTTGAATATTAAGAATGATGAAACTATTTCACAGCAATAACATGCTGCCTAGGAGGACATCTTGCGGGCATGCGAATGAATGCTTTCATCTCAAAGTGACATGAATGGTCCAGTTTCAGTACAATATGTAAATACTGTGAATTACACTGTGAGTATCTTGAAGTTGAATGGTGATAATACAACTGAATAGATCTCAATGGATCTAATATAGTCCATGATACAATGTACAATATTTGGTTCATAAATAATGTGTTATGTTAGTGATTAGTGTTATTTAGTATATAGCTTTTTGTAGATATTCTATATTCGGTAGTTAAGACATTGTGAGAAACTCCTATATTTTCTTCTATATTATCTATTATAATACAATACAACCATTCTAAACTAAAACTCATGGCTGTGAGATTTACAACAGACTATAACATGCAGTATTTACAGCACTGATCCGAGCCAGCAGGTTGAGAGAGCATGTATGCAGTCTGCATCTATGTGTGTGTTAGTGTGTGTGTGTGTGTGTGTGTATTTGTTAGCAAATTAACACTGCTTCCGGTATTGCCACGATTGTGCGGACCCTTTATGTCACCTGGAATTGAGACATAGCCACTATTTATTCTGCAGCCGTGAACCAGTACTGCAGTTACTCTATCTTGCTCGGGTACACTTGATTTTTCATTGAGCCTAAACTGTATCATTCATAGAACCTCATGCTTTTAATACGTAATGTAATTAATATGGTCAAACTAGACATCTAATTCAGTATGGCCTTTGTCACGTTGCACGTTATTGAATACGTACAAAATCTCTGTCACAAAAACCTATACACTGGAAGGGCATCTAGTTGGATGGAGATTGGTTGGCCGAGGTCTGGTCCCAAGTTTCTTAATCTTTTGTGGTAAATTAACACTAAAAATTGTGCTTCTCTTGACAAATTCGCTATGAGTTTGTTAATTTTATTGCACAATACCTTGTCTTTGTCTTTCGTTTGTTTTGGCGCGGTCATTTCAACCACCAGATAGAGATATCCATTAATTTTTTTTTTCATGCATCAAATGTATCTTCTCACCTCCTTTACCTAAATGATAATTAATGTTAAACAGACATATAGCCTTAAGAGGCAACTATTTTGGATCAAGGGGATGTAGCTGTATTTGGCAAAGGCAAAAGCAACAGTGAAGCAAACGTGCTGCTAACATCGGGAGAGGAGCAAATTAAAACGCTTGGATCCATTCTTGATGAATGGGCCCAACACCACAAGCAGGCTGCAAATGTCTGAACGTAGTCTCGAATATCTGGTCCACATATTTGAATACGACGCAATATAAATAATTTTGTCAATGGCTATGTACAGAGATATATAGTTCAGTTACAATGATGCCGCTGAAAGAAAGAAAAGGCTTATAGTGATGGGATTATCCCTGTAGTTCTATCTCCTTATAGACAACCACATGGGGTGTATAACAAGGTATCACAAGATGGTATCATAAAGTGGCTGAAGTTTCAGCAGGCATCTGTGACCTTCTTCAGTGACAAACAGCTGATCACAAATCAAGGTGTTAATGGTCATTAATGAATATTCAGTCTATAAAAAAAACCAACCCATTTCAACAATAAAAGATCAATTGAGTGGTCACAACAAAATCTAAACTCTGCACCAATAAAACAATGTTTTTAGTATTGTAAGTATGTTTTTTTTCCCCTTTCTTTCAAAGTAACAGCGTATTCCTTTTTGTGATGGACTTAAACACAAGTGTATTTGAGGGAAAGGATGTCTGTGTGCAGAATCTTTTAGGTGCGGACACATGGCAACGAAAGGAGTATCCACTGGCCATAAGTGTCTGTCTCTGCTCTTTTTGAACAATGAAAAACATTTCTTTTGCAGTTGATTTGCAAGAACGGAAAGAGGTTTGCACAGAAAATCCATGAAAGCCATATTATCCTGAATTGTGGATGAGATTTCGAGGCTGAGGATGGGCGTGTTCCATGATGTCATTGCCAGTTCGTTGAGCGTGTGTTTCACCTCCCCTGTTCAAAACGCTTTCCTGACTCCGTGTCGATTAAGTATTCTTGCAGAGTAGTTATTTGCATTTCTTCTCACAGGTTGTCATGATGTATGGTGTGGTCTGCATGGGACTTCCGGCAACGATCATAGTCAACAAAAAAGGATCGGTTAAAAAAGTTCATGCTTTTGACTGTTGTGTCCGCATGCTTGGTGGGAGAGCAGGTATCTTAATGGACATACGGGTTTCAATCGAGTTACCGTCAACTTGTGTGGTGTAGAATTTTACAGATGGAACAGATTTGTCAATCACTTAAATCAATAGTTGTAAACCATGGTGTTTACCATCAGGTGTTAGAAAATCCTAGACCTAAATTTGGGTTAACAATTTAGCTGTAAACTCTGCAAAAGATACCATTTGCAGTTTGGCAGTTGTACTGCGAAGTAACCAAACTATAAAAGAGAGTACAATCTAAAAGATTAAGCCACAAGGAGTTGAACTATCTATAATACTATTCAATCATTGATCTGCTCATTTGAACTGATATTTGGATTAAAACATCTCAAGGGTTATGTGTTAGATACAAACAAGTGATATATCCTTATTTAGCTACGATTATGTTCAGGCATTCAGAAGTGGGCTATCTAAGTCACTGCCCCCGGAAGTGGTTTGTCTTCATGATGTGGTCGGGGGGCGTGTTGGCCATCAGTGGGTCTTTCCTGGGGTCTGTCTAGGGCTGTTATCAGGTGAGGTTCTTACTCTGGAACACCGGGGTCTCTGCCGCCTCCACCTCAGGGGTTTTGGGCGGCACTGCCTTCGGAGCGGGCTCTGGACTGGCTTTGGATCCAGGCGCGGGTTCGGGTGTGCCGTTGACGGTGGGGATGGGTTCCGGCGCGGCGCCGGGCTCAGGTGTTGGGGAGAGGGCGGGCTTGGCTTCCGGGGTGGGCGGAGCAATGTGAGAGGAGGGAACCATTGGGGAGGAGGCCTTCAGCGCCGGGCCCGGGCTGGGAATAGGCTTTGGCTCGGGGGTTTTGGCGCGCTCACCGGGCTTGGAGCCAGGGCTCAGGCCGGCTCTGGGTTCGGGGCTTTGGGCCGGGCTCAGCTTGACCTCCGCGAAGGTGGGGATGTCCAGCTTGGGTTCAGGGGGGCTCGTGTAGGTGGTGGGCGGCGGCGGCTGTACCTCCACGGCGGGCGGGGCGCTGGGCTTGGTTGGCACGGCGACGGAGATGCTCCCAGCCTCGGATTCAGGGATTTGGTCCGCGACGTCGGTGTCGGTGTCCAGTGGCAGGGCGGTGGTGTTGAAGCCCACGCCGGAGTCACTGGTCTCCATGTTGTCCACGCCCACCTCCTTAGAGGACACCTCCAGACCCTGCAGCCGGGCATGGACAGCATGCTAGACAACACTCACATGTTATAGAGACCTGGACAGCATGCTACACAACACTCACATGTTAAAGAGACCTGGGCCGTGTTCCGATATCCACACTTCCCGTACTTACTATACTTAGTTTGAGTACGTGTGTTGTGAGTATGTGGGTGTTCCAATTAAGATCGTGGCGAAAAGAAGTGTACTGAAAGGACCCGGATGGTGCCCTCAAAACGGTTAGTAATGTATGCTGAGTGTGCAACGGTATACACTTTCCGTACTCAACGGCAGCCATCTTAGCTACGTAGTGGAAGAGGCAGCGCCAGGCTGAGCCGCGCTAAGTTCGAAAATGGCTAGACGTCAGCAGGGCTCCGAACCGGTTCAAGGAACGAAAACGAAAACCGAATGGTCTTCAACTGTTCCGGAACAGAAACGTTATTCTGAAATCCCCAAAACCGGTTAATAACGTTTTTTTTTTCGTTCTCTATATAGCCTATAAAATTTCACAAAAGCATAGCCTATTTCATGAAAAAAAAAAAAAAAAAACTATTTCCGGTTGCCGCGTTCACTTCGCCGCCCGCTAAGCTGAGCTGTCACAACTTCCCACTGCCACCCTGGCGAGAGGCGATTGAAATGTAAATGAGTTAAATTGGAAGTTGTTGGAGAGACTTGGGTATTTGTCAGCAACATAGACAATACAACATATTAGCTTATGGCGGGGTTAGAAATTATTGAGCGAGCCTCTATATCTGAAGATCGCCATGGAATACGGATAAAACGTACAACCAGGTAAGGAGTTTCTAGCCCACTTATCCAGAAATGATTTTGATACGAAATTATATTTATCATAGAATATAGGCTACAGTCAGCAGCAGTCTGCCTGGTATGTGAGATGGATATCGCAAATATTTTTGGATGCTGCATGTGATTTATGATTTTTGCGCATTTAGACTACCTACTGTGTAAATTAAGGGCAAATACCAATAAGTAGGTCTATTGTAAGATATTGACCACAAAAATAGACTAGGCCCATAACACTGCCGGAACGTTAAGAACGAACGTTATTTCACGTTCCGAACCGGTTCAGGAACGATATGTTGGTGGCGGAACGCAAGAACGAAACGTTAAATATACCGGTTCCGTTCGGAGCGGAACGATTGAAGAATAATTTCGTTTTCAAGCCCTGGACGTCAGTGGGCGTAATGGATTCACGTGTGTTTGTCGGGTGACGCAGCCACGCAGCTGATAGTAATTTCCGGTAAGTGCACCATTTGGAACAACACTAACATCTGAAAATCTGCGCACTTAGTGAGTGCGGATAGTGTACTACGTTGAAGTGTACTCATGGAAGTATGGATATCGGAACACAGCCCTGGACAGCATGCTAGACAACACTCACATGTTATAGAGACCTGGACAGCATGCTACACAACACTCACATGTTATAGAGACCTGGACAGCATGCTAGACAACACTCACATGTTATAGAGGCCTGGACAGCATGCTAGACATCACACATGTTATATAGAACTGGACAGCATGCTAGACAACACACATGTTATAGAGACCTGGACAGCATGCTAGACAACACACATGTTATATAGAACTGGACAGCATGCTAGACAACACACATGTTATAGAGACCTGGACAGCAAGCTAGACAACACTCCAATGCTATACGGACATGACATATCAAGATGCTAAAGGGTTAATAGTCATGTTAACATGTCAAGTCCCTCACTTTAATGTCCACTTCAGTGCTCTGGGATTTCTCTGTGTTGTCCGCTTGAGAGTGTTTAGAGTCATCATTCAGCTGCTTGATGTTCTTCACCACCTGATCACACACACACACACACACACACACATACTGTATATATATAATCTGCAGGGTAATGACGGGTGGAAAGCGCTGGTGAAAAAAAAACCGGCGACAACAACTAGGACAACGAGGGAGAGCTCCTCCACCCACCTGTCTGAAGGCGTCTCCCTCGTCCTCCTTTCCAGCATTCTGGGCGATCTTCTCCAGCTCGGCGGCCCTCTTGGCCCTCTTCTTCACCTTGAACAGGCAGGACAGCAGGCACACCAGCAGCAGGAAGGCCAGCAGGCCACACAGGGCGATCACCGCCACAAACACCATGGGGAGCCTGTAGGCTGGGATGGACATGAGGGGAAAGTGAGAGAGTGAGCATAGAAGGGAATACGCAGCCCAGACCCTTAACACTAGACTATCCCGCCCTTCATATGGGTAATATAATATTTAAAATTTAAATTTAAATTTAAAATTAAAAATGTTAAATTATATAGGATATGTTCTAATGTAAGAAGGTCATCTTTATTGCATTACTCAACCATTATTCATTTCCTCAGCCTATGCCTTGAAGGGCAAACTCTTATCACTACACATTTCCGCAACCCTTTGAGATGCTACCTACCTTACCACTATTTAATGAATGTATCACATCCTCACTACTGATGTGGGTTTACATATCAATCTTGAGTCTGCTTACGCTCCAGTTCCAGGTGCAGGGTGGTGACGGGGAAGCCCAGGCTGTCCACCACCTGGAACTGCCCCGCGTCCGAGGACCGGAGGTGTTCCAGCACCACCACGGAGCCCTCCAAGGACAGACGGCCGTCCATGCCCAGCTCGCTCTGGCCCTGCAACACACACACACGTGTGTCACACATACGCAATGTGTTACACATACGCAATGTGTTACGCACACGCGATCACTTGTCACGCGGCAGTTCCCATTCTTGCGGTTCCCTGACGTCAAACGGCCGAAGCGCCGACGAGACTGCGAGAATAGTGGTGAAAGGAACAGGAAGTGGAGGCTTACACTGGTGAACTCTCCCTTCTCCATGAGCAGCACGGGCTTGGAGTCGTTGCTGGGGCTGTAGTAGAGGCGGACCAGGGAGCTGTTCAGCAGGAGGTTGATCTTCAGCACGCCGTCGTAGGGCAGCTCTTTGTAGTAGTAGTGCTCTGGGGGGGGGGAGACAGGGACGGCGGGGGGGATGTCATCGGCGTGTTAAGCTTTCTCTCTCCTCACGCGTGGCGCTACTTTGCAATACAGGGTTGAGTTGCGGCTAACCTAATATAATATGCTAATAGGCTAATATAAGCGCAGGTAGCCACAAGGCGCAGTGTTAGTGCTATGATATAGCAGTGATAGGCGCAGCGTTAGCCCTATTATATAACAGGGTCAGGCGCAGTGTTAGCGCTATTATACAGCAGTGATAGGCGCAGCGTTAGCGCTATTATATAACAGGGTCAGGCGCAGTGTTAGCGCTATTATATAGCAGTGCTAGGTGCAGTGTTAGCGCTACTATATAGCAGTGTTAGCGCTATTATATAGCAGTGTTAGGCGCAGCGTTAGCGTTATTATATAGCAGTGTTAGGCACAGCGTTAGCGCTATATACAGGGGGGTAGCCACAAAGCAACCCTGTACTTTATTTATTTATAACGCCGCCCTCTATGGAAGCGCTTGGCGCACGTGCAACCGAGTCCCGCGGGAGACGAAGAAAAGATCACACGGATCGGGGCGGCGGCGCTACTCGGCGCGCTCTTCTTCCCCCGGAGGCCTCACCTTGCACGTTGAGGCAGACCTTCTTCTTGATGACGCCGTCGGCGTCCCGCACGGTGTAGCTGCCCTCGTCGGCGCCCGTCACGCCGCTCAGGGACACGTGGCGCTGGTCCACGTTGATGCGGCCGTGGTAGCCCTCGCGCGACAGCCCCGTCCTCGTCCACAGCACCATAGCGGGCCTGCAGTGGCGAGCAGGGGGGTGAGGGGTGGGGGGGGGGGGGGGGGGGGGAGGACAGGTCGGGTTCTGGGTGGGTCGCAGGTTTGACGCCCCCCCCCCCTGATATCCGCGGT
>JAXIVH010000002.1:7512469-7567469 GCA_036785325.1 Urophycis tenuis | reverse complement strand
AGACATTGACATTAGGGCGAAGCACCCTGTTGCCTTTTCTTTTACGACGCTATCGCGCTGTGAGCATCGCCCGTGGTTCGTGTCACATTATGTTGGCTCAGCAGCTCGCCGCGCGAAAAAAAACAGTTATAGGAACCTCCCGAGCTATACGGCGTCGCGTGTCCGGTCAGCAATTTCAAGCGCTCAGAATCAGAATTGTATTGACCCAAAAGTGTTTATGGGCGTGTTTGCAGAAAGAAAAGTTGCAAAAAAATGACTCACGAGTACAAACGTAAAATAAATCTCATGAGACAGACCCCCCCCTCCCCCCCCCCCCCCCCCCCCCCCCAGTTGAATACTAACTGTGATGTATTAGAAGAAAAAAAATCTAAATCTGCTGTACCAACAGTTTTATTACAGGCCACCTTTATGGATTGCCAGGCGTTATGAGCAAATCGTGCCTGTGTGCAGTCGTGTGCATCGTTGTAACTGGGGCTTTTTGACGCCGCTCCGGCAACTTAATGGGCTGCACATTTATTCCAAAGACAACCAGGGCACCTGACCTTTAAGCTTGTCATCGTTCCAAAAAGAGCTTACTGCAAACGGCTCTGCAATGGGTTCACACCTTTCATGGCCGTCTGTGAGCCGCAAAGGTCTACCTCTGCATTTGGTCAATCGAAAACCATAACAACCCGAAGCATGTACTTAATATATCATTTACAATGCTATTTCAGGCTATTGTTGTTCGTCATTGGCTGTGCCAATTTTAGTTATAAATAATTGTGGAGGTGGACGCGAAGAACATCAATCGAAAGAGGAAGCAGAAGAGAAGAGAATAAATGCAGTGAAGAGCATGGTGTTCATTTTGTGGTTGATATAATAATCGCTTTTCATGGGTAAACCCGTTTTCATTGTTAAACCTAAAGCAGACGGAGGTTACCGCTGAGGGATGCTTCACACTCCTCTAGAGGCCTGAGTAAAGTACATTACAGTTTTCTATTCATTATCCATCCATCCATTGTCGTAACCGCTTATCCTCTACGAGGGTCGCGGGGGGGCTGGAGCCAATCCCAGCTGCAACGGGCGAGAGGCGGGGTACACCCTGGACAGGTCGCCAGCCTATCACAGGGCTAACATATATAGACAAACAACCATTCACACTCACATACACACCTATGGTCAATTTAGAGACACCAATTTACCTAATCCCCAACCTGCATGTTTTTGGTCTGTGGGAGTAAGCCGGAGTACCCGGAGAGAACCCACGCAAGCACGGGGAGAACATGCAAACTCCACACAGAAAGGTCCCGGGTCCCAGGTGGATTCGAACCCAGAATCCTCTTGCTGTGAGGCGACAGTGCTAACCACATTATTATTATTATTATTATTATTATTATCATTCAATTTTGTATTAACACTGACGTCCATGATGACTAATGCTGAGTGGACATTGTTTGCCTCCATCAACTGCTCAAGCTAACCTAGCCATCCTCTTCTAGCAACGGCACCCAAAACCAGCTGCCAAGCTGCACATTGAAGAATAGAGGAACAATACATTATCTTTTTAATAATGTATTGCCAAACCACAGAACAGCACCTGTGGTGTTGTTCATCTGGACGCTGGCAGTGATGAATTTTGAATGTGCAAACTAAAGTGCCCAGAGAGACCCAGGCTTCAAATTATTGTCATGCCTTTAAAGAGAGCGAGAGACAGAGAGAGAGAGACAAAGAGATAGATAGAGAGAGAGAGAGAGAGAGAGGAGAGAGAGAGAGAGAGAGAGAGAGAGAGAGAGACAGAGACAGAGAGAAAGATGGAAAACGAGATAGATGGGGGAGAGAGAGAAATAGAGATAGAGAGAGGGAGAGAGAGAGAGAGCGGAGGGAGAGAGAGAGAGAGACGGAGGGCTGATGTTGTCTCCTTAATAGCTGAGGAAGAGGATGACGGGTCACAGGGTTTGTGTGGAGCAGCTACGGCTGACGTCAGCGTCTGCAGTGTGTGTGTGTGTGTTTTTCTCTGTGATCAGCCTGTGTCCGTGTATCAGCCCGGGTCCGTGTGTGTGTGACATACTGCTCACTTAAGTGGCCACTGCCACCAACAATCTACATCATCTGATACCTGATTGCAGTTCCTTACCTCTTGTTTATTCCCGGGCCGAGCGGCTGTTTAACTGACTTAACTCATTTAAACCTGACTCGTACTTGTAACTGCGCGTCTCTTTCGATTGTAAAACACTAAGGTAGATTACTTGCCGATCTTCAAAGACGCCTCATCAGCGTCAGTGAAACGGACTCTCTGAGGGGGAATCTGAATGGTAATGATGTTGGACGTCTGCTGACCCACCCAGGCGGAAAGCACCATCACGAAAGGCACGAGTGAATCTTCCTCTCTTTCCTCCTCTCTCCTCCCTTCTTTCTATCGTTGCGTTCTTTTCGTCTTCTGAGCTTATCTCATCCAAAATCCCTCCCTGCAGATATTTTATCTGCGGTGAAATCGTGCAGTCTGTGCAAGATTCAATTTATCTCCCAGTGCCTATCAAGTATTATTGAATTGGGCCCTCTGCTCTGGGGCTGGGGGAGAAACATGTCATTACAGAGTAGGAGGACATTGATTCAGTTCAAGTTCAATGGCGGCGGGTCCAGTCATCTCCGTCTCTCTCCTCGACCCTTCATCTTTCTGAGTTAGGTTTGGGGTTTCTCACGCACATGAGTCATTTGGCGCTGAGAGACACAGCAGGCGTCTCTCGTGGCGTCAAAATCTAAAAACAGAATTGCATTGGACCGATCACTGACGGATCACTGCCTGCATTGTAGTTGAGAGAAAAGGCTTCAGGCTGGTTCTGCAAAGATCCAAGAGAATTAGCCCATTTAGAGTTGGATGGCTGTTGAACTGCTGCATTGCTGCATTGAGAGGTGTTAGAGGTACAACCTCAAAGTAACTACGCCTGGAGTCCTTTCTGCTGTGGTTTACATTTTTATGCCCACAAGAGAGAATACCTGCAGTAGGCCTGCAGCCAGTCTGCATTGCTTTCTGTTGGTCTGCACTTTTGGATCATTTCCATTTCCATTACTGCTGTTTATCAGTGATGTGTGTGATCATCACACTATAAGGGCCCACCTTTGACATAAACTCTGAAGGGGGCCAAAGCCTCCGTGTTTTACATGACCAAATCATTGGAGGACATTGTCATCATATCAATAGTGTGTAGCCTCATCATTGCTTTTCCCCATCATTACCATAATAATGAACTCCCTGCTCTCTATATCACACAGCTGTGTTCAGTGTTGCTGCATTCTGCATGAGTGTGTACATTGTGGGAAAACACACAGTCACACACACACACACACACACACACAAACACCACCAGCCTCACGGACACATCAGCAGGGGGGCCTTTTTGCCCTTCATTATTTAATGAGTAGAATTAGCGTTTCACCGCGTCTTTAGCTGACTGCTATGCATGTTTTTCACCACACAGACTCTCTCACCGCCAGCCCTTCTGCACTTGCTCTCTCTCGCTCTCTCTCTCATTTTCTCTCTTTGCTCTGTTTCTCCCACCACATACTGGGATACAGCAGAGAGTTGGCATTAAAGCCAGAACAAAGCTGCCTCACAGCACATTGTCCAGGTTCTCTAGTGGCTTGCAGAAGCAGAACCCAGCCGCCTTCCCCCCCACACCTCCCACCACCCCTCCCACCCCCCTCCCACCCCACCCCTCCCTTTGCGACAATAATCTATATAGGCTCGCTCAAATTACACTTCTCTTTACATCTTCCTCTAACTTTACATCTCCTTTAGGTATTGTGGGAAATGCTGTTTTGTTTGTGATAAAAGATAGGCTAATACTTTATGAATTCCCAAAGGGGAAATTCAGGAATAGAGGGTACAGCATCAGAGCTATCAACGCATTACAGTAAATCATTCCTCTATTATGAAACACATTGGGGATGATGTGTGTGTGTGTGGGGGGGGGGCACCGATCATTTAATCACCGCAACGATCCGCATGTCATGGCGGGAGCCGGTCGGCGCAACAGAGAGAGGGGAGGGAAGAGAACGGCCATCTGTCTGTAACGCCACTGCCGATTGGTGAACGGGACGGATCTGCTCATATCTTAGCTATGGTTTAATGGTGTTTTTACTCATCTCAGGCAAACAAAACATGTATATGGCTATCTTCACTGAACACAGACATGTGCACAGGACACACAAATACACACACACACTCAAACGTAAAAGGCGCAGACTGCACATGTCCCCAATGCGCTTTAGGCTGCAGAGCACGGCCCTATAGCGAACACAGACAGACACACACCATCTGCTATTAGTTGCACACTCTTGTCCAGACACTCTCCCATCTTCTAATCGACTTGACTCACTCTGTCATCCTATTCCATTCTGCTAGCAAGCGTGCACCGCATCACCATCAGAGTACAACCGCTACCTTCTCCCTATTCTGGCTCCAGCATCAAACCTCAGATACCTGTCCCCCTCCACCATCTCTGAGGATCTCTCAGTAGACCTACACACACACAGACACACACACACACCTCTTCCTCTCCTTCCCCTTCCATGGCATCTCTGTCTTCCTCTCTGTGTGTCAGGTCTCGTGCTTCCATCCTCTCCTCTCCCCTGGCTTACATAATCCATCCAAAGCCAGCGCATCCCACTCCCAAATCAAAGCGGGCGCCTGTGTCCGTTCTGACCGCTAGACTTCCTGCTGGCCAGAGGGGACAGGCAGGGCTTTGTGCGCCACTTTAAAGAGGCGGAAAAGCCTTTCGGTGACTGCAGATGAGGGGAACCTCATAGAGAAGGCTTTGTGTCCCTGGATGATGATGATGATGATGAGGATGAGGATGAGGATGATGATGATGATGATGATGATGATGTTTGCTTTATCTTGACCTCATGTTGTCTTTTTGCTAATGGATGCGTCCCGAAAAGAGTGAGACGGGATGAGAGTGTGAGAGTAACCTTGACGACAAGGATGAATTTTCGGGGAGGGAGCCATAGACAGGAACACACACACAGGTACCTGAACACACACACGCACACAGCCAGTAGAAAGCCTCCATAGCGTCTCCTAGTCATACATGTATAAATCATGAGTGTTAAAAACAACAGTGCAAGAGCAGCCGCAGGACATGCATGGGCGAGGGGTTTACTTCAGGTACACTGCCCAGAACATCACAGGCTTCCCAAACGCCAGTACATGATGCAGCTGCTGGAAATTGTAATGCAGTTTGTGTGTGTGTGTGTGTGTGTGTGTGTTTGTGGATGTGTGCGTATGTGGGTGTGTGCATCTTTACTCTCTGGCTGCAGATGCAGATGTCTGAATGCAAAAATCCAAACTCATCATCTCATCACCAGTGGCCCTACTCATCATTTCTGAGAAGCAGCGGTGAACGGGCTGATGCAGCTTTTCTTACGGTTCGGAAACCCCAACAATGTCATCAAAGCGAAGCCAAACGGAGAGCTCTATGGACAAGATCCCATAGGATGAACCATATGATGGGCCCAAAGCAAAATCCACTAATGTGTGATTTCACATCACCTCCCCCCCATATATGCACCTGTCAAATGTATTGACACCATTGCTCAAAACCGGAGCTATGCAGAGCTATGAAACACAAGAATATTGTGATTAGATATATTTCGTTTTTTGTCCCAAATAAAAGTGAAATATGATTGCGGGCTAATTAGAGCAGTACGTATCGACCAATGCCCATGTCTCCGGCCTACATGTGCTGCTGCTGCTGCTGCTGCTCCCTATGTGTGTCATCATGCGTACTGCAGGCGGGGGCGACACAGCCCTCTGTCAGCTTCCAGCGCAGCGTCCCACATCACTGATGCTGTAGTGATGACCAACAATGTCACACGTAGGCTTTACGGCGCCGGAATGTGTAGTGTAAAGCTATGTTTCCATCACAGCGTGTCGTGTTCAATGTGCAGTTAAAGGTGTTCATTGGTTTAAGACGCAGGTTAAAAAAAAACAACAACAACGTTATAGTCTAATAGCCTGCATCATAGTAATTAAAGAGTCTAATCATGATCGCACTCAATGTCAGCCTTCGTGTTTGTCGTGTATCGTTATTAATTGATAACACCTCATACTGCATGCGGTATCCTATGTGATAGACTAGCATACATTTACTTTAACAAATAACCTTTGCATGTAAAATCCCTTCAAGTCAGTTGGTAGACTAGACAAGACTATGGCGATAATCTCTACACACACAAAAAAAACAAGTGCGTTAATTCTCTACATCTTTATAATGTGTCCCCTGCTCAATAAAATAGCATGCAATAACATGTCCGATCAAACTGCTTTAGGTTCCAGTAGCCGGCGAGCGCGCCGACCAAAAACTGCAAAATTTAACCCGTCGGGCGCCAGAGACTGTGGAGATTCACCATTACACACACATACACATGTAAAGCAATAACACATACGAGCGTGCCTACCTTTAAATGGCCACTTTGACAATATGCTTCTAATTTGCGACGTTGGAGGAAATCGTGAAGAATCGAAATGCCGTGGATGCTACTTCTTCTTGTGTCCTGCAGACTCCTTCCCTTGAACCTCGCCGCCCAAGAGCAGCACTTGACTACTGGGCTTCACAATTCGGAAGATGTTCCGAATATGTGGGGTTCTGCACAGCCTCGGAGTTACTCGACTGAAGTCGGGAAATGCCGGTCTTTTACGTCTTTACCTGTTCTCGCCAAGACGTGTGGACAGTCCACGTGCAACTGCATGGCTTTGTTAAAAGATTATCATATAATTGCAGCAAAACAATAGAGCGTGCTGGAAATGTATTTGAGGTATTTATTCAGTTGGTGAAAGGGAGCAGTAAATAATGTATCAAAATTATTTATTATAGACGTTGCAAACTAGAGAAGCATTATTTCAATGGTCAGCTGCATTGGTGAGATAAACTACTGAAGATTTATGTCAGATGTGTGTTGTTTTTTTGCAACAGCAAAATAAAACAAGAAACCAATTAAACATTTAAGTAGAGATTCTATTTTCGAGGTCACTAATGACCACAGATCATTTTGCAAACACTTTCACATTTTGTTTTCATGAAAATTAAAATCCAGCACTGGCACAATCAAGGCCAAGTGCACATGTTTATCTCGGAGGAAACATTGTGAATGTGGAATAAACACAGTGAACCAATATTTAATTACAGTAGCTAATATGCTTGGTTTAGAACATTTTCTTTTCAGTACAACTCCCAGATGGCAATAATCATCATCTGATTACTAATTGTGGAATGAGTTTGGAGAGATTTACAGCGACAGCGAACGTAGCATTAGGCCTACTTTATAAAATGACCGGCAGTCATTTGACAAAGAATGAGTGACAGGCTGAACAGCCGGAATTGTGAAAGGCACTGTAGAAATGTTTGGTGGAAAGGAAATGCTCAACCTTTCTCACAGGATAAATGTATTTCTTGACGTTTATCTTTTTGTATGTACACACTAGGAATGCATTCACACATACAGAAAAACTACCTATGTTCAGAAAAGCCCAAGTTATATTAGCCCTATTCATTTATAGTCAACACAGTAAAACACCAACCGATTTCAATGTCCCTTACAATCTGTACAGAAATACAAGGGTTAGGGTGATTTGATTGTTCCATTATGGTTTGTATGTATGTATGTATGTATGTATGTATGTATGTATGTATGTATGTATGTATGTATGTATGTATGTATGTATGTATGTATGTATGTATGTATGTATGTATGTATGTATGTATGTATGTATGTATGTATGTATGGTTTATGCAGCTGGCATTCTGGAGTGTGTGGCTAAACGTCAACCCTATTAGAAAACACCTGCAATCGATAAACCAGGCTCAGCCAGGTGTCCCGGGCTCCTGCTAACTCAATACAGTACTGCCAGGTCCCATGACCCGCTCCTTGGTGCTCAGATGAGGGCAAACGTCTTCCTGGCTGGGAGGACAGTGTTTAAGAGCCCCGGGGGGGCGGTGAGCTCCGCGAGACCTCTACGTCCTCTTCTGGGGCCGCCCCCGGGCCACCGGAGCCCGGGGGGCCGGGGTTGTCGGGGTTGTCGGGGCGGGCGCCGAGGGGAGGGCGTGGGCCTCCACGTCCCTCCTCTGCTGGAGGATCCCAGTGAGGAGGAACTCTGCGCTGACCACCGGGATGCAGGCGGCCACCGCCGGCCCGCACAGCGCCCGGTCCTCTTCACAGGACACCACCACGGTCCGATCCTGGTGGTGGTGGGGGGGGGGGGGGGGGGGGGGGGGGGGGGATAGGGCAACAAGAGAGGGGTGAAGGGAGGAAGGGACAGAGGGAGCAAGAGATGGGGCAAGAGGGAGATGGAGTGGCAGAGAAACGGAAGAGTTAGGGCAATTGAGAAAGTGGAGGGGGGGTTATAGTTCGAGAGGAGAGAGAGAGAGAGAGAGAGGGAGGCAGAGGGATGTGGTTTGGTAGAGAGAGATGGAGCCATAGATGGAGACAGACAAGAGAGAGACAGCACGAGAGAGGGCAGTAAGACAGACGGAGAGAGAGAGAGAGGATGTTAGTAATGACTTTGAGATGACTTTTAACCGTGCATGTCTCTGGGCCAGGAGGGTACCTTGTGGGAAGATGGCATCTTGGCCAGGAAGCTCGCACCACAACAGGAAATGATGTCAGACATGTGCACCGGCTCCGGCTTCACAGACTTTGTGACGTGGATCTCGTATCCCTGAGAAATGGACGAGTCAGTATGAGATGGAGAGAGAGAGAGAGAGACAGAAACAGAGAGGTTGGACAGCATTATTCATTAACCAAAGAGCAGGCCCTTGAAAGACAGCAAATTATGTAACGATGGCAAAGCTACTGATTCACATTGAAACGAGTCCAGCGTGAATATAGATACGTATCAAAGGCCCATCAGCTACTCCATGCCTGCACTCCAAACTGCCCTTTCTGTGCAGTATCATCAGGTGGGGAAGCTTTTAACAAGTCGATTGACCCTTGAGCACACCGGGTTTCCGGCCAGGGAACTGGGAATAACACACTTACTTTTCACACTTCAGTCCAGTGAAAAGTAAACAACCCTCCCTGGCAGCCTTCTGTATTATCATTAGGCTAAAATGCTATATTAAAGGGAAATGCTAAATGGTGACAACAATATCTTTTTTTGAATACACATACAATACACAAACACACACACATGCCCTCACAAACACACACTTTTACCTGTAATAAAGGTTGTATACTGGCCATCCTGATGGATTCCTGTAGTGAGAAGTTAAACTTTTTCTCCTGCTCCGTGTCCTTCACAATAAAAGCGTGAGGAGACAAGAAGGCACCAGCCTTTGCACTCTGGAACGGGAGAGACGAGAGTGGGTGTAAAGGGGAGAGGATTGGTTGGCGCGGTTACATTTTGAAAGGATCACTTATAGTGTAAACGCCCACATGGTCCATGTCTGGATGCTCAAAAGTCACAATGAATTGTGATTGAATGATCTGAGCACCCCAGGAATATATATATATATATATATATATATATATATATATATATATACAGTATATATATATAAGCAAGAGAGATAAAGAAATAGAACTAGAGGCACAGAAAGTGAGGACTAGGGAGCAAGAGTGAGAGAGACAAGAGAGAGAGAGAGAGAGAGAGAGAGAGAGAGAGACAGGTGAGAGAGAGAGAGAGAGAGAGACAGGTGAGAGAGAGAGAGAGAGAGAGAGAGAGAGAGAGAGAGAGAGAGAGAGAGAGAGAGGCCACGTCACACAATGTCACAACAAACCTTTTCCAGCCACTGGGTGGTGACCACCGGGATGCCCCTGGCCATGGCGCACAGGAACTTGACGGTGCGGCGCACCTTGTCAGTCACCAGGTGGGTCATGTCAAACACGCCCAGCGCCAGGCTGCCCCCCAGCCGGACCACCACCTTCTCCCCCTTCTCGTCCACCAGCCCTGTGAATAACACCTGCCGGGGGGGGGGGGGGGGGGGGGGGGGGAACGAAGGTTTCATGGTAGATTGACATTTGTCATGCAAAATATGACCACGTCTATTACACATCACACTAAGTACCGGTATATAATCCTCTTGACTATATCTGTAGATCTTTGGAAAGCGGAGGTGTTATATTATTTAGCATTTAGCGAAGAGGTGTATTGAGGTGTCAATTCACTAGAATCCCAGTATAGACCATGAGACTTTTCATTGAACGTTCGCTTCCTTATATCACACCAAAACAGTTCAGCTCCGTTTGTTTTTTGGTCAGCTGTATACTTTGGTGTTTGTGCCGATGATGTGGTATTTCCCTCTAAAAGTCACCAGCCGGGCGTTTTCAAAGAAACTACACTCTCACTAACTACACATTACATCGAAGTGTGTCCTGTGCGCGCTTCATTATTAACAACAAACGCTTCCAAGGCTGCCAAGAAGTCCTGAAGTCTAATTCTTCACCGGGGATAGTGGATGTGCTCCCAAATGGATTCGACTCCCAAAGCCCACTGACCTTGCAGGCTTGGCCGGCAGCCCTGAATCGGCTCCCAGGGGAGGCAGCGGCGCGGGGAGACTTGGCCACGGGAGAGGCCTTCGCTGGAGTCGCTGCGCCGCGCTTCCGGGAAGACTTCCCCGCCGGGGTCCGGGTCACCTTAACAGGAGAGAGCGGGAATATTATAGGCTGGAGACAAAGCAACAGAGTTAATCTCTCTCAAGAGAAGTGTGTGTGTGTGTGTGTGTGTGGGTGGAGTGAGACGGAGGGTCGGGCGCGAGTCATCAACGCTTTCGGAGTGAGACGAGAATCCGAGTGAACCACTTCATTCGTTAATGCAGTAATGGTGCTGGAGAGAAGGGTCAAGCTCCTCGCGGTGCTGAGCCAGGGCTCGTCGTACCGGCGGCCTAATGCACGTCAATTGACATCGCTAACTAATGGACGAGGCTGACTCCTTGAGTGCACTAAGCCCCTTTGGACAAAGTGAAGGAAAGGCACTGACAGGCATTGAGCCTCTTTGCTCGATGCCCGTCAAACATCTGTCGTTTGAGGCTTCCTAGTCAAGATTCACTAGTAAACCTGCAAAGTCAAGTCGGTATCTTTACCTCGGATGGACCAGCATCTCGCTCCATCGCATGGGTGGTAGATGCCACCGCCGCCGCCTCCTCTCTCAACTCCGTCTCCTCCTCCTTCTTCTTCTTCTTGGACCCTGGCGGCCGACCTCTCTTCACCTTTCGCTCAATAGTCTCCTCCTCCTCTTCTTCTTCTTTCACCATCTCCTCCTGTACAAGATGCTCGTTTGGGTTTCTCCTCACCTGAGCCATGGACCCCCTGCCCCTCTTGACCGGGGTGGGCATGTCCTCTCTCTGCCCACTCTCCAGCTCCGCCAACCCCGCCGTTACAACAGGCTCACACTTTACCTGGGCTTTCGGACCTCTAGCCCTGCCAGTGGGGCTGCTTGTTACGTTGAGTGTTGAGTCTTCAGGGGTGCCCTCTTGTTCCTCCACGGCCATGGGTACAGAGTGTGCTGCGTTGGAGCTCCTCTGCCCCCTGGTGGCGGCAGGCTGCTGACCGCAGTCCGGCTCGTCTTCACCACCTCCTGGGGGGCTGACTGGTCTCTTTGTTTTCCTGCCTCTGGCGGCGGCTTTGTGGGCCGCGGTCTCCTCATTCTGACCGCTGCCAGAGGGCTGAGAGTTGGTCTCGGGTGCCGGCAAAGATTTCCTCCCTCTTCCTCTCCCTCTCCCAGCGCCTCTACCTCTGCTCTGGGCGCCGCTGCAGGCGGAGGCCTCAGAGTTAAGGGACTCGTTGGAGTTGGACCGAGAGCGGGTGCCGGGGCCCGCGCCGGCCGGCCGGCTCTCGTCGCCGGCGACTGTCACGCGCCTCCTGCTGTCCCTCGCAGGTTTCCCGGCGGCCACAGCCGGCGGCCGGCTCTTCTTGGCTCCTCGGCCCCGGCCTCTCCCCCCGCCGCCGCTCTCCCGGGCCTTGGAGCTGGAGGCGGATCTCTCCGAGCTGACGGAGTTGGAGGAGTTGGAGCGGGACCTGGTTCTGGTGGCGGGCCCGCAGTCCTTCTCCGGGTCTGGTTCGGCCGGGGGGGCGGCGGTTCTGGTGGCCCTCCGGCCCCTTGTGGTTCCCTTGGTTTCCTTCTCTTCTCGTTCTGTCTCCAGTCTCTGCTGTTCCTCTCTCGCCCTCTGCTCTTCCTCTCTCGCCCTCTGCTCTTCCTCTTTCTGTTCACGCTCCAGACGTTCTTGTTCTGCCTTCCTTTGTTCTCGTTCTGATCTCGCTCTTTCCTCCAGCTCCTGTCTTTGTCTCTCTGTTCTCTCTCGCTCTTCCTTCTCGAGTCTCTCTTCTCTTGCTTTCCTTTCAAGCTCCAGACGTTCTTGCTCCTCCTTCTGCAATCTCTCTTCTTCCTCACGTTCCTGTCGTTCCCGCTCTAGTCTCTCTTTCTCTTCCGTCTCTAATCTCTCTCTCTCCTCCCGTTCTTTCTTTTCACGCAGCAGTCTTCCTTGTTCTTCTTTTTCCCTTTGCGTTCGCTCCAGTCTCTCTTTCTCCTCCCGTTCCTTTCTTTCCCTTTCTATTCTTTCTTTTTCTTCCATCTCCAATCTCTCCCGTTCCAGTCTCTCCCGTTCTTCCTGCTCCTTTCGTATCCTCTCAGTTTCTGCTTCCCTCTCCAGCCTCTCTTTCCTTACTCTTGCATTTTCCCGGGTTTTCCTCCTGGCGCCCGGCATCACCTGATCCCCCTCCGTCTCCTCCACCTGTCCCGTCTCCTCCTCCGGCCCGACAACCCCTGCTCCTCCTCTGGTGGAGGCGCGGGTTTTTCTCTTTGATCGCGTGCTCCCAACAGCTGCTGGATGCTCTTGCTCCTTCTTCTCCTCCTCCTCCTCCTCCTCCTCCTCCTCCTTCTTGCATCCTCTACTGGTTCCAGGTCTGGGCTCTCGACCTCTCCCTCCCCGGGGCCGTCCTTTTGGGCCCAGTACTGGTTTTGTAGCTGCAACGGTAGCATGCGTGCTGGTTGCACCTTCTAGATTCCTTTCCTGTCTCTGTGATCTCATCCCTCTGAGGCTTGGCCGTTTGTCCCCTTCTTCCTGACTTTCATCACTACTTGCGGAGGACATGGGCTGGGTTTCAGCTGCAGCGGTCTCCGAACCGGTCACAGATTGACTGTCCTCCTCAACAAGCCTACGGGCTTTTCTTTTGCGATGAACTGGAGCCGAATCCTCGTCATCGCTTTCCTCAACTGGGGACGCAGCCATTGGCTGTGTTTCAGCCGAGGAGAGCGCACAGGTGGTCCCCGCCTCTACTATGTATGCCTGCGTTCCCTCTAGCAGGATGTCCACCTGTGGCTTGATCTGGGACACAGCGGAAGGCCTGCTGGACCCCGCAGCCCCTTGGTAACTCTGGGTGGCCTCAAGATGCGAGTCCGGCTCCAGGGAGCTCCCTTCAACAGAGGGACTGATGGAATACGCCTGAGTAGCCTCCAGGTTCACGTCTCCATCTGAGAGGAGAAAGGCTTGCGTACTCTCCGTGGCCAAAGCTTGAGCCTGCTGGAGCTGAAGGTGGATGCTCTCCGACAAACTAAGCTGGAAAGAGGTCTCTGTGGTAGTCCCATCCTCATCGTCTCCCTGCTTGGATGTGCTCTGGGGGGCGAAAGGCTGGGTTTCATCCAGGGTGAAGTTCCCCAAGGGACTGGTCTGCTGTTCCCGGTCTTCCACGATGAAGGACTGGGTCTCGGCCACAACAAAGTCGTCTTCCCCCAGGCTGCCTGAGCTGGACGGTGAGACCGCAAGTCTGGGGGCAGGAACCCTTGGGCCTGGCAGAGGAAGAGGAGGAAGCACATTTCACAACACAAAAGACACCTTATAATGTGTTGCGATAGACATGTTTTATGTCTTTTAAATATATTGGATCCTTACATTTGAATGGATCTATAGAGGGACTGTGGTATTCCTGAGTTTCCATCTCTGCGACAGCGCCTCCTAAAAATGTATTTCAAAATTGATCAACATCATTTTCAAAAAAACATTGTCCAAGCCACAACAAAGAAACAGTCGAGAGAATATTCTCTCAATTGTGGGAATTAGCAGAATAATTATGGAAGTAATACATCTTTTGTGAACTGGAAGACAGCGCAAGTCTCAAGAGGCTTACCAGCATGCATGGATCTACTGAATTATGTGGTTTCTAGACAGAATGTACTGGTGCTTGTGACACAGAACTACAAATGCAACTTTGAATCCACTGCATTGTAAAACACTTGCATTACCGGTAGACAGTTGGGCCCTGTTGTGATTAATACAATCAAATTGTGGAAGCACAATTTGATTGTATTAGTCATTAGGCTCTTGGCTCTGCTCTTGATGAATGATGACTGCAGTATTTCAAGGACATGGCAATTATCTGTGAACTGTATCTGTATTCTACTTTAATCCAGACCCTACAAATCTACTATACAACCATTCATTACTAATGATTAGCGGTTTATACAGCCTACATGTCAAGCTGTATTTAGCCCTAAGCCTTTGTATATGCCATAAGGTATACCATTTTAAAAATGTATTTTGATGAACCTTGGCATGGAAGTATTGTTTGTTCCTTCGTTCCATACAAACTTCCATCTATATATACACAAATATATTGATGCTCAATGAACTACTATAACACAACATTGCCAGGCCAGGGTTCCACCAGCTTGTTAAAAAGTGATGTAATTTCATTTGCAAGTCAAAACCTACCTGACGATGCTACAGGAGTGGAACACTGCTGTAGCGAAGCTCTGGGCCCCTGGATCGACCCAAAGTCCTTCTCGTCAGAGGAACATGACACCTGGCCTCCCTCAGCCCCCACTGCGCCGGCCTCCTCCTCATCCTCCTTGTCCGTATCACTATCCATCCTGAAGTCGCCGTTCATGCCCGCACCCGCGGGGCTGGCGCTGGTCTCGTCCACATCTGTATCTGCGTCAGAGTCCGGCCCAAGGGCTGCAGCCAGAGAAATAGGACCAGATGAGGATGGGGGTGCTGATGATATCGGCGCGTTATGCGTCGCCATGGCGATGGCAGGAGGGATCGGAGGCGAGTCCTCCTCGGCGTCCGTGTCGCTGTCGGACAGGATGTCCAGGTGAGCGCGGGGGTCCACCGCGGGGGCCAGCAGGGCGTGGACACCCTCACTTGCGGGGTCGCCGCTTGCGTCGGCGGGGAGGACTTCATCGTCCGTGTCGCTGCCCAAGTCAAAGTTCCGCGGGGCAGCCGACGCGACCTCGCACTCGTCCCCTCGTCTTTCTTTCCTTTCGCGCTCCAGATGTTCTTGCTCCTCCTTCTGCAATCTCTCTTCTTCCTCACGTTTCTGTCGTTCCCGCTCTAGTCTCTCTTTCTCTTCCGTCTCTAATCTCTCTCTCTCCTCCCGTTCTTTCTTTTCACGCAGCAGTCTTCCTTGTTCTTCTTTTTCCCTTTGCGTTCGCTCCAGTCTCTCTTTCTCCTCCCGTTCCTTTCTTTCCCTTTCTTTTCTTTCTTTTTCTTCCATCTCCAATCTCTCCCGTTCCAGTCTCTCCCGTTCTTCCTGCTCCTTTTGTATCCTCTCAGTTTCTGCTTCCCTCTCCAGCCTCTCTTTCCTTTCTCTTGCATTTTCTCTGGTTTTCCTCCTGGCGCCCGGCATCACCTGATCCCCCTCCGTCTCCTCCACCTGTCCCGTCTCCTCCTCCGGTCCGACAACCCCTGCTCCTCCTCTGGTGGAGGCGCGGGTTTTTCTCTTTGATCGCGTGCTCCCAACAGCTGCTGGATGCTCTTGCTCCTTCTTCTCCTCCTCCTCCTCCTCCTCCTCCTTCTTGCACCCTCTACTGGTTCCAGGTCTGGGCTCTCGGCCTCTCCCTCCCCGAGGCCGTCCTTTTGGGCCCAGTACTGGTTTTGTAGCTGCAACGGTAGCACGTGTGCTGGTTGCACCTTCTAGATTCCTTTGTCTCCGTGATCTCATCCCTCTTAGGCTCGGCCGTTTGTCTCCTTCTTCCTGACTTTCATCACTACTTGTGGAAGACCTGGGCTGGGTTTCAGCTGCAGCGGTCTCCAAACCGGTCACAGATTGACTGTCCTCCTCAACAAGCCTACGGGCTTTTCTTTTGCGATGAACTGGAGCCGAATCCTCGTCATCGCTTTCCTCAACTGGGGACGCAGCCACTGGCTGTGTTTCAGCCGAGGAGAGCGCACAGGTGGTCCCCGCCTCTACTATGTATGCCTGCGCTCCCTCCAGCAAGATATCCACCTGTGGCTTGATCTGGGACACAGCGGAAGGCCTGCTGGACCCCGCAGCCCCTTGGTAACTCTGGGTGGCCTCCAGATGCGAGTCCGGCTCCAGGGAGCTCCCTTCGACAGAGGGACTGATGGAATACGCCTGAGTAGCCTCCAGGTTCACGTCTCCATCTGAGAGGACAAAGGCTTGCGTACTCTCCGTGGCCAAAGCTTGAGCCTGCTGGAGCTGAAGGTGGGTGCTCTCCGACAAACTAAGCTGGAAAGAGGTCTCTGTGGTAGTCCCATCCTCATCGTCTCCCTGCTTGGATGTGCCCTGGGGGGCGAAAGGCTGGGTTTCATCCAGGGTGAAGTTCCCCAAGGGACTGGTCTGCTGTTCCCGGTCGTCCACGATGAAGGACTGGGTCTCGGCCACAACAAAGTCGTCTTCCCCCAGGCTGCCTGAGCTGGACGGTGAGACCGCAAGTCTGGGGGCAGGAACCCTCGGGCCTGGCAGAGGAAGAGGAAGAAGCACATTTCACAACACAATATACACCTAATAGACTATAATAATGAGTTGAGATAGACATGTTTTATGTCTTTTAAATATATTGGATCCTTACATTTGAATGGATCTACAGAGGGACTTTGGTATTCCTGAGTTTCCATCTCTGCAACAGCGCCTCCTAAAAATGTATTTCAAAATTGATCAACCTAATTTTCAAAAAAACATTGTCCAAGATGGAAGTAATACATCTTTTGTGAACTTGAAGACAGCGCAAGCCTCAAGAGGCTTGCCAGCATGCATGGATCTACTGACTTACGTGGTTTCTAGACAGAATGTACTGGTGCTTGTGACACAGAACTACAAATGCAACTTTGAATCCACTGCATTGTAAAACACTTGCATTACAGGTAGACAGTTGGGCCCTGTTGTGATTAATACAATCAAATTGTGGAAGCACAATTTGATTGTATTAGTCATTAGGCTCTTTGCGCTGCTCTTGATGAATGATGACTGCAGTATTCCAAGGACATGGCAATTATCTGTGACCTGTATCTGTATTCTACTTTAATCCAGACCCTACAAATCTACTATACAACCATTCATGACTAATGATTAGCTGTTTATACAGCCTACATGTCAAGCTGTATTTAGCCCTAATCCTTTGTATATGCCATAAGGTATACCATTTTAAAAATATATTTTGATGAACCTTGGCATGGAAGTATTCCATGGAAGTATTCCTTCATTCCATACAAACTTCCATCTATATATACACAAATATATTGATGCTCTATGAACTACTATAACACAACATTGCCAGGCCAGGGTTCCACCAGCTGGTTAAAAAGTGATGTAATTTCCTTTGCAAGTCAAAACCTACCTGACGATGCTACAGGAGTGGAACACTGCTGTAGCGAAGCTCTGGGCCCCTGGATCGACCCAAAGTCCTTCTCGTCAGAGGAACATGACACCTGGCCTCCCTCAGCCCCCACTGCGCCGGCC
The DNA here is from genome assembly GCA_036785325.1 of Urophycis tenuis. Classification (NCBI taxonomy): domain Eukaryota; kingdom Metazoa; phylum Chordata; class Actinopteri; order Gadiformes; family Phycidae; genus Urophycis; species Urophycis tenuis. The sequence continues at coordinate 7,549,799 of JAXIVH010000002.1, read as the reverse complement.
TCCTCCTCATCCTCCTTGTCCGTATCACTATCCATCCTGAAGTCGCCGTTCATGCCCGCACCCGCGGGGCTGGCGCTGGTCTCGTCCACATCTGTATCTGCGTCAGAGTCCGGCCCAAGGGCTGCAGCCAGAGAAATAGAACCAGATGAGGATGGGGGTGCTGATGATATCGGCGCGTTATGCGTCGCCACGGCGACGGCAGGAGGGATCGGAGGCGAGTCCTCCTCGGCGTCCGTGTCGCTGTCAGACAGGATGTCCAGGTGAGCGCGCGCGTCCACCGTGGAGGCCAGCGGGGCGTGGACACCCTCACTTGCGGGGTCGCCGTTTGCGTCGGCGGGGAGGACTTCATCATCCGTGTCGCTGCCCAAGTCAAAGTTCTGCGGGGCAGCTGACGCGACCCTGCACTCGTCCCCGTCTTCCTCGACGTCCGTGTCGCTCTCCGGGTGGAAGTCTGACGGCTGCGCGGGGCCGGCGCAGGGCGGCGGCGTGTCTTCCCTCTGAGGTGATGCTCGCGGTGCCTCGGTCGCCCCGTCCGGCTCGACGCCACCGTCGGCATCCACGCCGGTGTCGCCGTCCGTCTGCCGCGCGGCCAGAACCTCACCGGGGGTAGGGTATTCATCGTCGACATCTGTGTCATCGCTGTCCATGTTAAAATGGCCCCACTGGCTGGTGGGTGCGGTGGCTGGAGGGGGAGGCGGTGCTGGTGCTGGGAGAGTTCTGTTTGGCGTCACGGGACCTGCGGACACTGCACTCTCCTCCTCACCTTCCACATCGGTGTCGCTGTCCATGTTGAGCACTTGGATGAGTTCTGCGGAGTGCACTGGTCCAGGCTGGCCTAATTCCTCTGTTGCCCCGGTGCTGACGCTGTTTACCGGGTTATCTGGTGCACGGCCTCCCCTCTCCTCTGGCTCTGTCACCACAGGTGCTGCTCTTTGCCCCTCCTCGCTGTCAGCAGCAATAAACAATGCCGCCTTTTTATCCTTCAGTTGCTGCTGCCAAGCACCCACATCTGGCTCGTCGCTGTCGGCACTGACACATCTGGTAGGTCGATGTTTGGAGGAGGAGGATGGTGTGATGGGACTCTCGTCCTCGCTGTCAAAAAAGTTAGAGGATAACATGTTTAGAAATAACATGTAGAAACGAAACCAACACAGTCAGTACAGTTTATGTACCAAGGTGCACTATGTTGATGTGCGCGTGCATGGAGCTGTTGTGCACATGCATGGTGATCTGTGTGTGTGCACGGTGCTGATATGCATAAGCACATTGCTGGTGTGGTCAGTTAATAATAATAATAATAATAATAATAATAATAATAATAATAATAATAATAGAAAGTGGGCTACTTTCTATTATTAAGTCATTCTATTATAGCAGAGAAAACCAGTTTGCTATATTTAATTTTTTTTGTATTTTTCCATATCATTTCTCGAATGATGATAATGACAAGGTAACAATTGAGGGGGTACAGTCGGGAACACCAATGATATACATGTTTTTAAATAAAGCAAACAGCATTTGGAGCACATCCTTTTAAAAGGTTTGCTTGGCTAATTGCAGTGGCAATAGTTACCTAGCCACTGTTGGATGAATGTAGGGTAAACACTGCACTGTATATGTAAACCAATGCTTAGGGTTCAGCAAACCCCTGTGATAGAAAATGTGTCATAATACCTCTCTGGGATGATTTTATTTGTCGGGCTCAGGAATGTAGAACAGGAAGGACTGGCAACATGGGAATTGGACTCAGACACTGAAACTGAGGCGAAGGAGATGAATATTATGAATTACAGGTCATTAAAGGAATGTTATTGTAAAAGATGACAAAACACACTAATACCCTCAGAAAGAGAGTGGAGCAATTAGCATCTCAGGTTGGGAAACTGGCAATGAATAAAATGTATGGTGTATATTGTGTACCAAATAATGCAGCACAATAAACTGCATTGTTCCCATGATACATTTCACATATGCGTTTTGTCCTCCACAAACCTAGGGCCTTTCTCCGTCGGTCCTTTCCCCCTTGTTCTCCGTCCGAGTCAGACTCTGGCACCAGGCTGCCTTCTGGCTGGGTGGGGGTCTGTTCAAAGGACAGGCCTTTGGTCCTGGCCGGAGTCTCCATCCTCTCGCCACGTTCACCCAACGATGCCCTGGTCGGTTCCCCCTCGTTTCCATTGGCATGTACCTCCACGTCTTTTCGGGTGCCTTCAGACTCTCTGGCCACCAAAGAGACTATGTTCACAAGACCGCCTGTGTCCGTGCATATTGTGTACTGGCATGGGATGTCAGCCACCATCAGATTGTCCCCTTCACTGAGGGCATAGCGCACGTGAGGAGTCAATTTTAAGCGCCCCTTCCGAGTCCCATTCATACTTCCCATGTCCCATACTAGCGCCTCAATAGAAGCACAGCCACGCTGAGAACTTCCATGAAACACGGATATGGAAACAGCGGTGTGCTGTTTGGATACCGACTGGGCATGAAGCGGCAAGGTGCAAGCGCTGGGGTCACGGCCGAGCACATTCTCTCCCAAATATAGAGGTAGGACTGTCCGATTAGAGAAAAGGGAAACAGACAGAACAGAAATACATAGTTACTTTAGGTCGCATTTCAAACATACAACATGTTTACCTGTGGATGACTCACCGGTCTCAGGAATATGTTTATTCTTAAAAACACGAAGTGTCGCCAGTGGCTCTGCCCTTGCATTGGCATCCTCCTCTTCCTCGTCTGACTCCAACAGTGAGTCGCACATCATCTGAGTTGCATCCATTCTTTACACAGGATATGACAGGACTGTTACTATGCATGACAACATTGATCATACATTGTAGCTAGGTTGTTAAATACGTTACGATCAATGGCACAACCGATAGATACTTTAAGAACGGTGAGCAAGACCAACAACCCTATGAATTTTACGCTTTGAATTAGGAAAGGTTTTACTACTATCTTGCACTTGTTTAGTGCATTCCACATTTACGTTACACGTTGGTTTCTAAACCTTACTGAGCCGCATCACTTGTCGCTGAACACCGACATTATCAAAATAAAAGCCCCTTTAACCATGCTTATTCTAACACAAAGCTCAGTGGTCAATCATTTAATGTCAAAAATAAATCAGTCACAACAATTTGATAACAACCCTGTGCTGATGCCTTAGGAGTGTTAGCTTCAATCAACGTAATACGCAATCTTTTTGCACGTACAATGTGATGATTCGTATCTTGAAAGTAGTTAAAGGAAGTCTATATAATTCTGCTACTTGCGTTCTATGAATATAATCATATACGTTACGAAGTTGAATACATCATGAATCCATATATACATATATTGTATGCAATACTTACTGCGCACAATATATGTCGATTGGTTTTTCAAGTCTTAATTTGATAAGAGGGGGGTAATGCTACCTTTTCTGCTGTGGATCCACGCATGCCTTGCAAATAAACAACGACTACTTCCGAGCGAACAACGCGCCTTCAGTCCACGTGACGTGGCATGACGTCATCAGTGTGATACACGTCAAAAAAAGTGTTTTGAAACAAAGTTGGCATGGGAGGCGCACAGTTTCAAATTCGAATAAAAATGTTAATCATTAATCACCATAAACTAAAAAAAATATGTTAATTATATTGTAAATCAGTTGTGCAGTGGATAGAATCTGGATGAACGAATACCAAGCACACGGTTGACCATGAAGATGGTGAAATGTCCTTGTGTATTAAGTGTTTTGTGTATTTTTATGTACAGACCGGAATGCAACATGCATCCTATGATAACAATTATTTATTTCATTTATTTATTTAATTAAGGAAATAATGACATAAATAATGAATGACCTGCAGGTAGTGACGCTGCCTGCAGGTATCAATATACACCACTAGATGGGGACAGGGAGTTGCAAATATCTTCTGTCTGAGGCGGACGTTTGGGGGTGGGTGTATATGCCCTTAGTGGAAAGAAACACATTGAGGCCATTCCAGTATCTCGGGAAGCGTTCATCGCTGATATAGGACTGACATTCGAATACAATTATAGGCCTTTGCATCCTCGCACACATTTCTTCATTCATATATACAATTTAGGTAAGTTTTACTGAATCGTTAGCTTGCTTTGGTTACGTGCGAGCGCCAGATACCGCAAACCGTAAAACTGGGCGTGGTGTTTATGTATCACTGGTCCCATTACCCGTAGCTTAGTTAGCCAGTTAGCTTGTTGCCCGTTAGCTTGTTATTGAATTCTTATTGTGACGTTTAACTGCAGCAACGAGTACTTCTTGAGGTATACCGTCGATATTGTTAGGACAAATATGACCTTTAGTTTGTTAGTCAACCTGGTGTGTATTAGGTGGCGTGGTAGTAAAACCGACCAGTCTAGTTGGTGGCGTGTTGATGGTTGAAGGGTCTGTGGGCCCAGAATGTACTTGGCTCTCCAGCTAGGTCGAGTTGACTAGGATAATTGACAAACGCATGTCTCCCTCGAACGACGTGCTTCATTATTATTAACATTACCAGTTGTTTCAAACATGATGGAGACCATATGTTTTATAATACAATTTAGCGTTAGAGATTAGTACTTATTTAAGTAAACGATTCGTGGTTTTTCATCAAGATGTCGAATTGTATACATTTTGTTCTCTATTTTTGGTAATCCAAATATTGATCTTCTTTTAACCCTAGGCGACAGTCAAGATGTTCTACACTTGCGGTCCCAATGAAGCCATGGTTGTCTCCGGTAAGATATTTATGTCACGTAAAAAGATTTGCCTGTGTTGTGATGTGATCGCTCAATGATAGTTTAGAAAGCTGGAGTTGACCAGCAATCATCCACGTGACACCTTGTCAGACCGCCGCAAACCAATCGTCACTTTCTGTGTCATGAGTCGTCCAGTAATCCTGTAGGTCTAGGGTTTGTTTACAGGGCAACATTAGAGTTACTGACTGGAATTTCCAATATAGACTGACTCATTACCTACATTTTTAATTTGCAATTTCTCAGCTTGGGATTAATAAAGTATTTTTCTATTCTTCTAACTCGTGTTGAAGAGCAAGTGAACCCAAACACAAGTTGGTTTTATCGTGGTGATATGTCCTATATGATCGTCAATATTGTAATCGCATGCAATGTTATCACCGTTACCGTAGTACTAAGCAGAACCGTAATTTGGAGAACGTAAATCAAAGCGTTTTTCCATTTCCAGCTTTGGCCGTGCCGAGAGTGGAAAGAGTTTCTAATTAGAAAGGGTAATGGAGGTTTAGATAGAAGCGCACCACAGTGAATTCACTTTGGCAGTCCTCTTGCAAAACAAAATAGTGTTATGAAATAAATAGTCTTGGTCTAAGGACTGGACACTGGGCAATATTTGATACTATTCAATCACTGATATTTATTTTCAACAGTTTTTTTTCCTGTTATCAAGGACACTTGATAATAGGCACTCAGTGTGTGGCACTCAGGTAACTAGAAACATCGTCCAATGTGTCAACAAGTTACAAATTATTCAGATCATACGGTAGGCTGTAATACAATAAGAAATCACCTCAAGACAAGCACGTCAGCCGTTGAACACACCTTTACAGTTTTTGCCCCGTTGTAAGGGAAATGCTAATCCCAGCCGCCCCATGTAACCGTGTCACGCCAGGCGAGCGTAGTGCAGCCGCAAAACGCCACTTGTGAACAGTAGTGAGGTGTGTATTGACCAACTAGAGCGCTGCTAGGCAGCGTCTCCATGCGGTGTCCTGAAAGAAAGTTCTGCCTCTCAGACACTAGGTAGTATCACACCGTGTGTGTGTGTGTGTGTGTGTGTGTGTGTGTGTGTGTGTGTGTGTGTGTGTGTGTGTGTGTGTGTGTGTGTGTGTGTGTGTGTGTGTGTGTGTGTGTGTGTGTGTGTGTGTGTGTGTGGTCTGGGCAGCCGTTGATGTCTGCGACCGAGCTGAGGCTTCCCGGACACCTGTTGTATTTCACGCGTTCTTATCATAACACTCATACACAACGACGGCACCAAAGGCGTATCGCACAGTCGCCGTGGGTCAGAACCATGGGGACAACACAGGACATCATTCCTTTGTGTCAGCCCAAAATGGACTTTTAAAAAATCTCATGGTGTTCCATTTCCATTTGAAACCATGGACACTTTGAAGGATAACTTTGGGATTTCTCAACCTGGACCCCATTTTGCCATCATTTTGGTCCAAGTGACGAATGCAGACAATAGCTTGATATTGAGTTTCAGTTCAATATTGAGCGCTTCAGCCGTTGGAACTGTGAAATGGACAGCAATCTCCCCGATGGGGCAATGATGCCTTGGCACATCCTCTTTAAGTGCTTGCTATTGCCTCTAACCAGCTCAGATTGTTTGTAGTGTCTGACAACATTATGGAACGGATCCCTACAGAGAAATACAACATATTTTCTTTTCTTGCACTTAATCCCGTCTGTTGTTTATTCTGTCTGACCAAGACTCACTCCAGAGAGTCGAGTCGTCACAGAAAGAGAACTCTGAAATGTGAGTGACAGCTGGAGAGAGGAATGTCAGCAAGGGTTTGTTTTGTCGGACTACAGAAAGCCTAGCTTAGTGTGTTCATAAAAGAGTTGGAAGAGGGTTGAGATTGCAGTGACCATAGGGCGAGTTCCTGCCACAACGCTCACGATTCAGCTCCCTGAGTGAGACTTGATCAGGCGTGATAGCAAACAGACCTGGGAAAGAGAATGGTAAACAAAGTCGTTGTGTATCTCTGTAGGGATCCTCTCCATAATGTTTTCAGACACAACAACAATCTGAAGCACTTTTAGGGAGCATACACTGACAGGGCACTATTGCCCCTAAGGGTTACATTGCAGCCCAGGCAATGGCTGAAACGCTCTCACTTGATATCGGACCAATTTCAAAAATTGTTGACCCTTAGACTCAGAATTATGGGAAACTAGGGTCCATGTCTCCAAAAACCCATAGTTATCCTATATTGATACATATGTGTCAAAGCAATCTGTGTTCTTTTTTTAATTATTGTTAAATTCAGTAATGTCTTCAGCGTTTTGTTTGCTTTGTTGTATTGAGTTTCTCTTTTTAACTGTGTGTCATTTCTCTGTCAAGGCTTTGGTCGGTCTCCTCCTTTAATGATTGCTGGAGGCAGAGTGTTTGTCCTGCCCTGCATTCAGCAGATCCAGAGGTAGTTACCCATTCTCCCAATCTCTCCCTCTGTTTGCCATTGATGTTTTGGCTAGCTCTGGCATACTGTGGACTGAGTACTGTAAAGGTTTTTACACCGCTGCTCTCAATAGTCCACATGAATTGGCCCCACTGACGTCTTTCTGTCCATCTTCCTAGGATCACCTTGAACACCTTGACGCTGAATGTGAAGAGTGACAAGGTCTACACTCGCCATGGTGTCCCCATCTCCGTCACAGGCATCGCCCAGGTAAGCTAATGGATAAAACACCATTCAAAATGTAACCCTTTTCTTTCATGTTGAGTTCATCATTTTGAATTCACCTTTTGGGTCTTCAGCCGTTGAGTATCTCGTTGAGTATATTAAAATGTATTTGGATGTATTACCCAATTATACGGCTTCTCTCACCAGCTCTTATGTCATCTTTAGTAAATGCCTTTTTTCACTCATCAATAATAATAATCCCTAATCACATGGGGGATTTTTTTCAGGTGAAGATCCAAGGTCAGAACAAGGAGATGCTGGCCACGGCCTGCCAGATGTTCATGGGCAAGTCTGAGGGAGAGATTGCCAACATTGCATTGGAGACGCTGGAGGGACACCAGAGGGCCATCATTGCCCACCTGACTGTCGAGGTGGGTGTATTGCACACGGCTGTAAGCGGTCCAAGCACGACACTATAAATGAAATCATCTCGATACAAACTCATCTCATCAAGCGTCTGGCAGGAAGTGAGGTCTATCCTGGAGGACACCTGGGCTTTTACATGATCACATGATCACAGGTCTGATGTTGACTGTGTTGACTGAATCCTGATGTAGGAGATCTACCAGGACCGTAAGAAGTTCTCCGAGCAGGTGTTCAAGGTGGCCTCCTCCGACCTGGTCAACATGGGCATCGGGGTTGTCAGCTACACGCTCAAAGACGTCCATGACGATCAGGTACCACCAGAGTTGTGATCTGAATGTTATGGATCCATGAGTTATGGATTTTAAAAGCCCTGAGATCAAGTGTCTAGTTTGCAACGAAAGCTTTATTGTAATGCATCCAGTAGCCACGCCGTCTCTGTCTCGGTGAGTAAGTGAATGCTTCATTAATGTCCTGATGACCTCAGGAGATGACAGGGATGGAGTGGTGAGAGTCTGTGGTGAGACTCCGAGATGCCATCCTTCCTGGTGTGTGTGATCGTTATTCTACCACTGACTCTGTGCGGTGTCTTCCCTCCCAGGACTACCTCCACTCCCTGGGTAAGGCCAGGACGGCGCAGGTGCAGAAGGATGCCAGGATTGGAGAGGCTCAGTACAAGCGTGATGCTGTCATCAGGGTAAAATGTTTTTTCCCCCCCTTTCAGTTTTTTTTTTTTTTTTGGATTGTCAACTTTTGCATGATTTATGTGTTTGGAATGACAAATTGGGATATTCACAATTCAGTCGAGACAAAAAATGACTTATATTATGTATTGTCTTGATTCTTATTTGTTTGGGGCCCCGCCCTCTGGTCTCTGTCCATATGCAGGAGGCCCATGCCATGCAGGAGAAGGTGTCCGCCCAGTACAAGAACGAGATCGAGATGGCCAAGGCCCAGAGGGACTATGAGCTGAAGAAGGCTGCTTACGATGTGGAGGTCAACACCAAGAAGGCGGAGTCAGAGATGGCCTACCAGCTTCAGGTACGCTTTTTAGAAACACAAAGGGGAAAAAAAGGCTTTATGACTGAAATGGGGAATACTGTAGTGAAGGATAACGATAAACCCTATGTAAATGTAAATGACCTCACTCTTTTGGCATGGCAATGAGAATGTATTTCCGACTTTACTTTTCAATATACCGTATATGGGATGGGTCTTGGGCCAAAATGTCCCCCCTTAAAGTGGGCATGAAAAAGTGTCTCCTGAGATTGACCCCATCCCCCCCCCTCCCCCCCCCCACTCCCACGATGCAACGACAGGTGGCCAAGACCAAGCAGCGCATCGAGGAGGAGAAGATGCAGGTGCAGGTGGTGGAGCGCTCCCAGCAGATCATGCTGCAGGACCAGGAGATCACCCGCCGCGAGAAGGAGCTGGAGGCCAGGGTCAAGAAGCCCGCGGAGGCGGAGAGATACCGCCTGGAGAGGCTGGCCGAGGCCACTCGGTGAGCCGCCCCCCCCCCCCCCCCCCCCCCCCCCCCACCCCCACCACTACAGGCTAGACACACCGGGTCCGAGACCTGCCCCTCTGTGGTGGTCTCTGGCAGCTCTTGTGAAAATACCTCACTAGTGTTCCACTAGGGTAGTGCTTTGCTCCAACAGACTCATGGGGTGGACATCCAGTGGAATCATTGTGGGGTTTTTTGTTTTGGCAGGTCCACAAGTTTGACTTGAATTCTGTTACTTCTGAATGCACTGCTACTTAGTGCTGTGACTTTCAAGCATTTTCATCCAGGTTACCACAATGTAGCACAATTGAATTTTTTTTATTTAATATTATTTGCTTCTTTTTTTTTTTTTTTTGGAGAGAAGTTGCAGAAGTGCTGCTCAAACACTAGGTTAGGAGTGTGACAAGATGTTGGCTGGGTTCCCGAGGAGAATTACCATAAGGGCCGTGATGTAGGAGACACGGGGCAGGTTGTCATTAGTGTAAGTGGCTGACGGTACAGAAGCTTATTCCAGTCTCTCTCCTCCCAGTCTGCAGCTGATCATGGAGGCTGAGGCTGAGGCCGAGTCCATCAGGGTGAGTCCATCTCTCTCACGCTCACTGTCTCTCTCTCTCTCTCTGTCTTTTTCCCTGTTTTCCTCTACTCGTTCTCTGCTTCCTGCCCTCCACTAAATACAGCCCATCCCCCACGCCTCTGTTTTCTGTTAAGCCCAGTCATGCAGTGTCCCTCCCTCTGCAAGACAGCCTCTCGCCTGCCTGTCTCTGCAGATTGAACAAAATCTATAAAGTATCACATAAGGCCTCCTGTTTGTTCCTTTGTCCCAGTTTTAATCACATTTGTATAGGCGTCTTTGTCTTGGTCTTCCTGTTATGTGGTTGTTTTTTTTTTACTGTTTCCTCTTTCTTTTCCCCCCCGCCATCAGCTTTGACAATAACACGAGTTCTCCTCTTTCACTTCCTTACTAAAATCCCTACTAACCTCCGCATGGTATCTGATCATTCCTAATGATGTTGTCGTGTCTCTGTGGCCGTCCAGATGAAGGGCGAGGCGGAGGCGTTTGCCCTGGAGGCCAAGGGTCGGGCGGAGGCTGAGCAGATGGCCAAGAAGGCAGAGGCCTTCAGCCAGTACAAGGAGGGAGCCATGGTGGACATGCTGCTGGAGAAACTGCCGCTGGTCCGTCTACCCCTCAGACCCCTCGCAACTCTTCTCTGTTTGCTGTGAAATCGTTTTTGTTTTATCCTAAGAAAAACCTCGGAAGATGGTGAACATTGTTATTACTGCGGTGAATGCCTGGAAGGCCATAAGATTGTAGAGTAAACCTAGTGATGGTGTAGCGTAACACTGGCTGTGGATGGCGTGATGACCCCCCTCTCTCTCCCCCCCCCCCCCCCCCACGCAGATGGCAGAGGAGATCGCGAGGCCGCTGTCCGCTGCCCAGAAGGTCACCATGATCTCCAACGGCAACGGCGAGGTGGGCGCGGCCAAGCTGACGGGAGAGGTGCTCGACATCATGACTCGCCTGCCCGCCACCGTGGAGAAGCTCACCGGCGTCAACATCTCACAGGTGCGTCTCACATGCTCTTATTGAAAGTCGCGAACAGCTCATGAAGCTCATCATGTTTTTAACCGCGTGCTCCCCTGCCCGTCTCCTCCCCAGGTCACTGGAAGGCCCATCCGTAACCACTAGGAACATGGGAGCATGGGGGCGAGACCTGATATCCAGTCAGTGCCTACAAACACTGTAACGCCGCCCCACCGCCACACTGTTCCCCGTCTGTCTGAGTCTGCATGTGTCTCTGTTTTCCGGAGTGACCTTCATAGTATATAGCAAGCATGTGAATTAGTTTTTTTTTTTTTGTCGTTTTTAATGGCTTTCATTATAAAGTATATTATGGTCAATTGCAGCTTTGTTCATACGCTGCACTGCCCTGTGGTTGCTATGGTAATATCGTCTCTCCGCGAACAGGACTGATCAGGTCACAGGGAGTATACTATGCTATCGAACATGTTTGTATTTAAATTACTTTTCTACTCTCTCACTCTATTTTTCTACTTTGTTATCCCACTTTGTTGCACAGAAATCAGGATTAGATACAGAAGACGGAGGCATTTTAATTTTGAACTTTTAGCCAGAGTTTTAGTAGTTGTTCTATGAGTTGTTTATTGTTGTGCTCAAAGTTTAACTGATAATTTAACTTGTTTAATTGCCTCAGTTTAGGCATGGCTGGTCACACGTCATACATCTATATATACATCTATATCTTAAGCACTGTTTATATACTATTGTTTAAGTTTGAGCCATTATTTGATATTATCCATTAGGGTTGGGCAGTGCTAAATATCTCAAGTTATTACACATTGGAGTGTGTAGTGCCTTACTTGTTAACTACAGATCCACTACTCGTACAAGCCATAATTTAAGCAGAGGGTTTACGTATGTTTTAAGTTTAAAGGCGCTGAATGTCTTTCTGGTGGAAACAAGTGTAGGTTTGTTTCCTTGTGGCGAAGACATCTTTAGTGATGGGTAAAGGAAATGGGTTGTGGGCGCATGTTAAGAAGGAACTCTTAGAACTGATTCTTAAGAAGTAATCCTTATTCAACCTGAGATGGGTTTAAGGCCAATAAAATAATGCATTCAATCCTCAATTATCAGTTGAAAGTGGTAAATGTATCACTATACTTAAATATCTGAAATATATGCGGAAATATCTGTTGGCATGTGGAGAACAGATCCAGGATAGAGTTTGAGTATGTAATTGTCTTCGCTGACCGGTCAATTTCTCAGATGGTGAGATCATTTTCATTCCTTTTATACAAAGTCCAAAGTTTCCATGCCTATGCATTTCTCCAAGTGCCTGGATAGGTAACTGAAAACACTCCTCCCAACCTCCATCCTAGCTCTGTTTGTTAGGCATCACTTGTTGTACTGACACTTTGTATCCGTGTTCGGCCGAGACTGAAACACAGCATGCCCTGTGGCTGGAGATCAAAGCCAACTTTCTACATCCTCCTCCTTGTTTTCCAGACTAATACCTTTTTACAGCAGATGGCCTGCGTGAATGTCTGTGTTCATGTTAAGTTGCCAACGTCGTGATTTTAGCAAGTGAGTAGTGTATGCTAGTTTTATTATGAACTACAAAATATAAAAAATGTATGGTTATTGGACAATAAAGTCTGATTTAAAGATGAAGTCTGAGCAGTTTTGGTTGCAGTGTTCAATGTTGGATGTGTTCCACATCAACCTAAATCGTGCTGTTTTAAAAAGTATGAATTTCATTTATACAAATCTGCCACATTAAGCCTTTATTCATTTAAGTAACAATATGTAGATGTGTATATATACACACATGTTTGTGTATATATCGTTTACATAAAGTATGTAATGATATACTTGTTGTTAGTGCTGTAGAGTAACCCAGGAAGTTAAACAATTGGGTAGGGGTTCAGGATTTCATATTGTTTAATAATTCCACAATAATATATAGTATTAGTTTGACCGGAGAAATGTCCAACTTCTCCTGCCAAAGTTGTATGTGTGTATGAGATGAATCCACAGTCCAGATGACTACCGTTAGGATATGGTGCAGCTCATTGATCATTCAGAAATGTTGAAAACAATAATGCATAGTGTTCACTTCAGAACAATGGGTGTTTGTACAAGTTGGATACTCACCTCCGATGTTTGGATGTTTGGATGCGGGGTGAAGATCCCAATGGCAATGAATATGCAGCTATGCTGAGTAGTGCAGCGCAGTCAATAGGTTATAACAACGGTAGTTAATGGATAGAATGTCTGAAGGGCACGTCCAGCCCATGTTGGCTTCAGCACTTGTCCATAGAACTGAAGCAGTTTGTTCTTGAGGGTGAGGCTCAGGTGAACCTTGTGAGGAGACTGACCAGAAGGACGGATGCAGTTGTGTTAGGTGGCAGGGGTGGAAGAGGTACAAACAAATAGTTGTACCTTAGTAAGCTTATTGGTGCATACACACACAACCACTGCGCAGACCACAAGAGACATTGCAAGAGCACACCGATGACATTGCACACTTGAGTCCTGGCACCAGACGACTCAGAGGCAAACCCACAAACCGACCTTTGTGCAAACACACCAAACTTTCCTGTGTTGAGATTCACGAAGTAAATAAAAAACCGTGAGACTGAATCGATGAGGAAACAAAAGACTGTGAAAAGCTTAAATTTCATAAGGAGCTTACCAGTGTTAATTTTGCTTAAGAGAAATACAATAATAAATACATGTAATGTTGCATTTTGTTCATTGAAACAAATTATTATTTGATAGAGCACTATATTGTGTAATTTTGTTATTTTTCATAAAATGTTAATTAATTCATGTTTAAACCTCAAAGGAGGGGGATATAATGATAGTTAGTAACATGCCAATTATATATCGACAAGGTGCTGCTCTGATAATGAGTTTTAATTTGACCATGTGCCATAAAAATGACCTTACCGGTCATGCATTGAACAATGTTTGATAAATGACGTATGGACATTACACCTACTTTAAATGTTACTTTCCCTAACACTTTAAAACAAACACCACAGCAGCAGTTAAGGTGACAGGATGTGCTCCACTTCAAAACTAACCACCGCGGTCGTTAAGGTGACAGGATGTGCGACTGATTTTGTTTCAGGTGAGCAAGTGTGTTTAAAACATGTAATAAGGGATATTTAGGAGATACGGACAACGCATCATATGGTTATTAATATTTAGGTAAGCCTACTGGTAGTAATAATAATAATAATGTGTAGGCCTAGGTTGATGTGAACGGATCCTACAATGGTTTAAAGTGGTGCTCTGAAATATTGTAATATGCTTTTACTCTTGTATCAATGTAATTGTGCGAATGTGAACAATAGTGTTGGTGTCAGATTATATTTTTATTGTGTTGTTAACTAGTCAAACATGTAGTTCATCATATGCCGCACAGCTCAGTAGGATATGTGTGCAGTATCCAGGTTACGGTGACACTGATGTGCGCATGTTTCTGTTGCAGGACAGGAAGCAAAGCATTTTTATTCTATGCACGCCTGGAAGCCCCCCCTCCTCGAAATGTGCAATATATATTCTGACCCTAAAACTAAAGGCATCGTTATGATAGTGCTAGCGTTGTGATGAGATAAGTATCAAATCAAAATTATAATTGATTGACTAAATCTGCAACTTTGATACTCAAAGTTATTGCCTTAGTAACTATTCAGTTACTGTATGAATTGTAGATTCAGATTATTGATTATTGATTTAGAATTCCATACGCTCACTGGACTGAACATTGGACTCTGAACTTGATTTGCGTTGAATGGAAATAATGAGTTGCAGGCAGGCTTAGGCCTACATATTTCAATTTTACACAACCGAGTCTCCAGAAGAAAATGTTGGTGATTTTCGTTTCTGCTATCCATGGATAAATTTTATCTCAACATTTCTGTATAAAATATGTAGTAGGCCTATATCGACGTTTCTAGATGCATATAGGCTACTAGCATTATAATGGTTTTTTTTAGAATGGGACACTGTAGGGAGGCTCTAATTACCCTTTTCTTACTTTATTACATTATGTACTTTATTACACCCCACTTATGCAAACATATGGAACAATTAAATAAACTATATAAGTAAGTACTTTATAATTTATATGAGCATAATATAACATAACAACAAGTGGAATGATTGGTTATTGGTTCATACGATGTGATGAGATAAATTAATATTTAAAATGTAAGTAAGCAATCAAACAAAGTTTAGATTGCTTACGAGTCTATGTGTTTGATGTAAAAGACTCATCATCTACTAGTACACTTCAGTAACTTACCTTTTTAACGATAACGAGTTTAGCTGGCTTTTACTCCAAACTCCAGATGCTTGTTGCCATAACAACACAATGTGCTATACCTGCTAACTATTTACATAAATATGTATAGGCCTAGTTGGGGTCAAACGGCCAAAAAGGTCCTGCATCAATTAAAATAAAATATTATAAAAAAATATTTTAAATATATTAAAGTAATATATAAAGTAAATGTACAATTGGCTCCTAACAGAAATGTATTTTCCAAAAGTATTCATCCTTCCATTGAGAAATAGATAAAACGAGACATCTGTCCATAGACATGTCATGGGCTGAGGATTCCTACCTACAGGACTTTTGTTTTTATGAGCAGGGACTACGCTCATCAAATTCAACACATTTGCTCTGCCTTCATCATCTTCTTCATCTATATATATATACTGTATATATATATTGGCAGCAGTTTAACTGCCACATGCCACCCATGGCTTTACATGGCCAAGATAAAGGTATATGCTGTGTAATAACATAATAACACTGGAGAGGGAGTGCGGTCAGAGGTAATTCCGTCCGATCTTCTCGATGTTGATAGTGAATGGTTCTCTGAAGCCTTCATCATTTAGGTCCCACTTTATCCTCTGTTATTTCTCCAGACCAAACTGTCATTACTAAAAAATGTCTCCCTTTCTTTAATATTCAGTTAGTCTTACATATCATGTAATCGCCAGACTCCACTCGACCATCACCAGAAGAGAGACTATTTTCAGAGAGACTGACACCTGCCAACCGACAACCCTCCCGGTTTTGCTGTGTTCACGATCCCCATCCCTCTACACCACACCCCAGACAACCCCTTAGTTTGTCAATCACACATTCTGGTTTTGCCTGCGGCTCTCTGGTTACTGCTCAATCTTAGATGCCCTATCCAAGATCATTGAAAGACCAATAGAAAGACCAATCTCAAAATCCTCTAAAAGCCATTTTTGGCATCCACTGTGAGGACAACCCTCTTCCTGAAGTACCACCAAACCAGTTTACCTGTGTCACCGTCATACCGTCACTGCCTACATCTGTCTCGTTATGAGTTTTTAAGTTCTCAAAGACAGGATAGTGGAATGAAGCTCGACTTCTTTTGAGGGAGGTCCTTCACTTTTTTGTATGTCTTTTTTGTATGTTTGCAGAACGGGAGTATGGTGAGACCAGAAGGTGTCCTCCAGTTCAACACAAATTCATGTTTGGCATAGTTATACACTATTAAGGCGCGTTCAGTTCATTTGGTTCATCATTACATGTTGTCTTGGGTTTTTTCAGCGGCTTACTGATTTTTTTTTTTTACTTTACATTTTCAGGGCATCACTACACAGACTTTAGCTTGTGCCCATGATGGAGACCTGGACATCTGTATTGCAGCTCATTCTTTAAGGTCACATAACCACATTAAGATCAGTTTAGTTTTTTGCATTTGGTAATTTTTTGCAGTGTCATTCACCCCACCCAAAAAATAAAAATAATAATATATATATAAAACTCATGTAGTATATCAAGCCTTTTTTGGACATCCCCAAATTGCACTTAACAGTGAATATAATATGTATGCTTGCCAAATACAATAGGGGACAATAGGAGTTGTGGGTTAGATAGGACACCTACTGGTGGTACTGGTAATTTAAAAAGTACACTACCCTTTACCGTGCCAAGGTCATTTGTATGTGGCTTGTGGTTCAAAGCAGTTCAGATGACCTCAAAGTTAATATTTGACAAGCTGTCTTTCCAGCCCCAACATATTAACTACATCATTGTTGGGTCAGCCACGAATTCCAGCGGTGGAATACTTCAACTGTACAATACTTTGACGTAAAGCGCGAACAAAATAAAGCACAGAAAAAAAGAGAAAAGTTTTTATATGGCAAATGTATTTGCAGTCAATTGCAAAGGATATCTAATGGGCTATTACAATTTACTTTTCAACAACAATTCACTGAATTATTTAATCTACTTTTGATTGCGCACCACTTCTGAAAGCCTTCTTTCAAACTGCCGATTCATATCTCTCTCTCTCTCTCTCTCTCTCTCTCTCTCTCTCTCTCTCTCTCTCTCTCTCTCTCTCTCTCTCTCTCTCTCTCTCTCTCTCTCTCTCTCTCTCTCTCTCTCTCTCTCTCTCTCTCTCTCTCTCTCTCTCTCTCTCTCTCTCTCTCTCTCTCTCTCTCTCTCTCTCTCTCTCTCTCTCTCCCTCTCTCCCCTCTCCCTCTCCCGTGTTCAGCCTTCTTCTTCGGCTTCCTCCTCAAACTCGCCCTCTTCCTCGGCGGTGGCGTCCTGGTACTGCTGGTACTCAGACACCAGGTCGTTCATGTTGCTCTCCGCCTCCGTGAACTCCATCTCGTCCATGCCCTCCCCGGTGTACCAGTGCAGGAAGGCCTTGCGGCGGAACATGGCGGTGAACTGCTCGGAGATGCGCTTGAACAGCTCCTGGATGGCCGTGCTGTTGCCGATGAAGGTGACGGCCATCTTGAGCCCGCGGGGCGGTATGTCGCACACGGCCGTCTTCACGTTGTTGGGGATCCACTCCACGAAGTAGCTGCTGTTCTTGTTCTGCACGTTGAGCATCTGCTCGTCCACCTCCTTCATGGACATGCGGCCGCGGAACACGGCGGCCACCGTCAGGTAGCGGCCGTGGCGCGGGTCGCACGCCGCCATCATGTTCTTGGCGTCGAACACCTGCTGGGTGAGCTCGGGCACCGTGAGGGCGCGGTACTGCTGGCTCCCCCTGCTGGTGAGCGGGGCGAAGCCCGGCATGAAGAAGTGCAGACGGGGGAAGGGCACCATGTTGACGGCCAGCTTGCGGAGGTCGGCGTTGAGCTGGCCGGGGAAGCGCAGGCAGGTGGTGACGCCGCTCATGGTGGCCGACACCAGGTGGTTGAGGTCGCCGTAGGTGGGCGTGGTCAGCTTGAGCGTGCGGAAGCAGATGTCGTAGAGGGCCTCGTTGTCGATGCAGTAGGTCTCGTCTGTGTTCTCCACCAGCTGATGGACAGAGAGGGTGGCGTTGTAGGGCTCCACCACCGTGTCTGACACCTGGGGGACAAACGGCGACAACCAGGAGATCAGCGCCTGACTCTCACACCGTCACGCTCCCAAGAAGAAGCATGCTTCGCCACAGACATCATCAGCCCTACCTTGGGTGATGGAACAACACTGAAGGTGTTCATGATGCGGTCGGGGTACTCCTCGCGGATCTTGCTGATGAGCAGCGTTCCCATGCCGGAGCCAGTTCCTCCACCCAGGGAGTGGGTGAGCTGGAAGCCCTGCAGGCAGTCGCAGCTCTCCGCCTCCTTCCTCACCACGTCCAGGACCGAGTCCACCAGCTCGGCTCCTTCTGTGTAGTGGCCCTTGGCCCAGTTGTTCCCTGCCCCGCTCTGGCCTGAAGGAAAAAGGGTCATCGTGAGGGTAATTCCATCATAAATAGAAATGTTCCATGATGGTTAGTCACAGTCACGATCAAACAGCGCGATGAAAGAAGTTGAATTCTTCCAAACTTACCAAACACGAAGTTGTCAGGCCTGAAGATCTGGCCAAAGGGTCCAGACCTCACAGAATCCATAGTGCCAGGCTCCAGGTCCACCAGGATGGCCCTGGGCACATATTTACCTCCTAAAGACAGACAGACAGACAGAGAGAGAGAGGGTGGGGGGTAATGTCAGCTCAGAATCCACTGCTGCAAAGCCTATTTGAAACAAAAGTAAACTACATATTAAGAACCACAACACACCAATCGGGGTCAGTTTGGATCAAACCTACCTGAGGCTTCATTGTAGTACACACTGATCCTATCCAGCTGAAGGTCGCTGTCTCCATTGTAGCTTCCTGTGGGATCGATCCCGTGCTCATCGCTGATTACCTCCCAAAACTGGAACAAAAACAACATGGACGGTGTTCCATAATAGCGAGTAATACTGAAGGCATCTGCACCACGAGCCTTGTGGTTTCGCTGGCAGCAGTGACTCGACCAGGGGGGAAAAACTGCAGTGTGGGTTCACATTTTTTGGGGTTCAAATGAGAATCACTGCTGTGTTCTCTTTTTTTTTTGGCCACACCATGTTATTTACCCTTTAAAAAAAAAAAAAACAGCGTTTCTGGTTTTCCATGATGCAGTTTAGCTGTTGTGATCATAATGGGTCTTTCAGGCTCAGAAGGACGCACAAAGAACCTACAGAGTACAAGCGAGTTCTTCGGGGCAAACCGGCAGGCGACCTGTTTGGCAACGGGTCACGTTGCACTGAAGAAGCCGACTGTCTTTGGCCTCCGTATTCATTTGCGGACGCTTTGGAAGCCTGTTCAAAAAGGCCCCGTGGCTGGGCGTCATTCTCAGGGCTGTATGCAGCCTGCTGTTAGCAGGCTTTCTCTCCTTCCAGTGGGCGGGCCCGAACCCTCTACGCAGGCAGCCATTTCAACAAGTATGTGTGCTCTCTCCTCCCCCCCCCCCCCCCCCCCAACCTTTTCGACTGCTTTCCTCTGGTTTTCCATGAAGAGCAGCTGGAAGCCAGGATTTGCTGTAATCTGGATAAGCGGGCAGTTGTTGTTTTTTCCAGCTTGGGACAGTATAGAGATTGAAGTCAAATGGATTCAAATTGGGGAATTTTAATATTAAAACCATGTAAAGCAACAAAAAAATGACCATGACCAAACGACCTCAATCTGCTGGAGACACCGGAGACACCAGCTCCAAGAGACGTCAGGAGAAAAAAGGGAGCAGAGGGGAAAGAAAAGGACTTCGGGCCTTTGACACCCACAAGACAGATAGCCATCAGGAAGGGACTGACGATAGCCACAGTGAAAGAATGGGGACATGCCACAACCTGGCCCTAATTTACTACAATGTAACTCTGCAGCAAGTCTGTCAATGCCACACTATTGTAATGCCACGTCTCGGCACACATGAGGACCCAGGGGAGACACACAAACAGCTCTCCTGACTGTCATATGTGCTAACGCACTATGGACAAAGACCAAGGGACAGTGAAAAGTGTTTTTTTTTTAACACAACAGCTACTGTATTGGCTTGTTCATGCCCTATAACAAAGTGAATCTTTGTTGAAATCAGTTTTTTTTTTTTTAATCTTCAGTGGGCGGTGCTGCTAATATCTTTAGCGGATCCCTGATTTCCTCCCAACTCATGGCAAATTAAGTACATTCGGTGTGCAGTGACATCACCCACTGTGCATCAGCTGTTTCCTCTGCCCCTTCCAGACCCAGACCCCCTACCCTTCATTTGGTTATGAGGGAAGGGAAAGACATCGATTAGAAAGACGGGCTGCTGTTCTGTTGAACATTAAAACCTCTGTGCGCCTGGAACACGTAATGATCCTAATGATCCTGGAACCAGTCTGGGTTCATCATGGTGTCTGTGTGTGCCTGTTGGTCAGCCAGTCTCTGCTCGGACGTAGGCTGTCAATTGCAAATGATGGACAGTTAAAGTTGTTGATAATTGACCGAAATTACTGTCCAATGGATTAGATGGAGTTGGCGGGTGGGTGTGGAGGACTATTGTTGTTCGCAGAGACTTGTAAGAAACCCGGAGTTTACGAAGCCTGTAAAATGCTTTATAAGTGGGAGATCACATATCATGACGCGTTCTACTGCAACGTGCCATTTTTAAAGAGAAAAGGCTCCACGCCCCACCCAACTCCGCTCCCTCGTCTCTCCCACACAGCGAGGGAAGGCGCTTACAGCTGCGTTCTGCTGAATTCTCTCCGACCGAAGTGCGATATCGATCGAGAATTCATTAGACACACATAACTAAGCAGATGTGCCCAATGACCCGGCATTTCTCCGTCGGTGGGTTATGTTCCAAGACAAAGGGGACAGCGTTGCACACACACTGAACACACTGACGACGAAACGTGAATAATAGGCTGGTTTATTTATCAGACGTAGTCTCAGGGGCTGTTGAATCCCCCACGTCGAAGGACAGAATGAAACTCAGTTATACGGCGCTCCCACCGAGAAAACAATAGGCTATTCCACCCAACATACTACCGCAGTGTAGTATTTTGTATTGCCACCATAGAATAGGCCTACATCATTCCACTTTAAAGACCATAGTTATTAGCCTATTATCGGAAATAAAGTTTTGATTTAGTTTTTTTTAATGAATGTTGTAATCCCTTAATAATACTAACGTTAATGGAAATATAGACCTACGCATCAAAGTCGACATGGAACCGCTGTCAAAAATATGAAAAATAACACTTCAAATCCCAAGGCACTGTCAGCAAAAAAAAAAAAAAAAAAGTGCTAAAAGTGTGGAAACAAAAAAAACGCCTTCTCCGATTCTTACCTTTGCACCAATCTGGTTACCGCACTGGCCGGCTTGAATGTGCACGATTTCCCTCATCCTGGATGCAAAAGTTTCAGTTGGTACAACGGCAGACGCTTCTCCCTCACTTTTGATCAGCCGGCGCTGAGCCTGGAGTCAGAGACAATGAATTTATACGTCTGGAGGCCGTCCAGCAGGAGCGAGGGGGCGTGGCAACCACCCAGCTGCTGTCAGTGCGGACCAATACACTGCTGAACTTGGAATCTTAACGTTTCTTTTTTTTTTATTTTCACGTGTCCCTGTTTTTTTTTCCATGTTCTTCTTCTTACTTAATTTCCCCCATTTTGTTCCCAGGATGAAGCCTGGTTTGACTTGTTCTATGTTTACTCGGTGGAAATGACGGCTCCTTTGGGCTTTGAAGTCTCGTCTCTCCGTCCCCGTTGTATCACAACGACCACGCAAGAAGCACACAACTATAAGACATGATCGACTGTCGTGTCTAAGACACAGCAGGCCTACTGTACATTACCCCCCTTCCATGGAGCTGCAACTCTAAAAGGAGTGTGTTCGGAAACCATGAGGCCCACCCTTTTACCCCTTTGACTTTCTGCTGGATTCACGGTTCGGGCTGATCGGTGTCGTAATGTTGTAATCTGTCTCCGTCGCGTCGGTCTGTTGCTGTGTTGTCGGCATTATCTGAAGATTGTCCGATTTTTTTTTTCTATGTAGGTCATATTACCATATTTTATTCAATCTGGATTGCTGCTGGCAATTTGGAGTATAGTAGGCCTTTTACTGCATTATTTGCTATGTTGCAACTTGTTGAATATAACCAGCAAAATATAAAGGCCTAAAGTATGATGTCATCTATGAGCCTGTTGTGTCTGTTTGTGAGCATTTCGTTCACACGGCCACTTCAATTATTTCATTTATTTGAAAAGATTTATTAAACATCTACAAAAATAGACAAAACAATGAATTACAACGGCATTAAGGTTGCAAGCTTTCTACAAAGACCCGAAAGTTAACAGAAACATTTTCATATATTAATGAAGGAAATAATTCTGTCCTAAAAATATGTACACACCCATTAAAATTCAGCTTCAGAGGGAAAGGACAAAATAACAAACGTCGAGGACATCGTACAGTAAGTATAAAAACATAGGCTAAAGTGAGCTACAGTGTATCAGATACTGTATTCAAATGGCCCAACCATTCACACTAAGTAAGTAAACAGGATTCCGCTGATAATCTCAATCTTCACTGCCATCGTTTAGTTAGCAGGCTACTGTACATCCAGACTAGATGGAGACTACCTAGTTAATAATTCGGTTGGTTACATAGCAGTGTTACCATTCTATGCATAGTCCATTCAAATGTTTCACTGTCGAAAATTTGGGCAATGCCAAATGTATGTTTTTCTCTTTACATGAGGCAAGTTTCGTCAACAACAATGTGTGTGCGATCAAAGACACAATATTAATTAATCAGTCTCAACACAAGCCACATTTTATCCCCCCCCAAAATACAATATAGAACATTGCTGTTGTTGAAATGGCGTAATCACACTTTCAAATATGTTTTTTTACGTCCACTGGGAGGTGGTAAAACCTGGATACAGATGGTTTTATAACAACAAAAGGCTGAAATGGTTAAAAATGCATTTGCAATGCACTGCGTTCACCCACTACAATTATTGCGACTGCGTGGGTGAGTAACCATTCATATTGGCAGACAGACTTGACATTTACAACCAATAATGATGAAACCAATTCATCTTGGCCAGGGATATAGGATCTAAAGTGCAGCTGGTATTTGGAATTTTACATTTATCCCCTTTTCTGGGTCAGACAGATAACAGAGACGATAACACGCATTCGTCTGGGCAGGCAAGTCTGAACATGTCCCGTCGACACCGTCAGGGGGCAGCATTGTGTCACTGCATCGTGTGGCCCTTCCCCCTGTTTTTCTTTTTGATGGGACGATCTCACTTCAGCAAGTAGTAGTCCTTCTACTCCTCCTTGGTTTCTGTAGTCCATATGGCTCGAGGGAGACATATTCTTTCAATGTTTTGGGTGCTTTGAAGGGGGGAGGGGGGGCGTAGGGGATGGGGTTCAAACCCGTCCAAAATGTCACCTTGCTGTCGTGCTCTGGTTAATTTATTTCCCATAATCCCAACTGGTAATGGCATCTGCGGTACTTTGGTTCAGATTGTTTGACCGACCGCCATTTTGGGGTGCAGTTAGCAGTGGGTGAAAGGAGACTCGCTATAAGTCTAGGAACCCCATCGACTGAGGACACATCACTCATTTCACATATAGAATGAGGGTCGGGTACCGAATGCATGTGGATTTAAAGAGCGTCCTTTACTCCTCATGTATGGAAATGTGTCCAACATGGCCTTAAGGAGCTTGACTATCTCCATCTAGACAGCAAGACAGTGTGAAGTGCTACATACTGGACAGGCGTACAATACACTGACGTACATAAGAAGTAGATAAACTGTAGATACCAAATCAAGAAGCCCCATGTTAAAAGACTTGTGTTGTGTGTGTCTGTGTGTCTGTGTCTCTCTGTGTGTGTGTGTGTGTGTGTGTGTGTGTGTGTGTGTGTGTGTGTGTGTATCAATACCTATGTCTACAGTGCCGGCACCCCGTCACCAACAAAACATGTTAAAAGTAAAGCTGTTTAGTGGGTATATCTACGCCAAGGTTAATTTGGTATTCAACAGAACAAAATCACTGTTGAGGCCTGGAGCTACTCCACCCCTCTCTCCTCCCCTCCTCCCCCCCCCCCCCGCAGCCTCTGCCTCTGACACTTGATATTAAACCTACAGCAGCGTATAGCATTAGTCACACACGAGCCCAGCTGAAGCGCCTCTACCTGTTAGCTGCTCCCACCACCACCACCACCACCACTATCACCACCACCACCACCACCACCACCACCAATGTAGCACATGCTAACAACAAAACACCTATAAACAGGGGGAGAGAGGGGGGGGGGGGGGGGGGGTTAAGGAGGAGAGTCCCTTCCCCCGGACATGAAAACCGATCCAGCGGTGTCTAGGCCCTCGTCCGCCCCAAGATGCACAGGAGTGTACGAACAAGGCGTGCCCCCCCCGCCTCTGTTCTGCCACCACACACACACACACATTCTGCCACCCGCCAGCTGTCGCAAGGAAAGAGGAAACTAGGCCATGTCTCTTTCTCCATGTGTATGTGTATATATATACATATACATATATATATGTGTGTATATATATATATATATATATGTCTTTTCTGAGTGGCGTCGTCCAATCACACCATGTTCATGGCGTCCTCGGTGAGGAAGGAGTGGATGTGGGCGAACGAGGGGCGCAGCTTGCAGTCTCTGTTCCAGCAGTTCAACATGAGCTCGTAGAGACCCTGGGGACACACGGCGGGCTTGTTCAGATACACCTGCAGGGAGGGAGGGAGGGAGGGAGGGAGGGAGGGAGGGGGAGAGAGAGAGAGAGACTTTTAGAACGGGATAGAATGTAACAGCCGGCGTTTTCACCAAAAAAATACATGCTTTCCAACTTTATTTTGATGACAGACAAAACAGATGGACAGAGCACAAAGCCATTTTGATGAGGACGGGTAGTCATGGTAACTTCACTCCTTTGCTACAGAAGCACCAATTTACCGGGCACAAACAGAGAGGACCATCAAAACATCGAAACATTAGGAATACAATTTGTACTGTATTTACCTACCAAAACACTAAGCTACATCTGTGTGTGTGTGTGTGTGTGTGTCTGTATGTTTTTGTGCCCAAGTGTGTGCGCTGTGACTGCCTGCTTGTGAGGCACAAGGGGAAGAGACTTGCATTATGTACAGTCAATATGTACTCCATATGTACTGCATATTTACAGTCCATATGTACTGCATATGTACTCCATATGTACTGCATATGTACTGCATATGTAATGCATATGTACAGTCCATATGTACTCCACATGTACTGCACATGTACTGCATATGTACTCTATATGTACTCCATATGTACTCCATATGTATTCCTAAGGGGCAGGCCGCGCGGCCTACTGGTTAGGGCTTCGGACTTGTAACCGGAGGGTTGCCGGTTCGAACCCCGACCAGTGGGAACGACTGAAGTGCCCTTGCAAGGCACCTAACCCCTCACTGCTCCCCGAGCGCCGTTGTATCAGGCAGCTCACTGCGTATGGATTAGTGTGTGCTTCACCTCACTGTGTGATCACTCAGTACGTTTACATGCAGCAAGAAATTCGAATTTCTTATCGTATAAGACATCGTTCTGACTTTTTAAGTGCATGTAAACACCTTAATACTTCGGACATCTCAAAATCGGATAACAACACCTAGATAATTCGTTCATAGTCGGACTTTTAACTGCATGTATACTCAGCAAACGGATCTGAATCGGAATTTGCATTCTGCGCATGCGCAGCGCCATTCTGCACATGCGCCAGTGTCAGCCATACTCCGGCTGTTAATCCGATTCTCTGAACGGCATGTATACTCGGACAAGTGATCCGGTCTTACGCATGTCATTATCTGATCCGATCAGAAATTCGAATTTCTTGCTGCATGTAAACGTACTCACTGTGTGCTGAGTGTGTTTCACTAATTCACAGATTGGGATAAATGCAGAGACCAAATTTCCCTCACGGGATCAAAAGAGTATATATATATACTTATTTACTTATGTACTGCATATGCGCTGCGTGCGTGCCCACCTGTCTGCCGTGGTCCCTGAAGAACTCCCCTGCGTTGTCGATCACCTGCTCGTCCGTCAGGTTGGCGTAGGGCTGCTCCTGGCACACGCTTAGCATCTCCCACAGGGTCACGCCAAACGCCCACACGTCACTGGCCGTGGTGAACTTCCCCTGAGGACGGCGCCGCCATCGTCATCGTCATCGTCATCATCATCATCATCATCATCATCTTCCTCCTCATCATCATCATCACATCCTCCCTATTCATTCTTACATGCAAAATTGTGTTACCTGTTGAATTACTTCAATACCATGACATAGATCACATTATTCAACGTAGGTATTTTAGCAAGCTGCCACATGTGTTTGTGCTTACTTCCGGTATGCAGCTGTATTATGTCATTGTTACGTCCAATCCCATTGTTCTATGGTTCCCTGTAACTCACGCCACGCTGATCCACAGCTAGCTTTGGTTTCTAAGGGACTCTGAGGGGCCCACCCTTATAAAAAGCTGTGTCCCGCCCCAGCCTCCGGTATGACGCACATAACACCTCCATTCCATCGCCAATCCACCCCCCCCCCAAAACACCCCGCCAGCCCCAGCCAAAACAAGACCCCCGCACACACACACACACACACACACACAGACACACTGGGCCCACCATCAGTATGCACTCCCAGGCCATCCAGCGGATGGGCAGCACGGCGCGGCCCTGGATGCGGTAGTAGTCGCCGGCGTACAGGTTCCTGCTCATGCCGAAGTCGGCGATCTTGATGGGCCGCTCGCCGCCGCGGTCGGCGCCGCCCTCGCCCTTCTCCCCCCCCACCAGACAGTTACGGGTGGCCAGGTCGCGGTGCACAAAGTTCAGCGACGCCAGGAACTTCATCCCCGACGCGATCTGGCTCGCCATGGCGATGAGGGCCGGGTAGCTGAGAGGGAGAGGGAGAGAGATGTGGAGATAACAGAGAGAGAGAAACAGAGAGAGAGCGAAAGCGATAACAGAGAGAGAGAGAGAGACAGAGTGAGAGAGATAACAGAGAGAGAGAGTGCGACAGATAGATAATAGAGAGTGAGAGAGAGAGAGAGAGATGACAGAGACAGAAAGAAAGCAGAGAGAGAGAGAGAGATACAAAGAAAGAAAGAGAGAGATAGGATGAATACAGTTGAAGCTGGGGTAGGCAATTTATTTTTTGTCACACTTGCTGAACTGCTCTTTCATCCCAACAGCAATCAATAAATCGAATTCCTCTCTACAAAAAAGAAAATAAATCTGCTCTCTGCGGCTGTCATAGAATTTCAACAGACCAATCCAAATACTCAATTTGGCCCAAATGAAATGCTGGGATGGCGTTTCCCGTCTGTCGACCTACCTAGCCTACGCGCACTCATCGCGAATGACCGGAGCCTTCCGCAAGGCTCCGCCAGACCTCGGCTTGCTGAAGCGAGCCAGCAGGTCACGTGACAACAGCAAGACGTCTACCTGATGGTGGGGGCGTTGTGCGAGGGTCCGGACTTGTCCAGCAGCGCGCGCTGCGACAGGTACTGGTTGAGGTCCCCGGACTCCATGTACTCTGTGACCATGCAGAGCGGGTCGCTGCTCACGCACACGCCCAGCAGACGAATGATGTTGGGGTCCTTCAGCCGGGACAAGATCTTCACCTCCTTCAGGAAGTCATTCCTGAGGGGGGAGAGAGAGAGAGAGAGAGAGACATTCAATTAATGTAATGACAGGCATGACTTGAGAGGAACTGACAGAAAGCTAAATAACTCAGAACCGGAGGAAAGCTAAAATCCCAACGCAAAAACAAAACCCGAAATGAAAAATAAAACAGTGGTAATCACAGAAAAATGTATCTTCATATCATAACAGTGTCTGCTGGCGTGCTCCAGACCTGGCGTTCTTGGACGCGTCGGGGCGCAGTATCTTCACGGCAACCAGCAGAGGGCGCCCTTTCCTCACGTTAAAGGGGAACTCCAGGTTGGGCAGGTCCTGAGGGCTCTCGATTTCACACAGGTGCACCTACAACGCGAAGCAGAGTGGGAAACCCAACCATGATGCGTGTTGAAGGTGTTCACAGGCACATGGAACGACGTGCACTCATGTCACCATTGTTCAAACGATGTGCGGTCGAACAATGGTGAGGGATCGTCTTAACAGACATATTTTCTGTATATTTTTTGGCAGTTGTGTTGTTTTCAGTTTGAATCCCTTTTTCTATCCTGCTATTGTTCTGCACTTGTTGCTGTGGCACCCGAATGCCCGAATTCCCCATCTGGAATAAATAAAGTACATTCTCCTCTTAAATGAATTATGCCCCAGGATATTGCCAGCCAGTTTACATAACCGTTTATATGATTTGCCCTCAGCAGGTTAATATTAGCTCAACAGTGTGCATGTAAACATACTGTATGTCCCGGCATATGTACGCTCTCTCTCTCTATGCTTGCCAAATACAATAGGGGACAATAGGGGTTGTGGGTTAGATAGGACACCTACTGATGGTACTGGTAATTTAAAATGTACACTACCCTTTACCGTGCCAAGGTCATTTGTATGTGGCTTGCGGTTCAAAACAGTTCAGATGACCTCAAAGTTAATAGTTGACAAGCTGTCTTTCCAGCCCCAACATATTAACTACATCATTGTTGGGTCAGCCACGAATTCCAGCGGTGGAATACTTCAACTGTACAATACTTTGACGTAAAGCGCGAACAAATTAAAGCACAGTAAAAAGAGAAAGCAGTTTTTATATGGCAAATGTATTTGCAGTCAATTGCAAAAGAATATTTAATGGAATATAACAATTTACTTTTCAACAACAATTCACTTAATTATTTAGTCTACTTTTGATTGCACACCACTTCTGAAAGCCTTCTTTCAAACTGCCGATTCATATCTCTCTCTCTCTCTCTCTCTCTCTCTCTCTCTCTCTCTCTCTCTCTCTCTCTCTCTCTCTCTCTCTCTCTCTCTCTCTCTCTCTCTCTCTCTCTCTCTCTCTCTCTCTCTCTCTCTCTCTCTCTCTCTCTCTCTCTCTCTCTCTCTCTCACTCACTCACACACACACGTGTCCCCCCACCTCTCCAAACTGTCCCTCGCCGAGCTTCTCCTTGAAGACGAGACACTGGCGGGGCAGCTCGGGCAGGGCCCCGGCCCCCCCGGCGTCGGCCCCGGGCGGCGAGGCCAGGGCGGGCACGGCGTAGGTGTTGTTGCCGCTGACGCCCTGCAGGTTGACGATGTCCGCCTCGGCGTAGTGGGGCACGCTGGGGGGCTGCGGCGGGGACACGGGGGGGGACAGGGAGGGGTAGGGGGGCGAGCCCGGGTAGGGCGGGGGCTCCTCCTGGGCAGGCGGGAAGCCCTTCTCCAGGTCGTCCCGGTCCATGGCGCACGCTGTTGTTAGGGGGGGAGGGAGGGGGAGATGGGGGTCGCGGGTGGGGGGGGGGGAGTGGATGAGGAGGGTTCAATGGAAGGATCCATTAAAAAGGATGAACAAAAGACTAATGGTGTTGCACTGAAAAGGATGTGCTGCATTTATCATTTTTTTCAAAGCTTGTTTAGGAAGACAGAAATTCTAACACCATTTCCTCTATTGATTCATCTCGAGACATCGAGGCTGGAGTAACCTTTTGTGCAGAGTGAACCAGGAAGAGGGTAAAGCGAGTGAGTGTGTGTGTGCGTGTGCGTGTGTGTGTGTGTGTGTGTGTTTGTGTGTGTGTGTGTGTGTGTGTGTGTGTGTGTGTGTGTGTGTGTGTGTGTGTGTGTGTGTGTGTGTGTGTGTGTGTGTGTGTGTGCGAATGAGTAAGTGAGTAACAGAGTGAGTTAGTCAGTGCATTAATGAGTGAGTAAGGTAAACACAGCGCGGTCAGGAGAGTCGCGGTTGAAAGTCAAACACATGCAGGTTCCCTTCGTATCCCAAAACGCTGCAGTCTGGTCCTCATGAGACCAGCCAGCGCTGCAGCGTTGAGGAGCCCCAGAGGGCTGTTATTTGCACCACCACTGCCCCTGGTGTGTCCCCCCTGGGTCGGGGGGGGGGGGTCTCTTACCCTGGGGCACATTCAGGCTCTTCTCCTGAGCCGGGGAGGGGCCCGTGGCAGCCAGGGCCCGCGCGGCGTCTCTCTGATCTGACAGGAGCAGGTGATAGGCCGGGTTGTTTAACAGCAAGGCTGGGAGGACAGACGAGGCGCGCACACACACAAAACACACGCACACACACACACACACAGGCGCGGAACACACAAACACAACAACAAAAAAACACAAACACAAGACGGCGTTGTGACACACACACCGAGGCAAGCAGCACGCGCACGTCGGCAAACGCACAAACACAACACAACATAAACACACACACACACACACACACAAGGCAACAAGGATAAAACAAGGCAGGACGCAGTGCATGGACCACGAGCAGTGCACAGGTAATCAACAGCACCGTGAGAGACGACAGGGGGGGGGGGGGGGGGGGGGGGGATTACTGGTCACGACACAAGCAACACAGACGCACACACACAACAACAATCACAGTGGCTACCAAGGATAAAATTATAAGACTGCGCGGCCGCTTGTTATTTCCAAACACACACGGGTGAAGACGGCATGCCGCTCTCCTGGGACGCCGAGCAACCAAAGGAATTCCTCCACCCTCCCTCCTCTCCTCTACTGAACCACCCTGCCTTTCTATTCCTCCCCTCTCCTTTCCGAGTGGAGAGAACAATGGGCCCATTGTGCCCCTCTGTGCTGTGCATCTTCCCAGAGGCCGTGGCTCCCTGGCAGCCTCGTTCGGTTTCATTTGGTATTAGTTTGCTCGCCCGTCCCGTGTGTCGGGGGCCGGCGGGCCAGCGGCCTTCGAGTGCATACAAGCCTTTTGTTCCTGCGTTTGCTGTTTGATATGATAAACAGGCCCCTGCAGGGTCGCTCTAACGCCATGAGCACGCACGCACGCACATCTCGTACCAGGACGAAGCACGTCTTAAATGTGCATTTTTTCCATACTTTCTTTGCAAATTCCTTCCTGACTGACGTGCATTTGTTTCTTATTGGTCTGTACGTTTCTCAGAACGGGAGACTGATGAGCTCCTGTAAATTAAACACCCGCCTTCAGAGCGAGAGAGAATTACAATAGCAAAACACCACCTTATAATCAGAGTCACACACAAAGAACAGTATGCATGTGTATGTGAGTGTGTGTGCGTCCATGATTACGTGCATGTACATGTGCCCACCCATACTCATGTGTGTGTGTGACTTTGCTTGTGTGTGCATGTGTGTACATGTGTGTGTGTTTGTTTGTGTGTGTCATGCATGTGTCTACGTGTATGCATATACTCATGTGTGTGTGTATGTGTGTGTGTGTGTGTGTGTGTGTGTGTGTGTCTATGCTCATGTGAGTACGTGTATGGCTATACCTGTGAGTGAGTGAGTGAGTGAGTGAGTGAGTGAGTGAGTGTGTGTGTGTGTGTGTCTATGCTCATGTGAGTACGTGTATGGCTATACCTGTGAGTGAGTGAGTGAGTGAGTGAGTGAGTGAGTGAGTGAGTGTGTGTGTGTGTGTGTGTGTGTGTGCGTCCGTGGTTGCTCACCAGTGCTGTCTCGGTCCCGGTGGTTCCTGGGTCGGAGCAGGGCGGTGGGCTCCTGGTACTCCCCCTCGCCCTCCCCGCTCGCGGTCGTCGGGGAAGGTGTGTATGCGCTGGTAGCGGCTGGAGTAGCTGTGTGTGTTGTTGATCACCACGTGGTCCGAGGGCACCGACAGATGAACCCGCAGGTCGTCGCTGGACAGGCTGCCCTGGGCCTGGACACACAGACACAGACACAGACACAGACACACACACACACACACACACACACACACACACACACACACACACACACACACACACACACATGCTTAATGTGGACCAAAGCCACTTCCTTGGCCGCAGGGCGAGTATATACTGTCTTGAGTCCACTTATTTATACTGCAGGAGCACACAATTAGCAGCAGATCCAGCATCACTCCAGGCGACGTCTGGGTTTGGTTACGTTTGCTTGGCTTATTAAACAACACAGTCGTACACTGGATGCCTAACAATTGCACTACCGGTGGAATAAAATGAAGACATTTATCAGGAAGAGCGCAAGACGGCACCAGAATTCTGCACCGGTCTTGATTCCTACCTTGCCCAGTATCTTTTTCCAGTACTGCCTCCAGAGAATGACGGCTATGACAGCCAATAGCAACAGGATGATGCCCACCAGGCAGCCAATGAGAATGGCGGTGTTGCTGCTGTCATCCTTGGCCACAGGAAGTCCCGCCCTGGGAGTGATGTCAGCAAAATTGGGCCCTGAAGAAAAGCAAGAAGCAGACAATAAGGTACGGTCAAAATGGTCGAACAAGGAGCCAACGCACTCAGAGTATGAAGCCTGCCGTCATGATTTTGTACATCAGTAACCAGGCTACAGTCGTCCTCCAATTGGGGATTAACATACTTATTACCACGGTGACACGGCCACTAAGGTAACCAGGTCACAGAAGTTAGGTCAGTTAAAGAAGTGGCATCCTTGACACCCTTTCTGATCTGCAACACTGATCCACACGGATGCCACAGTAGCAAATGCATACAAAACAAAACAGGTTTGTTGTGATGCACACAGCAAATGACTTTGAGTGATTTCATTTTTAAATCAGGTGTTTACATGAAGTTACCAACTTCCGGTGCGCATGCAACACGGGGGGTACACGAGTTAACAGCGGAGGACGCGCGCGGCTGTGGAGTCAGTTTGTCGTCTCCCATTGTCTCCGAATCAGCGGGCCTCACACTGATTGGGCTGATTGGGTGTCACGGGAGCTTTTGGCCAACGGTACGTCGCAGCATGCCCCGCTATGACTGAGGCGCCTCTAAAAGCCCGCAGCACAATGGAAACACTGTTCCGCTGCAGCACAACCTCAAACTGTACTTATCTCTCCTCCTTCGATGGCAAAATGTGGGGCGTGCAGGATTAAAAAAAATAAATAAATAGAGTGTGTTCAAACTGTGCAACAGTCCAGATGCTGCCCATCATTAATCCAGTTGTTAGCAGGTTTGGAAAAAAATGCTAAATGTATTCATGCACGTTTACAAGCATACATATACTTCCACCAGCGCACGCGCGCGCGCACACACACACACACACTGAAATGATTGTTGAGTGTTCTTTGATTGGGTGTGCAACATGCAGTTAGACTGTGAATACTCTGCTATGCGCTCTCTGTTTCTCTTGGTCCCCCAGCATGGGGGTATGAAAGCCTGACAACCTCGGCCAACAAGCAAAGCTAAGCCAAATGTGCGCACACACACGCACACACACACACACACA
This sequence comes from Urophycis tenuis, assembly GCA_036785325.1. NCBI lineage: Eukaryota > Metazoa > Chordata > Actinopteri > Gadiformes > Phycidae > Urophycis > Urophycis tenuis. The sequence continues at coordinate 7,516,323 of JAXIVH010000002.1, read as the reverse complement.
CACACGCACACGCACACACAATTGGACCAGATTCCAAGCCGTTGAGCCCTGCCATTGCTGGGTGGTGTTGTAAGAGTTTGTTGAGAGTTTGATCTTAAAAAACACGCAGGAGACCACAGGAAACCCAAAGTTATTACAGCACATAAATATCTTGGCCTATAGGGGTGTTATGGTATTTCCCTGTGACTGTATATCTCCAGGAGCCCCCCCCCCCATGGGGGCCAAGGGGGGCCAAGAGCCTGCCAGGATGGATCCACGCCCCCCCCCCCCCACATATACTGTATATACTGCATGTCAACCATCCGCTGAGCTGAGGGGCAGGTTAACCTGCTGGTGGGGGGGGGGGCTGGGGTGAGGGCAGCGGGGAGGAGACATGCAGCTCCCCCCCCACTTACCCGCCTCACCCACCTCCCCTCCTGTTCCTCTCACCTGCCAGGGTGCCGTTAGCGGTGCCGTTCTTTCCGAAGCCGGTGGTGGGGGGGGGCTCTGGAGGAACGAGGGATGAAGAGGATGGAGAGAGAGAGAGAGAGAGAGAGAGAGAGAGAGAGAGAGAGAGAGAGAGAGAGAGAGAGAGAGAGAGAGAGAGAGAGAGAGAGAGAGAGAGATGAGAAGAGAGAGAGAGAGAGAGAGGGCGAGAGAGAGAGCGAGAGAGAGAGAGAGGCGAGAGAGAGAGAGAGGGCGAGAGAGAGAGATAGGGAGAAGAAGCCAGAAAGTAAAGTAAATAAATCAATGAGTGAAGGGATGGCGGTGAGGACAGAGGGTGAACGCAGGAGGCTCTTTCAATATTTTCCTTCCTTGGAAGGAAGGTCTTAAGGTCTCAGAGCCCTCGGTGCTCGAGGCGTAGCCGCTTTAAAATGTGAGAATGTATTCTGCGCGAGTCCTGTGCTCGGCTTTTTGTTGCTCTCGGTCGGCCCAAGGTGGCCTTGCTCGGTCTTCCCTTCTGCATATATTGTAATCACTCATCGGACGCGTACAGGTGAACCACAGTTCACAGCTCTCGCCGAACTCTTGTCTCGGACCAGGAGACCCGTCTGGGCAGGGGGCCAATGGACTCTGCAGCGCGTGATACCCAGACAACCTCACCCCCCCCCCCACGCCCTCTCCCCCCTCGTACCACGATCCCCCACCTCTGGCCTCACCCGAGAGGGGAGGGACAAGCGATGGAGAGACAGAGAGAGAGAGAGCGAGAGAAAGAGAGACACCGATAAGCCAAGGTGCTGATAGCAAGAGATCTGGGAGAATTACAGCGGTGAGGGAGGAAGAGGAAGAGGAGGGAAAGGGAGGAAGGGAGGGAACAGGAAATGAAAAAGGGAGGAATGAACGGAAACAGAAGAGGAGAGGAAAGACAGGTGATGCTAATGGAAGAAAGGATGGAGGGGGGGGGGGGGGGTGAGTGAAGGAGGAGAAGGACGGAGAGGAAGAACAGCAGGACTCACCGGAAGGCTCCGCGGTGGCGTTGGACGCGTTGCGGCCGGACGCCGGGGTGGGGGAGGTGAGGAGGACGGGCGGCGGGGGGGTGGCCGAGGGGGGAGGAGGGGGAGGAGGGACGAGGCGCGGCGGGAGGGAGGCGGTCTCCGTGGCGTCTGCGCTGTACGGCTCTGGGGGGACAAGAGGAGAGGACAGGGTGATGAAACACACGGCCGCCATGTCTCATTGAGTTTTACTGTTCACCATTAGAGAGCCGGTGAGCCCACAACCTTTTGCGCTCTGAGACGTGGTGATATGTATCCCGTGATCGTCAGCATGGTAATCCGTGACATTTCATCACGGTGACTAAAAGGGGACTGGATGTTGGAGAAAAGAGGTGTAAAATCCTATGCTTTCGCCAGTCTCCCCATAACACACTCATCAATGCCACGTTTACATTACATTTAGGGCATTTACCAGACGCTTTTGTCCAAAGAGACTTACTACAAGTACATTTGTCAGAAGAAGGTAAAACACTTCATTTCGTTGTCTTTGTACTTGCACGCTGCACAATGACAATAAAATTGACTCTAATCTCTCTAAAGCCACCAGAGCAAGTTTCAAGCGTTCCAATTGCTAGGCTAACAATTGCTAGTATAACAACATCTCTGGCTAAGTGCTAAGATACAGCCATGACCGCGGGACACTGGTGGCGAGGTGTGTGTGTGTGTGTGTGTGTGTGTGTGTGTGTGTGTGTGTGTGTGTCCATGTTAGACAGCTCTGCCCGGCCGGACCGCAGACCGGGTTCACCCCGAGAGAGGGTTAAGCTGCTCACACTGTGTGCGTGCGTGTGCGTGTGTATGTGTGCGTGTGTGTGTGTGTGTGTGGAGCTCCGCCTGAGCAGCGGTTTATTTTGATGTCGGCAAGTGAGGGTCCAGGCTCTCATGTATAGCGTCACGGTGTGTGGCCCGTTTCATACGCAACGTCGCTCATTATGACGCTCGTACACAACAACAACGGCACAAACAAAAGTACCACAAAGGGTTGTAAAACGCCACAAACACACAGACACACACACACACACACACTTCCTAGACCTCCCAAAACACATTCAAATCTGAGTGTTCAATCCCAGCTGACATACAGTGAGTTCACTTGCTCTTTAAGTCCTCCAGCAGACCCTTGTATCCAAGTGAATTTGGCTCCAGTGAATTAAGAAGCAGCTAAGCGCCGAGGACTCTTCAGCTCCAGAATGCCCACAGGCAGAGCGCGGGCGTTCGGGGATCAAACGCAGAAACCCTTCGGTGAACAAAAGAAAATATCCCCATCATTGGGATAAGAAACGCAGCATCCCCGCCACGTACAAAGACCTCGGGTCCTTTCCGGTCCCCCTCGTCACGCACTCTGTATTCGCTGTTGCACTCGCGCTAAAAGCCGCGCTAAAAGCCGCGCTAAAAGCCGCGCTAAAAGCCACGCTTCACTGCGATGTACGAAACCCCTTCATCAAGGACCGATAGCGTCCTTGCGGCAGCAGTGGGGTGGGGGGGGGGGGGGGGGGGGGGGGGGGGGTGGGGGGGGTAGGGGGGTCTTCTCCACCCACCGGAGAAGAAGGAGATCTCGCTGATGAGGAGCCAGCGGTCGGCGAAGAAGAAGGTGCAGAGCAGGATCTGGGCGGTGCGGCCGCCCAGCGGCAGGGAGATGGGCCGCGACGAGGGGTCCTTCAGGTCCTCCAGCGGCACGGCCAGCACCAGCGCCGGGGCGGTCCAGTTCAGCAGCAGCCGGGGCTTGAAGCGACACTCCACCCGGTTGAAGACGCGCACGCCCTGGGTGTGCCGGTTGTTGCTGTGCACCTGGGGGAGGAAGAGGAGGAGGAGGAGGAGGAGGAGGAGAGGTGGGGCGGGGGAGAGAGAGAGAGAGAGAGAGAGAGAGAGAGAGAGAGAGAGAGGAAGATAGGATGAAATGCCAAGACTCTGCCCAACGCTTCACTTGATTTGTGACCAATATTTGCATCTCTTTTCAAAATTTCCGTTGGCCGGCCGGCACTTTCTGCCGTGACGCCCGAATTCCCCCATCTGGGATTAATAACGCACATCTCATCGGCCTCGTCTGAGAGCAGCCCGTCTGCCCTTACAGCATCTGGCAAGGCTTAAACGCACGGAGGTGTTTTAATGGCTCTGTGAGGCTTCCCTTCCCAGAGCTGACGGGGAGGGCGTTAATCCACGCAGAATGAACGCCGTTCCCGTCCTGTGGGTTCTGATGCGCCCGCGGCCTGCCCGCAGCCCCCCCCCCCCGCCCACACACACACAGACTTCCAGCACCGGCGGCGGCGGCGTCCGGACCACAGGAGGTGTGAGCGCACAACGGCATCGAAGAGCGACGGAGGAAGAGGAGGAGGTGGGCCGCGGGGAGGCGGGAGCGGACAGGGAGAAGGTCAACGACTGACTGCT
>JAXIVH010000002.1:7479870-7512269 GCA_036785325.1 Urophycis tenuis | reverse complement strand
GGAGGGGCACGAATGAGTGCCATTGCAATGCAGTGAGAGTGGTGCTAAAAATACCGATTGACACATGGACTCGAACGCACAAACAGGATCACAGGACAAACATGGCACCCGGTGGCTGAAGGGGAATAGTTCAAGTCCTGATGCAGAAAGAAACTCACACAAGGTACGCTCACATGCACACACACACACACACACGCGCACACGTACACGCACACACGCATACACACACACAAGACGCATACACACACATACACACACACACACACGCATACACACACACACACACACGCGCATACACAACACACGCATACAACACTCTACAAACACACACACGCACGCATACACACACACACCTACACACACGTATACACGTACACACACAAACACGCATACACACACACCTACACACAAGCTCATGCAACCATGCGCATACAAACACAAGCACCCCCAGCACACGCAGTATTCACACACCACACACACACACACACACACACACACACACGTCACACACACACACAAACACTATTTGTTGTTACACAAATAACTAATCTGCCTGATGCCATCGTTATTAGAGTGCTGTTTAATTAAAAAGTCCACAGTGGCAGTACTTTGTTTTCCTTGAAGCCGCCACGCCAAGAAGAAAAGCAACGCTTTTCCACACTCTGGGGCCCTACTCTTAAACAAACACACCCACTGCCAGAAAGAACCCCTCTGCACGTAGACCACGGGGAGGCCTCCGCCGAACAGAGGAACAGAGGACATTATGTGATGAACAGATGGTCAAAGCCATCTGTTCATAATAGAGGTGTTGCATGTTTACCTGGGCCGGCCCTCTTGTGATAATTACAGCTGCCGCTGCACTCACTTCTGGGACACTCCCAGTCCCAAGATCCTCCACATCTCCACTGTCTGAGGCGCGCTCGTTCGTGAAGGGGAAGTCTGACAGGGGGGGTGATAGCCAACGTCCTGGAGGAATCCGAGGCATCTGTGTCTGGATGTCATCGCGATGCCATCGCTCTTTGTGCCCCGTCTGGTGCGCCTCTCCCCACTCCCTGCTGGGCGGGTTTCCTTTTTGGAGCGAGTGCAGGGTGGGGGCTGTGACAGGAGGGTGGAGGCTGGGGGGGGGGGGGGGGGGGGGGGGCAGAGGGTGATGGTGTTGGTGTTGGTGATGGTGGTGGTGGAGGTGGTGGTGATGGTGATGGTGGTGGAGGTGGTGGTGGTGATGATGGTGGTGGAGGTGGTGGTGATGGTGATGGTGGTGGAGGTGGTGGTGGTGATGATGGTGGTGGAGGTGGTGGCGGTGGTGGCAGTGATGATGGTGATGGCGGTGGTGATGGAGGTGGTGTTGGTGGTCGTGGTGGTGGAGGAGATAAGGGGTATGGGTGCCCAGTGGAAACTAAGTGGAGAGGAAGGTGAGTTCTGGATGTCTGAGAGTGATGGTGTTGGTGTTGTTGATGATAGTGGTGGTGGTGTCGGTGGTGATGGTGGTGTTGATGGTGTTTGTAGTGGTGGTGATGGTGTTGGTGGTGGTTGTGTTGGGGGTGGTGTTGGTGGTGGTGGTGGTGGTGGTGAAGGAGATGAGGAGTATGGGTGGCGAGTGGAGAGGAAGGTGAGTTCTGGATGTCTGGCCAGGAGGACGTCCCCACAATGCTGCCCCAGGCTCAGGATACAGTCAACTGTCCTGGCTGTCAATCAACTGGGTCCTGGGTCTGTATTTTGCTGAGCTTAAATGTCTTATTCACGTTTAGAGCAAACCCCCAGTGGCTCACTGCAGTTGTTTGGGGGAGATATAAAGGTTGCCTCGATGTGTAACTTTCTGTTGGCTGGTCTGAGGTAAAACGAGCAGCCGTCATGGAGGTGAGAGAGAACAACAACACACTTTTGACACTTCCTTGCCCCACCTTTACAATGCCATGGTGAAACGGAGCACGGCTGTGCTATCATGTAACACACAGTGCACACACACACACACACACACACACACACACACACACACACACACACACACACATTATTAACACCGTAAATGAGAACGACTGCGTATGATCAGCCAGCTGCTGCACACCATTAGCTGTAGTAATGGCACATGCTAGTGCTACCCTTGATAGCCCTCTAGTGACTACATAGTGTAGGTGTACAGGGCATGTAAACTACACATATAGAACTGTATTGTAGTGTAATGATTCCGTCTCGCTGTTGCAATATAACAAATTGAAATGGAGCCAGCCTTTACTTCCTCTTATTTTCAATCTGTCAGGATCTCTTAGCCAGCCCTCGCACACCTGCGACTGCTTTTGTTCGCCCACCGGTCCTACAATGTTTTTACAACACGACTCAAGTGTGTTTGTGTAAGTGTGCACTTGCATTTGTGTACATTGTTATGTGTGTGTGTGTGTGTGTGTGTGTGTGTGTGTGTGTGTGTGTGTGTGTGTGTGTGTGTGTGTGTGTGTGTGTGTGTGTGTGTGTGTGGAGCTGTGGTAGGGGTTCAATAAAACCAATACACATAGCATAATACAATCCTTTACAATATAAATTGTGCATCATGGGACCGGGGGGTTAAACACACAAAAGTTATGTTCTGGATCTTGTATGTAAGCGATCTATTGGCAAGTGGGCCTCGTCTACGCGTTGGCCCATAGGAGGTCACCACTGGGGCATAGGCAATGAGGAAGAGGAGGAAGGGCAGAAGTCCTCCCAACATACATCATGAGAGAGCTGTGTGTCGCCCTCTCCCGCGTTCCTTTCCAAGGAGCGAATAAAGAAATGCAAACCACATGGGCATTATTGGCGTGACCAATGTTGGCAGTGAGGCCGATTTGAAACACCAGAATTTAATTAACAATGTTTTTATTTATTCATGGTGTGGTGTGGTGCACCACCAGTAAATCTGTCAGTCTTTGTTTGACAGTAATTACTGTCATACAGGTCTCTGGGCCCCAAGACAATTAAACGCTGTAGCTGAAGGATAGGGAAACTCAAAAAGTCTTGAGCTGCCATTTGCAAACATTTCCACATGCTTTCACAAGTTTGCCCTCCCCTCTCCATTGATTATCTAATGTGTGAAATAGCATCTATTAAGTCCAAAACGTTAGGATTAATTAAACAGTAAATTAGAGTACAATGGACCCGAAACATACCTCACAATCTTTACCATCTCACGCTAAAAAAACAACATATTTCTAAATGACTTAAAAGTCGCCCCAGAACCTGTTGATTGATCCAGTATCTGTCCTGTGTGTGGGAAGGGTTAGGTCTCCATCAAGACAGTGAGATATGACATACTTTCTCAAACACGTACATAATTACATAATTCCTTTCCGAAGGGGAAGGCCTACGCCTCCTCCCCGCCTCAACTGATGAGGCAACGTCTAGCAAGCTCATTTAATTAGCAAATGGAAGAGGCGATAACACGTTCCATATGCAGCAGGGATGTAGATCTCCATATTTCATCTGCACGCATGCTATTATACCACAACATGGGGGATCCTATAGGACCGATTCCTTGCCAGTTTTGCGGTGCCGTTTGCAACCGTTTTCAGCGCCATTAAAGCAATCATTCTTCATCGTCGGCGTAAGAGGAACTTAATGAAACGGTGGTAATGAGAGACAGAAGGGCCAAGGCTGCTCAGCTGTTTTCTGAAACCGTTGTAAACGAATGAAAACCCTAAAAAATCCAAAAACTAATTCTGTGACGATGGAAGTTTGACTCTTATAGTGGTGCATCATGCTGTCGTGGCAGATTATCACTGATCTAATCGACTTAAAATAATGGATTCAGAACATTATTTTATTGGTATTTTGCTATTAATATGGATTCTATATATATGAGGCCACTCTAAATTATAGTATATTACCAGGTCCATAAATATATTCAGTTCACTTCATGTTCAGAAGCAGAAGCATTTATCTTTACTGTCACTGTCCCACCCACAAGGTCCTAGATCAATTAGAAGGTAATGCCAACAACTTATTGACCCATCAATCACTAGGCAATCCTTTTAGATTCCCCCTTGTGGTGCATAAACAACTTGTGCCACACAATGTTCATAATGTTACATTATATTCAAAGAGTGGAACAAGTTCGTGCGCTGTTAGGGTAAGATCTTAGTCTCAACATTGAGCCACTTACATATTTCACATTTGTTTTTAAATGATTGTTTTTATTGCAGAGAGCAGTCCAGTTCATTGCCATAAGCCATAACAGGAAGTAGATGAATGCAGAAAAATGGCTTCATATTCACTTGCCCTCACTCTAAAAGTTAGTCAATAATTGTCCATAAGGCCAGATAAACACAACCATGTCCACTGTGCTTGGAACTGCAGGGTAGCTTCACACAATACCAATGGCTGCTTACCAGTGCATGTGGTCGCAGTGTTATGCATTACATGGTAACACAGCACTGTGGTGTAGGATTTTCTTTACATTAAAGTTGTAATGCAGAACATGAGGTACAACAGCACATCGAAGAAAATAGAAAGAAAATACAGCACTCAGAGGATTGTAGCATAGGCTTAGCACACCACACAGGGATAGAGTGGCCAAAAGCAAAAACACTTTGTATCCTACAATTCATAGAAGAACAATGTCAAAGACCAAAAGAGGGGAAAAATGAATTGTATTGGACCAAATATTTGGATGGGGGAGATGAACAGCCATGAACTCCAAAGTCATTTTACATTGTATTAAGTGAAAATATAAAGTATAAAACTAGCCTTTCAAAATATTTCACTGGTCTGATATGAATTGCAGTATATACGTTTGTAAGTGAGAGCCAAACAGCCATGGCAGCACATGGGTCAACAGCCTGGTCCAGTTACATCTCCAATAGGATCTGATGGGAACCTTTTCCAGGTAGTTAAAACACTACAGGGCCATCCAGGTAAGCACTCCCGAGCACAGCCAAAAAAAAAACCCAAAACAAAACCCATCAGGTGGGTTGGAATGGGTGGAACCATAAATAAGAAAATCTGAAATCGCTAAATAAACAAATCAAAGCCAAATTCAGACCGCCAAAAGGTCCTCAACAATGGAAACAGCTGGGGAAGTCTGTGCACCCCTATTCACCCCACCCTGCAATCACAACACCGCACAAACCATGTCCCGCCCCAACCCGGCCCCTTTAACCGCAGCAGAGACACGCCAGGCTTCCTATCCAACTCCATCGTGACTTAAAGTGCTTTATCCTTCCCCTCTTCCCGGGGAACCAAAAGGTTCGTCCCTAACGAACGACATCGACTGATCTTTGTCCCTCTGTTGTCCGGACGCCCCGAGACGTTTCCTGAGCTCAGGGCCTCCCAGCGATGAGGTCACTATTATTATTATCATCATCATTATTATTATTACCAAAAACAAACTGAGGAGCCAACCGGCGATTACTCCAGAAGGTCCATCCGGTGGGCGTCACGCGAGGAACACACGCGTTAGATCAAATCAAAAAGCGAGCGAGAACCCAGCTGCAGAGCGGTACCACGGGGGGACCGACCCAGCGGGGTGGAGCGGGCTGGGCAGGGCGGCACAGCACCCAGCCAATTACTGGGAGGACTCTGATGAAAATAAAATGCACAGGAGCGGATTCTCCCCATAACCGCCCATGTTAACGACGTGACACAGACGTAGGTGTCGGGGGGGGGGGGGTGCGGTGATAAAGATGACAAAATAAAACACAACAATTGGTTTAATTTGATGTCTAATTTTGATGCCAGGGGGAAAATAAAAGGAAAATGAATAGGAGTCGATTCTGAACAGAAATGAGATAATAGGGTGCCGGGGAGGGCTGAAATGTAAAATAAAATGTAAACGACAAAACAATGATGTCAGATTTTGACAGGAAATAGAAACATGACGATGGGTTGTAACGGGAAGGGAAGAAACCGAACAGAACAAAAAAAGCACAGAACAGAATTAGAGTACTGGGCTTCAACTGGGAAAAGGGCGAGGGGTACCACACGGTGCAAGCCTCACTCCTCCATCAGTGCTCCACCCTTCCTCCCCCATTGTCATCGTCATCATCATCATCATCATCATCATCATCATCATCACCACCACCACCATCATCACCATCATCCTCATTCACACATGTTCTCCCGCAGGACGTTGAACATGTTGACGGTGAGACCCGCGGGCGCCGCGTCGCCCTTCCTCCGCGCCGACTCGCCGAAGCCCTCGTCTTCGTCGTCGCCGTCGCGGTCCTCGTCGTCGTCGGCGTCGCGGTCCCTCTCCTCCTCCGGCTCCGTGCTGGACTCGCCCTCCTCCTCGTCCTCGTCCCTCTCCCCCGAGCCCTTGTCCTCCGCGCGGCCCTGCAGGGCGATGATCTCCGGCAGGTCGGGGTGGTTCTCCCAGTGTCCTGCGGGGACCGTCAGATAACCAGATAACCATCAGGACTGAGATGCACTGGGGGATACGAGTCGTGACAGTAAACAAAAGGGGGTCTGTCTGGCTGCGTGCTGGTCTTACCCTTCAGGCAGCTGTAGCCCGGGGGCCGGAGACAGAGGCACAGCCTGCCGTCCACCGCCAGCCGCAGGAGGCTGTTGGCGGCGCGGTACGCGTCGTGTCGGGCCGCCTTCGCCGTCTTGTAGCCTCTCCTCTCGGCCCAGGCTGCACGGCGCGACATGTGAAGGGGGAGGGCAGGGCCACAGAAACCGCAGCATCAGAGCATGAGCAATGGGTCCAGCCAACAGAAACACAAGTAGAGCAGAACCCAGGTACAGGTGATGGTGTAAAGTAGAAATGAGGTTGATGCTGTGTGTATGCATGTCCATCCTTTAATACGGTGCGATGCCTTAAACGCCTGTGTAGTCATCATTCAAGAAATGGCCATTAGGGCACAGCCATCGTGGATTTACACAGCAGGGCTGTCACCATGGTGGGTCACAATGACAGCGATGCATTCAGCGGTGAAGTCGTCAGAGAAAAAGCAATCTAAATGTCCATGGAGAGACGCCTTGTACTGCATTGCCCTGGGGTGTAATGTGTTTGCTCAAGCAAACACATTACAATATTTAGAAAAAAAAAACGTAGTAGTCACCCACCCTCCCACCCTGATATTGTCCCCGGTAGTCTCCGTCTGTATCAGTTGTGTGATCACAAGTTGTGATCCAGAAGTATATCCTATTGAATATCCTCCTAGTGTGTGTATGTGTCTGTTTACACCTCGATATCTAGGTCAGGTGTCTTTTCCACTTCATTTGTATGGGCCTTTGTGCCTTCATGGGCAGGAGAGTGAAGAGAGCCCGGGTATCCTGCAGGCCCCTGGGGCCCCGCGTTTCAACGGGGGGGGGCAAAGCGACGGCGTTCCCTTACCCTCACACACGTCCCAGGCCGTCCAGCCAGGCTCCGGCTGGTCGTGGTCCCTCTGCTCCTTGGGGCAGTCCAGCAGGCTGGGGTGCAGGAGCTTCAGCACGGAGATGAAGGAGGTGCGCTCGCACAGGTACCCCACGGAGCTGTAGGGCTCCTGCAGCTGGGACACCGGGTAGATGCCCGCCAGGATCTGACCCGACACATCCAGGAGGAAAACAGAACGGATGTGAGAGTGGGGATACACAGCCGGCCCGGCATAGAAGAACAACAACAAAATGACACACAGATTCAAATACTACCATTAAAAGTATGACTGCGTCAGAAAGTGAGTGCATGAATGTACATAGTAAAACCCACCCAAGGTTTTGACAACAATCCTGTGCTGCAAGCAGTTCCCCCCCCCCCAGGGGTTACGCACCTGTAGCTGTTTGTCCACCCGGGAGGGAAACACCAGGCCGGGGCAGTCGCACAGTTTGACCGTGGGGGTGAGGTAGTAGGTCTGGAAGTATTTGGTGTGGCCCGGGGTCCGGGATACGCTCACCACCTTCCTTCCCACCAGGCTGTTGATCACAGAGGACTTCCCCACGTTGGGAAAGCCTGGAAAAACCGATGTCAAAAGACTTCCATCATCCTCATATCCACTAGGCAGGATGTCTCTCCCATGTTTCAGTCATTTAGCGGATACTTTTTAAGTAACTCAAAGTCACATAAAGTACATTAAGAAACGGGTAGGGGTTAGGCATGCTCAAGGATGACTACAGGTTGGCTGTGAACAAGGTACATTCAAACCCAGTATCCTTCAGCTGGGGGTCTCAACACCCATAGCCTGCACCACCATCATGCACCGCCCTGACCAGATACAACCCCACGTCGGTCAGAGCGAGTGTCTACCTATGCAGCCCAGTGTAAGAACTCCGTCCTTGTACAGCTCCTCAGACGGGCTGCTCATTTCCATTGCGGCATCACTTTGGTGCTCCATCAGCACCGTCTCCACCGCATCCCCTGCTGGCTCCCCGTCTGGTCGCTCGGCAACAGCATCATGATGTATCTTCTTCTCCCAGCTGGCCAGGTCAACTGTGGAGAGGGGGACCATAGTTTAAAGAGGTCGTACATTAAGATACCAGCTTATGAAAATGCTCCACTTCCTCAAGTTTAGATGCCTGCATTACAAGAGAGCAATATGTTCTTTTAACTACATTCTGGTGAAATGAGACTAGATATAGTCTGGGATTTATGCTATTGTAATGGCACGGCCAAGCCTGAGAGCCGGTCTTAATGGCTGGCATTACAGTGGAATGCTCCAATGTTCCGGTCTTAATAGGCTGTTCCGCACAGAATGCCTCCACGTCCTCGGTGATTAGATCCACCTTACTGACCGCTTCTCGAATAAGAAAAGTTATCGCTCGAAATGATGCCACATACTGTATATCATCGCGTTCTGTTGAGTCAATACGCGGGTCTCTGCAGTCTGCACCTTAAAACCCGCCTTAATCCCGCGCACCCAGACCCGCACCTTTTCCAGCCGTGATCTCCTGGCAGGCTTTCATGATGTCCGTAGGGCCTCCCGCCTGGCCCAAGCTGGCCTTCTTCCTCATCCTCCGTTTCTGAAGTACTGGAGACGCGACACGAGGAGCAGAGAAACCAAAGTTAGGAACATGGCCGCAGCTGCCAACGCAGCCCTGCAACACTGGGAATCGCCGTTGATTGTGGCTGAATTAAAAAGAGAACAGGGGAGTGTTTAAGGGCAGCAGGACCAGAACTAGAGCCCGAGCTAATATCGGTCGGGGCCTATATGGGCCTATTACAGATGTATTGGGTCGATGGCATCTTTCAATGGCGCACACACGAAACAATGTAATTTTGCAGGCTTAATAACGCCAGCCAATGTGAAAACATATCAGGCTTCTCCCCCCCCCCCCGAGAATGTAATTGTGGCCATGCGCCACCGTTCTCCTCCACAGCACCACTGTGTTACATTGCAAAATACGGCGGTCCACCGTGGAAATGTAGGGAATGGTTGGCATGGTTCAACCGGTTTAAAAACAGGTTTTTATTTGAATAACACCTCCAAAACGCAAAACTGCAATATCACGAGTTATCTGCATTGGAGGAGGTCTGTGAGGCTTTTTTGGGGTCCACTCCGGTCCAACCGGGCCAAGGCAGCACTCTGCACACCAGACGGGCCGCGGAGCCCCCGCGTGGCACATGTGGCCCGTAATACACAGGACAACAACACAGGACGCGCCAGCGTAGCTCTTGTCCTGTGTTTAATGTGCTGGCTGGAAGGGGATTAAGGGTTTGAGCCACGCTGGAAGCTACAGCTCGGCTTGTGCGGCAGCGCCAGCGTGAACGCGGGCCATCCAGAACCCGACCCACTTAAGGTCCGATTAAGGAGCGTGGCGTTGAGCCGACTCGGGTACTTCAAGTGATCATAAAAACAACCAAAACAAAGTTGGGTTGTACATTGCGCAACGGGTCAGTGAAATTGCCACAAAGTGTTAGCGCTATGCAAGCACACGCACACACGCGCACGCACGCACGCACGCACGCACACACACACACACACACACAGCGTTGGAACTGGAGTCCAAGCTGATTGCCAGCAGCCGGTTATTTATAGTGGGCAGAGCGTTTTGATATATTCTGCATGAGATGAGATCATTTTGTGACAGTAGATGATAGTGATGCTGGCTCAGGGCTTCCTACTTAGCCTTCGTCCGCGAACTGTAGGGGCCTCATCTAAATGTAGCCTCGGCCTACGCATTCCCTACGCACCCCAAAGTCAGTCGATAAAGCCATCTTTGCATTCTCCCTCACATAAGGAGACTCTGCTACCTTTTCTCAAAATCAACAGGTCTGTAGCATTTCTGTGGCATTTCATTAACTTAAAGTCACGACACGAATACTGAGCCCGTCCCAAGTAGTAGCAGGGAGACTTTTCAGAATAAAGAAGCTCAACATTGTTCGGTCCACCCTGACTGTGCTGCTGTTTGACTACGTAGTGTTAGGTTAGGTAGTAGGTTTCTTGTAAACAAAGACAGAGCAAAGCACTGGCCATAATTTCTTATTTATTTTAATATATCAGTTACAGGATGTGATTTTATTGCAGATATGTAACACAGTAGCCTGTAGACAGACTACGTCCATGTAATTTTAAGCTGCAAGCTAGTTAAAATGTGACACATTGCATCTTTAATCCCAAAAGATCACAATGAAACGTCTCCTCATACATCCTAGTTCCAAGTACTCCACAGCCAATCGATTTCACCTTAAGTACAAAACGTCAATACCTACAAATTAGCACAGAAGGCGTACGTTATGGATCTTGATACCATCAGACGCTACGGCGGCGCGTTCGCTCGAGGCGTGCAGGGTCACCGTACTGTGCGTTGAGCTGGTTAAATATGCACGGCCACAGCTTCACACACCCTGGCTCTGTGGCTCTCCAGGTCTATTGAAATACAAGTCGCAATACGTCAACCTCACAGCGGGCCGCGGGGGGGCCAGGCAGTGGGTCGGAGGACGGAGTTGTTTGCACACGGTGTGCTTCGCCGTTATACAGTTGTTACATTATTTACATGCGGGCAGTATCTGCAGTGGGCCAGAGGCCTGGAAGTGACACTCACTGGACAGAGTGGCAGTGTATTTTAGATTTTAGAGTTGATATCTATACTGATATATTTGATTGTATTGTATTGTATATTCACGACCATGAATGTATATATAAATAATATAAATATACAAATATAAGGTAAAATATATCGGCTGTAGGAAGCATCCTGAAGATCGCCATCAGAGGTAAAAAAGTAGCATTGGTAGGTCTCTAATAGGGCTGTCAACGAATATTCAAAATTCGAATATATATTCGAATAGTGTTTAAAAGCAGACATTAAAAGGTGAAAATTAATTAATTGAATGTGGAAAAACACAGCCGCGGCGCGTTCTTTCTGCTTTGAGAGTGGGCGGGAGCGAGAGAGAGAGAAAAAGAGAGCGAGGTCTGCAGTCTTGGCCATTAGTTCATTTACTTGCTTTTGTGAAGGTAATATGTTGCCAAATATGTTTAAACTTAAACGTCCTATACAAGTAGTTATGGCTCGTTGTATTAGTTTGTCCTGTTATTGCCGTAATACGCGTCATTGACATAATGCGCAAATATAGATGTTCGAATATATTCGAATATATGTGTTTATTTTAAGAGGGAATATTCAACGTCATTTTTGAGCAATTTTGACAGCCCTAGTCTCTAACCAACCCACTCACACTCACACACTCACACACTCGCCCCAGAGCCCCTCCTGTGTTCACCTGTGCTGTAGGGCATCCCGGGGTGGGAGGTGAAGCAGACCGTCAGCAGGTGGGGGAACTGGGAGGCCATGTAGTGCTTCCAGGCGATCACCAGCGGAGGGGGACACAGGTCGGCTTTGTTGAGCACCAGCACCACCTGCTTCCTCAGCTCCTCCGTGATGTAGTGGTAGAGGGTCGGGGGGAACTGCAGCACCTGGTGGCCGCGACGGAGAGGTAGTAAACAGACACAAAAGGGAGGGACAAACAGGCAGCTGTAGTCTACGCAGAAAACACACCGTGAGCCACCTCTATCCAGATATGGATTCAGCTCTTCAATAGGGGCTCTGTAGTTCTGTGCCTAAGGCCCCTTGAATTGCCCTCAAACAGAGAAGCACAGCGAGAGAACTGGAACTGAGAGAAAGCTTGTGTTAACAAGAAGTGGATAGAGATTCCGCGAAGACTGTTGCAGTTAAAAGTTGGTTGGAGAACATTTGACAACGGGGGAACACGCAGAGCATATGTGATTGACTCCTTTCCCAATGCCAACAGACGAGTCAGCCTTACCTGAACATCTGTTACGATGCAAATATGCAGCTTTGTCCAATGAGAATTGTGCCGTCGAAAATGGATGGATTCAACCCTCAAACAACCAGTGAAGGTGAGCGCTGTCTGTTCACCAAACTATTCTACGTATTTAGAGGATTCAGTTACAATGGAGTTTCACTTTTAAATCCAAGTGGAAATTGTGTACCGAATGGCAGCTCGCAGAGGAGGAGGATTATGATAAGAGGGTGTGGATTTGGATCATTCTAGAAGGCATTCATGTTTTGGAGACAGTTGTTGTTTGGAGAAGGTTGTTTCCCTGTTTGATAACGAAATGCAGGCAGCTACCCTACAAGTGGTATCCAAAATGAAACAGTTACAACTGCACACAGTCATCTATCAAAAGCAACCTGTATTCACGTACCACATTGCAAACAAAACATTGGCTTGAAGCACCAACTGCTATTGAGATTAATGATGAATACACATAATACCATAACAGATGGCCATAAGGTCTATAAATGGAGTTCCCCACTGTGAATTCAATAAGAAGACTTGCGTCATATATGTAAAGTCCCACTCAGCTCCAAAGTATTACATTCGATCAATTATTATCATCATTATAATCACCTGGGGTTATCGAGGCCCCCCCCCCCCGACTCTCTCATTGGGAACAAAGGAAAAAATAATGCTTATGCTCAGAAACAAAAAAACACTTCTGGCCCCAACACTGAAGCCATCACGACTACATCGGGCCAGGAGCAGGCATGGCTGGTTGTCATAGAACGAGTAAACCAAGCACATTGATGTGGCACACAAACACTTCACCCCGGTGCTTCCCAGCACCATACCACCGCATTTCCGCCACCAATACCACAGCGCTATGCGGACACTATTCAGTCTCCCTTTCGGAAGTCGGTTGGAACAACAAGATGGCCGTCGCCTGTCTTTCAGTCTCCCTTTCGGAAGTCGGTTGGAACAACAAGATCGCCGTCGCCTGTCTTTCCCGTGTATTAACACGCCAACGTCCGAAGAACGTTGCCCGGGGGCGTCACTGCACCGATAAAGTGGGATAACGACCACGGTGTTGTGTTTCCAGCGCGGCCAATTGGTGCTTGACCGGGTGAACACCCGTGAGCGCAGCAGAGAGTTACTGTCCCGGGAATGACTGCAGACTGTAACCACTCCCGCTGCGGACAAAGGCCAGGTGTTGG
Source organism: Urophycis tenuis (assembly GCA_036785325.1). Classification (NCBI taxonomy): domain Eukaryota; kingdom Metazoa; phylum Chordata; class Actinopteri; order Gadiformes; family Phycidae; genus Urophycis; species Urophycis tenuis. Next base: position 7,498,931 of record JAXIVH010000002.1, on the reverse strand, counting down.
TTTGAGTAAATGGGCTTTTTTGACTTGCGGGAAAGGGGCTTAATATGGAGCTCTTTTTTTATTTTTCGCCCCAACATTTCTTCTGCCAAGTCATTCCAGACCAAATAAGCTCATGAGAGCTAGTTCAGACCAAATCAGGCCTTCACTTGAATGGGGGTGATGCACTTAAGCAGTGGCGATGAGGGGGGGGGTTGTGGAAAAGAACGCACAGCGGCCTGCAGCGAAAAGTCCAAACAACTTTGAGAGAGAGAGAGAGAGAGAGAGAGAGAGAGAGGCAACCCTGCGAGGGCCAAGCAGGCAGGCCTGCGGTCAGACCGGAAGACGCCCGCAGCAGAACAGCCTTGTTTACCGGGCAGCGTTAGCATCGTAGCATTCCGCTGCCACCGAGCAGCAACTGTGATGGAGAGGGAAGAGGGACTGATGGCCGCCGCGCGGCCCTTTGCCAAGGCGGTACAAGCCTGCCATGAGGGTGCGGTTAAAGTTCACACAAAATGGGCCTTGAAGCGACACTCCCACATGGCCACAGTGGTCTGTGCCAACGGGCCGCAACGCCTGCCTTGGTGTGACTGAGCCCGACCAGCCCAAGCCTGGCCCACCAACACACAGATCAAAGGGTTCGTCCAGCACGGGGAAACATTTGCCAAAACAATGTACGATGAACAATTGCTTTGGCATGGAATTGGATTTTTTTTTTAGATGGGTGAGAAAATTGTAAAGTTGGTTCATATTGGCAGTAGTAATGTGGGATATAAACAATATACATATAAACGATAAAAAATGGCTTACAATAGAGATTTTAATTCTATGCTCTATCGCGATAACGCATGTTGATGACACAATCTACCTGCGAAATTTACAGCCACGAGCTGCAACCGGCTGCAATGCATCATCGTCATCTTCATCAACAGTCATTTTCAAAAGGTGCTCCTTACAATAGGCCCACGATGGATTGAAATTACAAGGGCCATAATGTAAGAACATGGTACCATGGGTCTATGTAACCTGTTCTGAAATGGGTCTATTATAAGTTATATATCGTGATATGTATCGTTATCGCAAAAAGCCGCAATGTATATCGCAATATGGATTTTAGGCCATATCGCCCATCCCTAATTGGCAGCCTCCATTCAGCAGTTTCTGCTTCTCATGTATTTCCAGCAATAATCTATGTCATTAGCATTTCCTTACCCACTTCAGCTTACAATCAGACCAATGTACGGTGTGAGAGCCTTTCCTTCTACACCTTCACAACAACGCCCACTGAGGGGTACTTGGAGGGGTAAGATGGATATTTGATGCCACCTAGTGGTGCCGAGGGCCACCTTAACACACCGGCTCACCCTGTGTACTCACCGGATGCCTGATGTCCACGATGAGCAGGACCACGTCAGACATCTCCAGCACTCTCCACAACTGCCTCCACGTCTAAAACCCCAATGGGAAGAAATGCAAATGTGTCAATGAGGCAATTTCAGAGTCTACCGTGGTTGACATCAACAAATAGACGTGAATAAATACTGAAAAACAAATAAACAAAAGACTCAGGGTTACATTGTCATAAATGCAGCCATTAAGGCCAACTACAAACTGAGGCCAACTAAAATAAGGTAGGCCTAAACGTATTGCATGAACGTGATTATATGCATAACTAACTAATTACAAGTTGCATTCTACACCCACAAGCACCCCAAAGGACTCACCCAACACGGACCTGTACTTAACAGTCAGCCTTCACGTGACTCACCTCTAGATTGTGCTCAAAGTGGCTGAGGGAGCCCGGGGGGTTCCTGGAGTGCAGGTCGTCCAGGTACTCCCGGTAGGACTTCTCCTCTTTCCTCAGCAGCTGCTCGCGGGTCATCTCGTAGGTCCACGATGGGCGTCTCGGGATGCCAAGACCTGCCATTGAAATAATTGAGGTCGCGTTCATTTCACAGAACCACCCCGTTTCTAAAAGGACAATACCGCTCCGACCATAACTGTCTCTCCTGGCGTCACCAGATCATCTGTTACCAACAAAACTAGTTTTGGTTCTGCCCCAGGGCCTTTAGTGGAGAGCACAGCTACCATGAACGTCAAAGGTAACACAGCCCTTTCTTCTCGTGGGATCAATGTACTTTGGTCAGTATGGAGTTTGTGGGCAATAGTGGCAGAAGCTCAGTGTATAGAGCGGGTGGACAGAGAGGGTCGTCCACTAACTGTAGGGTCGGCGGTTCGATTCCCTTCTCCCCCTCCCCTCCTCCAACTGTCCGCATGTCGAAGTGTCCTTGAGCAAGACACTGAACCCCAACTTGCTCCCCGGGCGCTGAACATAGCAGCCCACTTCTCCTATGTACCATAGGATGGGCTAAATGCAGAGAACAAATTTCATTCCCATATCTAAAAAATACTGAGAATGACCGATAACGGCCGAGAGGTCTTCTCTTCTTAACAGTGAAACGCCAGATATTTTGTATGGGTACTTTACAAAATTATCTGATCGCAAAGATCACACCAAAGTGTGATATTGCCATTGTTTACATCATGGCAGGGACGTTGTTGGGAAAAGCCCGGCATTGGCACAACGAGAGCCGGATTTGGACAAATCACGCTGGTCATGAATGTTCTTGTGACGTCAGGAGGGACGGCTACAACGTGGTCATCATCCAGAGATGTTGCCTTTTAAAACATTTCTAAACACACTAGGGCCGTTCACAAAATGTCCCCGACCTTTGTCTGAGGGGTAGATGTCACCGATGTTGATCTCCAATTCTTTCTCGGAAACAGGCTGCAGGATCTTCTCCCTGGCCACCTTCTTCCTCTTCTCCACCTCCTCTCTGCTCTCCTTCTCAAAGTGCAGCCGAAACCTGAAGCAGTGGAAGTCAGCGGCTTCATTAGTCCTTTTTCCAACTCGGATTAAAATTATTGTTTGTTTAACGAGACAAAAATGTGAGTTAAATAAAATCACTGAGTAAAAACAAAACCAGACCACAAATTTCCTTTTGCCTCCATATTCTTTTTAATACATGGCCTGTTTTAGTTCTGCTATGTAGAGACACAGAGACGTTGCTCTAATTAGAACATAATAATTGCTTCCAGGTTCCTATAAAAACATCAGGAAAAAGGGTGATTCAATTCTAGTGTGTACTTCATAGTGTTCCTGGGTAAATGTCAGAGAGATGTGTGCTGTCCAGTGGTTGGCATGCCTGTGTTTCTAGAAATTGACAATGTGGGAAGTGGTTCCTTGTCAACCGACTAAACAACAAGACAACGTTTCAAGTGACATCCCTTATAACATTAAACAGTGTGTGCTTACTTACTTCTTGCTACTTACTACTCCTCTCTTGCAGTTCTTGCCTGTCTAGCAATCTTATAATATGACTGTATATCTGGAACAGTAAACTTATACTACTGTGAACATATACAAAATAAGTGTTCTCCTATTGCTACAGTCAATGAATTAAAACCTTATTCTTCATTTGAAAGATAATACGTGTTCATAAAAACATCCATGCGAAGCAAAAGCAAGACACCAGCTGTAAACAAACCCTGGCACTTTCCTTGCCCTCAAATCTGCATGCCAGAGAGACAGGAGCACAATCCCCTGGCAGCACATGTCATGATATCTCATGACAGCGACGGCTACTGTAGACTATCTAGTCAAACTGTCTGCTCTAAAGTTATCTAAAAGCACACTAGAATTACTCCCATCCAGAGTCGCAACTTAAGTGATCACACACATACATCACTTGAAAATGTGCCCGTGTGAAATTAGGGTGACATCTCACCTGTTGGGGTCATGTCTTCCTTCTCTGCCAAACGGCTGCTGATTAATTCTCCTAATATCAGCGGCCTCGCTATCTGATGTGTCAGACTGTCTCTCTGCTCCTCGCTCCACGCTGGCGCTGCGGCTGCTTGGCCCGGACCCATCACCTTGGAGTCAGCATGCGACAACATGACAATTTGAGTCGATCAGTCGAATTTGTTTATTTCCATGACTCTTAATCGTATCACTCCCGTGGTTCCCAATGTGGCTTCATGTACATGCATTTACACAAACAACACAACTTTGGGAGATAAAACATGAATATTTCAAAACGACATGAACGATATTAATGCCCCGTATAGCGGTATAGGTTTTTACGTGCTACTGTATAATGTTTTACTGTTATATGAGTGCGCAGCGAATCCGTGGAGAGCCCTGTGTCAGAGTGTTAGCTTACATGGTAGGCTAGCCTGACAGTAAATGTCAATGTCCAAACAGCCCAACACATCCTACGGTGGCATCATAACCTGCTACTAAGCATATTCACTTAAATATCATCGCTTTGGCGAAGGTAAAAACATGCAGCTGACATTTGAAGGTAGTCTGGCTTATACATAAACGAGATAAGAACAATAAGCAAAAAAAACAACAACAACAACAGCAAGAAGAGGAGTACTTCGATAAACTATGGACCTCAATCCAGGTGCTAGATGTTACCAGTAGCTGTCCCAGTGTCACACGCTACATAGCTTAGCCGTTATAGCGATGCTGTGTCGTTAGCCTTAACGTTACCTCTCTTCCTCTCCCGTTTGATTTGAAGCTGCTTCTTCTTCTGTTTGTTGCTGAATGGCTTCTTACGAGGCATGCTTAACGGGAAATCTCTTTGTTGTGTATAAAGTCAGAGGTCAGCCTGGGCTAGCCTGTGACACTCACCTAGCTAGTGAACGCTCTCTTAACTATCGCTATTTACATGAAGTTTCTCGACTCGTAGACTTTTCAGTGACGCCATATTCACTGCAGACTGCAGAGAATGGTGGACGAAACCAAATCAATCCCCACTGGTCAGAATAGGCTTGCAGTTTGCATAATGTGGGCTGTTGTTATTTTTAAAGATTGATTACAGACTATGAATCCAAAAAGAAGATTAATAGAATACTGATGGCCTTTGATAAACGTTTAGCCGGCCACATAAATCAGTTTTAATAATTGGTATCGTCCCGTTTGTAAACACATGCATATTACCGTGTCACATTCCACTACACGGCAGATGTCGTAACATGCATTCAATATCTTTTTGGAGGACATGTTTTTTTTCTGGATCAAATTTAGCAACAAAGTAATACATCTGTACCAACGTTCATCTGGTGTTAAAATCCTAGAAATTAGGACAACCCCACACAAAGATAATAGCAATTAGATTGCTTTTTTTATTTAAATCAGTCAGAGAAAAACAAAAATTTCAGATGTGTCAATGTGTTGAATATTATAAACATTGGTATATTGAAAGTATAATAGCATTGATAACAATGTTATTCTCAGGACATACACACAAAAAAAGATGACATGACTCATAACCTGGATTATCAGTTCTGCCATGTTCACGTGAAGTATAAAGGACTGTGACTGCATACAAATAGATTATATGGATTAACATTTTATTTTGACAGACAAACATACTGTATATACCGGTTTGTATATATCTAGATATAGTTTTACATTATCTTTTTTGTCTTTCCCCAAATGGAAATATCTTTATCTACTTCCCTTTTAAGTGAATGATAATACAAAAAAAATTAAAATCATACATGGGCATATATTTCAGAAGGTGGTAGAAGTAATGGCATTTATGTAAAAACTGCAAGTACCTGTATGAAAGTACAAAAATACTTTCATAATGAACTGTCAGTTCCATCACTATAGATAGCAAAGTATATATAATTGATGATATTCTTAATGGAAGAGCGAGAAGAATAAAATAACACAAGAGAATCGTTCTCTTTCATGTTCTCTTTTTCCGACAGTAAAACCATCAGTGTGATGGACAGCGGAATACTTAAGTCCAGTTTTTACATACACTTTCTACACATAAGTCAAAACGTCAGGAAAAATCCAAGAAGTCAGGCAAAAAAAAATAAAAAAACGTAAACTCCATTCCCCCCAAACCGGTTTCCTCCGCCTCCAACCATGTTGAGGCAAAGTCTTCCCATTCGATTATTGCTTGTATCCATCAGACTCCATTTTCCTTTTTTTTTTTAATTTTTTTTACTACACCTCCCATTATCCCTTTCACCACTCTTCAGGAGTTGAGGTGCTCCACTTGGATGGTGGATGTGGCCACGGAGTGACAAAGGTCTTTGTGGGCAGCCAGGTCAGCCACACTGACCGGTTTGTATTGGATGTCACCGGCGGTCACCGTCTTGTACTGGTGGAGGGTGAAGGGGCAGGGCACACCCTCAGACTGGGAGTAGTTGCCCTGGTTCTGGACCCCCTGTCCGCCGCCACCGCCGCCACCAGGCCTGGGGCCGCCGGATCTCCCTGACCCGTTGTCGGCGTTCTCCCCGCGTCTCTGACCGCCGGCCTGGCCTTGGTTCTGTTGGTTCTGCTGGGCCTGCTGAGCCTGCTGAGCCTGCTGAGCCGCCGCCACCGCTGACGCCGTGAGCTGGTCGGGGTTGTGTTTCTGCATGTGTTTTAACAGATACGTCTCCTGGGGTGACAGCGGGGGACAGGAAGGAGAGGGACAACAGACATGTGATGACACAGCCAGGCCAGTTAACGGTTTCCAGATGTGGATGGGGATATAACGGCCTGGACGTTGGCCTTACCGAGGTGTAGGTGCGGTTGCAGAGGCCACACGAGTAGAGCTTGGCGTGTTTCACCGTGTGTGTGGAGAGGTGCACCTCGAGGGTGGCTGCGTCCGTGTATCCCTTATTGCAGTTGGGGCACTTGTAGGGTTTGTCCTTGTTGTGTTGCCGTCGGTGGGACTGTGCGAAAGAAACGCGGCTCAGTTAAAACAAACCCAGCGTGTTCACGCCGCAGCGTTCAGTTTGCATTGCCAACCACCTTGGACCACGCGTGGCTTCTGAAATCCGCTCACCTGTAGGTTGGAGAGCTGTGTGAAGGATTTCTCGCAGCCCGGATGGATGCACTTATAGGGCCGGTCTCCGGTGTGGATCCTACACTCGTAGACAAAACACGGTCACCCTTTTTGTTTTTTCTTCTTAATCTGACCACAGATTGCCACGGAAACCCAATCCAGGTGATTGACTTACCTGTTGTGCTGCTGCAGGTGACTGAGCTGTCTGAAGTTCTTTTGGCAGAAGGAGCAGGAGTACGGTTTCACGCCTGTGTGGATGCGCATGTGCTGGGCCAGGTAGCTGGAGTTGGCGAACGCCTTGGTGCAGTGGGTACACTTGTGGGGCTTGGACTCCGTGTGGTTCCTGACGGAGGGAATAAATGAAAAAGGTGGTTCATGTGAGGGAAAGAGCTACAGCTACATATATACAATTACTTTGTTTTGTGGTTAACGATGTCAAATACAGTTCAGACAAGGAGTTTGGATAACAAAATGCTTGAACACAATTGTTATTCTTCTTCAATTAAACCACACTTAAATATATGATGACATATAAACATACACACACACAGGAGCATTTTACATACATTTAAATGGCATGTCACTCGGAATGGACAAAGTGCAGTTACATACATGGGCACAAAAATGAAGAACAGAAAAAACACAATTTTACAGAAACATAGCAGGAGGGGAAGGCCAAACACAGCAGAGAAAAAATAAAGCATTTTGACGACAGTTCTAAGAATAATTCAGACCACAGGTACACCCGTCTTGGTGCAAAGTGTTAAAAAAGTATCAACACAAAGGGGTTTAATACAAACAAACACAAGGTAAAACTGCCATTGAATGAAGTCAGTGTGAGGGCAACATGTTGGAGAATGGGTGTTAAAAGTGTAAAACAGATTCAGGGACATGCAGAGATAACAGGGAACACAGGGGGATCTCAAAGCCAGTTAAACACAAGACAGGTGCACGTGCAAAAATGGCATGGCAGCGCACGCACAGAAAGAGACCGCCATGGTCAAATATGCATATTGTACAAAACAATATGTCAGAACTCAAAGCATTGGACTAGTAGTGGGTAGTCTACAATGTGTGCTGAATTACAAGGAAAAAAAAGGCAACCATCAAAGGTTCCAATTTGAATCCCAACGCCCAACAGTTTTTCTGAAGGTCTTTGTCTGAAGACAAATGCTCGTCATGCATACTAAGTGAAGACACACAATGTTGCTACACGCACACATGCTCCACACAAACACACACACAAAGGCACGCACGCACCACGCACACACACAGACACAGACACGCACACTTCCACTGGAGCAATCAGGGTTCTGTGCTTCTATAGAAGTTGGACTTTGGAGAAGGAGTGCGATTTGCAGACTGATCAGGGGGAAGGAAGGGGTGGGAGGAGGAAGGGAAGTTGGATTGTGGGGGTGGGGTTTCAGCAGTACCGTGTGTGCTGCTGTAAGTGACTGAGTTGCCTGAAAGATTTCTGGCAGTAGGAGCAGGTGTAGGGCTTGGCCCCGCTGTGGATGCGGATGTGCTGGGCCAGGTAGCTGGAGTTGGCGAATGACTTGGCGCAGTGGGGACACTTGTGAGGCTTGGCCTCTGTGTGCGACTTGGAGTGGATCTGCATGTCTGACTTACTGAAGAAGGTCGCCGCGCACATCCGGCACCTACAGGCGAAGACACACAGAGACGGGAGGGGCAGAATGGAAGGGCGAGGAAGAAAGAGTAGAGAAACCACACACACACACACACATACACAAACACATACAGACACAGAGAGTGGAGCGATCCAGAAAGTATGGAAAGTGAGGAAGAAGAGGAAAACAAAGACAGAGAAAAAGGTCGTTGGAAGTGGGCAAGGAAATTAAGAGAATCCACCCACAAGAGAGAAAAGACACGACAACACAACTCAGAATAGGAAATAATAAATACAAAAAAAGAGAGAAAAAAGAGAGATAAGGAGAGGGTGAATGGAACAAGCAGGGGAAACACAGGGTAGGATTGAGAGGACTGAAATCAGTGCACACTGGAGCAGAAGATAGGCAGCTGCTCCTACAGTGAAGGCGAGAACAGCACTACAATAGCCGACGACAGGTCCTAGACCTGGCTGTGAAGAGCATGCTGGGTAATGACCAAGGTGAAGGTGAAAGAGGACAGCAAGAAGGGTAAGATAGGGCGTGCGAGTCTAGCCTGAAGAGAAGAGAGAGAGCGTCTCTATGCAGCAGAGAGCGCGCGGTGCATTCTGATGGACAGCTCAATTAACAAATCATTCAGCTCATTGCTGCCGCTGTGGAGGAGGAGGCGTGTTCTGCCAGAACATGCGATGAGGCATCAGTGTGTGGAAGTAGTGCGCGCGTGGTCGCTTGTGTGTGTGCGTGTGCGTGTAGGATTTCAACATCCAGCAGACCGCCGTGCATCTATGGAAGCACTCGCCAGACATCTCTATGTTAATTTGGCCAAACACAGCAAACGTGTGCCTGTGTGCTCTCATTCCAGACCGAAACACAGGACACACGTGGCTTGCGCGGGGACGTCTTACCTGTATGTTTTAGTGCCATCTTTTGTGCGGTCCTCGTCCTCGTTGGATAGGTCGTAGGGGTCTCCGTGATGCTGCATAGACATAACCCATCGGGATTCATGACATCGTTTTGTAGTTGTAATGCAATCAGGCATAACACTACAACATGCATGCATATCTCTCGTTGATAAAAAAAGAAAAAAAAAGAAATACAGGAGGAAGTCTTTTTACCTGACCACTAGCTGAGAGGTGCGCCAGTATGAGGGTTTCGTTGGGATGTCCAGCAGCACCGCCTATTCTAGGCACTGACATCGTCACCTTCTTCTTCCTGCCTCGTTTTGGGGTTGGGGTTGGCATGACAACCACATGGGAAGCTTCGTCCCCATCCTTTTTGTCTAATAGGAAGTCAACAACAGAGGGGTTAAAACACACACAACGCAAAAGAGGAAACAATCCAATGGTTCCATGAACAGTCAATGAACAGACATATGATATGTTTCCTGTGCTTCCATGTTGTAATTGGATCTTAAAGGGGTTTTGTGTAGGATTTAGTGGCATCTAGCGATAAGTTTGCAGATTGCAGGAACCCCCCCCCCCCCACGCACACACACCCATCCATCTCTTTCTAATGACTTAGGAGATGCTACGGTGGCCTATACTGGCATGTCATTAGTAGGTACTTCCAAAATGATGTTGTCTATGACGGCATCATGTAGACAAGTGCCAAGTGATGGGGTTAAAAATGTGTCCTCTTTGGAACTGTTTGTACATTCTGGGCTAACTGTACAAACACGTCAGTGCAACATGGCCGTTGTTGTGGCACAGTAACAACTCCCTATTTAGAGGAAAATGGCTCATTCTGGGGTAACACAACAATTCTAATTTTCATGGGGTTATACACTAATACTTATATTATATGACACTACAAGCTACTCACTGCACCTTTAAAAAGTATCTCAAATAAAAAAACGTAAGTGGTCAATAGGTAATACAATGACGAAGGATAATATTGTCCATATTGTCAATGCAGCCAGCAAAGCAAGTTTGTTCACATAATTCAAATGAGTCCCAGCTGAATGTGTCAATCTGTGTGTGTGTGTGTGTGTGTGTGTGTGAGCGCGCGCACCTGAATGTTTGTTACCTGCATTGGCAGCATGTAGAGCTGACACTATCATGGTGGTGGTAGGATGACCAGAGACAAAGGACTGTGAGGAGGTGGGCGAGACCAGTGTTCCCTGAGGGGTGGTGATAACCAGACCAGCTACATGGAGAGAAACAAGACAATCCACTGTCAGGGCTGCGCACGTGAGACTAAGAGTGCATTGAAATGCAAGTCACGTGTGAATAACCTGTTCACGGTGACAACGACTTAATTGATAACGTGTTTACATACAGTCTGGAAAAGTGACGACAGGTCAATAAAGGAAAAGTCTCTGTGTTGGATTTCTTATCGAGGCTGGCATCTCGCAGTTTCTCTGCTAGGCTTTGGTCACATTTCTGCTGATAACTATATTTTTTGACTCAAGAGTCTGCAATTCTTTCAGAAGAACCTTTCTGGTGTAGAATGAACGATTTTGATCCAACTATGTTCCCAACAATTTTGCGTATGGGCAATAAGTAGTCAATGTAAAGTGAAAACCTATTTAGTTGAACATAATACCATTATTGATCAAACAGTGCTCAGCGCCTATCCTACACAGGTAAAACCATGACATGGCACATTGATCCCACGTCTGGTGAACAGAGTGAAACACACCTGCAGTCATGAGGCCTGCGGACGGGACAGGGACCACCGTGATGTTCTGGGTGCTGTGCGGAGGGTGGAGGTGCCCCCCGCCCCCCAACTGCCCCCCTCCGTCTTTAGGACCAGGGATGGCGAGCACAGCTGTCTGGTAATGGGAGGACGGAGGGAAGGAGCCGCCCTTCTCTGATTGCTCTTTCATTTTGTTAAGAAACATCGCGTTCTCAATCTGTCAACACAAATATGACGGGAATGTCAATGATACGCTCTCATGACATGACATTGGTGATGTACAAGTGATTCTGGAAAAGGTGACGCTTTAATAATTTGACCAATGTATTAAGCAGTGGTTTAGTACACAAGTTTGCATATGCTCTATACATTATAAACATTCAAACTATTTTCTTCCTCATCTTACCTGTCCTTGCACGGTGGGAATGGGAGACCAGAAATAGGACGAATTGAAGTGGGAGTCTTCCATCATTTCTGCGACAGGAATACAAGCAAACACTTTCCTTTATTTCCAACCCAAAACTATCTCTACTCATTGAAATAGCAGCATGTCAACAACAACAACCAATAAAGGTTCATTAATAGGCAAATAATAAACGCGCTAACTGAATGTGTATGCTCAAAGTGTGAGTGTATGGACAACTGCCAGGGTGAGCTACAACCATTTATCTTTGTATCTGCATAACGCATCCAAATCAAACAACATTCATGTCTTGTTAACAAGGAAATTGGCGCTATGGATTCCTTAAATTCAAAATATCTAAAATAGTGAACAACGGTATGTGCACTACCATACAACTGCTCTGTAACACATTGATACATTGTTTATCTTTCGTCGTTGTGGAATACAGCAAGCAACATCGAAATACAAGAGAGAAGCGAAACAAAATGCACTTGAGTGTACAATAAGCTATGGTCCTCGACACCATTTCGACTGCATGAGTCCTATATATACGTGCTAGATACCAGACATTTTTAATTAAACGTTTGGCCGAGGGCTATAAGCGCCTCTCTGGCGCGCTCTTGCTTAGAAAAGAATAACAAGCAAAGAAAAAAAAAGCTGAACGATAAAAAAAACCAAAGAGTGAGGCAAAAAAACCAAAAGACAATCTCACAGACTTCCGGCTGTCGAGGCGGGGTGGAGAGTGGCTGGAGCAAGTCGTGCAATTTGGCACAAAATACTATCACTGCATGAGAAATATTGGTATTTACCGCCAATGGTCACTCCGTCCCCCTTCCCGGAGTTCCCGAAAACGGGGATGAATTGAAATCTGTTTAAAAATCTGTGTAATTTCAGCAGATCGTCGAGTTTTTTTTCCGCTTCGATTTTTTTTTATTTTTTTTCTTTCTCGTGGAGCAGTTGGTTTCGTCTGCGCTTCACTTCCTCCGACTGAGGTCGCAACACAAAAGAATGTGTGTATGTGCCAACGTCATTTCCGGCAAGTGAGGTCAAAAATGTTGTCCAAATCAAGACGTATGCTTTGATTGGTTATTAGTTAAGGTATTTCGGTATGGGATCGTACACCTTAAATGTCAAGAAGAATTGTGTGTTGCTGTACGACTGTATTTCAAGTATATCTTATTTAAGCGATGGCTAAAGCGAATGAGAAGTTGAACGGATCTGCAGTGTCGCCTGAACACTACATTTGATCTATTTCTAAGCGTTGAATACAATGGATTTGGAGCAGTTTATGATCAACACAGGTGAAACATTACAAATACAATACAATTAAATATAAACACAGGCCATATATTAATGCATTTCATTGTCAGCCCGTGGGGTGTCGCTGTAAGGGCAGTTATGCCCCACCTTCCACATCCGGCAAGAGTCGGCGACACGTCGCTCTCCATCTGTTCGGAGCCTACTCTGTTTACATATCACGCGGAAACTTTTTTTTATTAACATACAATGTTTTAGTGCTTGCGGTGGTGCAATTCATCAAATATACAAAGTCTGTGTGCAAAATAGTCGTTGTGGGCTGTAGTTAAAAACAAGGTCTCCAAATGGGAGAGGTGAGGAAGGTACAGAAGAAGTTGAGGCAGATTGAGAATTTGGAGATCAAAATCAGTCTTGCCCCCGAAGAGAGATTTAAGGTACAGACATGTCTATTTCTTTCAGTGTCTTCTGATCGCCCTATAACTCGTGTTGATCCTCAATAAATTTCCCCCCGGAATACACGTCTCCAGCCAATATTTTCCAGTGTTGCCGAATTCCGCTATATGAAGTTCCTCTATGTCTCAAGCTTGACAACATACACATATATCCACCAGGCAATGAGATTGTGTCTTCTTTCTAGTGATCTGATCGGGACAGAAATCTTTTTGCAAGACAACACTAGGAATTCTGGGTCTAAAGGACCTCTAAAATACCCCGTTTCCCCACGGACCCACAGCCAATATTAGATAATACATTATGTTAAGCTGACGGTACGCCAGGGGTGGTCACGTTAGAATGGGAGCTCTTCGAAACAAACTAAACTAAACAAACCAGGCTACCACCCCCAAAAAACCGATATCACCGATGCGTGAAAGTAAAAGATTGAATCACTTCGTCTGGATTAACCGTGGAGATCTGGGTCATTTCTCATCTCCACAGGTATTAAAGATCCCGGAGTACTCCCGCTGCCGATAGTGCACCAACAGTGACATTTGGATCTATAGGGAACGCTATAAATCATAAATGCACATTAGGAGGGTCATTTTTAAAACTATTAAGTTATTTGACTCTTTTATACAAAACGACTTGGTCACTTCAGATGCATGTTATTAAGCTTTTTCTCAAGTTTGCCTGGAGCGGGTCTACGGACATTGGGGATCGAACCCAGTACCTTTCGGCTGGTATTCATCACCCTGGGCACTACACTAAAACTGTTTAACAGAAATGTAACAAACTACATTTCGTAATAAACAAGCCATGAGAATAATATTGACAGACTAACTGATGTCCCCTCCACTTCCACCAGCCAAGAGAACCAGGCAGCTTGCTGTATCCAAAAGGAATGGCACCAATGTGATTCAGATAGTTTCCTAATTGAAATGTCAGTGCTGCTACATTTGAAGTAGTTCTATGCTATGTGTTCTGTGTGCTGTTTATTCACAAGGCAATAACAGGGACTGGTGTGCTCCTTGATGACACCGCTTCCACCTCAGTCTCCTACAAATTGACTTTGGCATCATACTTGGGGAGGTGGGGGGGGGGGGGGGGGGGGGGGGGGAGTCTCCTGCATATTTCCATATTCACGGCTTGCACTCAAAGTTAACTTTTTCAAATCGGATAGCAATTGCCTCCCACTTAATGCCTCAATCTCCCAATTTTGAAACGGAATAGCAATATGCAATATCTATTTGCAAGTTGCACATTTCCCCATGCATGCAGAAGGGAACTCAGGGTTTTTGCTATGCGTGTAAACAACTTATTGGAGCCTGTGCCTTGTGGTTTACCACTGGTCCGCTCTCTCCCCCTCTCTCTCTCTCTGTCGCTCTCCCCCTCCACTCAGATCTCCAGGAAGGCGGAGCTGCGTTCCAGATTGGCTGAGCTCCTGCTGCAGCAGTCTGGCCCGCAGCACACTCTGGGGACCGCGGCAGAAGGAAACAAGGAGAAGATGAAAAGACAAGTGTAAGGAAGTGCAGGGGAGACATGCTGGCTGGGGGGGGCGGCTGGGGGAGCCGCGCGTCATTCTTCAAAAGCTGTTGCATTTACTTTGAAGACTTTGATATGTGTGTGTGTTTTGCGCATCTCGTCAAGCACGGCAGAGGTCAATTGCTCTCACATTCTAACAGGTTGATGAATGTACTGCCTGCAGCCCACCTGTAAGCATCCTTCAGTGAGTTTATGTCCTCATGTGTATTTCTCAAAGAATCCTGTCAAGTGGAGCATGTGGAAATAAAATGGTGAAACTCAACTCAAATCATCTTTAGTAATCAGTTCATTACACGTAGCAACCTATAACTGGTGGCACAAGGTTCTCCAGACTCTGTGTGTGTGTGTGTGTGTGTGTGCTTGTTTGCTGGTGCTCCTACCAGCGTCACTGTATTCGGTTTGCATGCTAATGCCTCATTCGGCCCTGCTGTTTGTGCACTGGCACAGAGCGGACGCCCCAGAGGACCTTCCATCACAGACGCCCACCGCCTCCAAGATCCCAAAGGGAGAGCGGCAGCCGAAAGCCCGGGCCGCGCCAGCGCCGCAGCAGAGTGCCAGCCCGAGGCAGACAGCAGCGGGGAGGGACGGGGAAGGCGGAGCGCGGAGACTGCAGCCAGACGCCGGACCACAGGGGAGCGGGGGGCCGGCCTCCCAGCCGGCGGCGGCAGCGGCGGCGGTTGGGTCAGACGCCGGGCCGACGGCTCCGACCGCGGACGCCGGGACCCCACCCCAAGCCGAGCAGCAAGGTGGGCCCCGCCCCCCCAGGGTGAAGAAAGAAAAAAAAAAAGAAAAAAAAAACCAGTGGACAGCGGGTGAGGTCGTCAAAACGCTCGGCGGCCCATTGGAAGGAATTGTTTAGCGCGGCGGTGAGAAGTCGGGAGTCCAATTATCAGACCGAGCGATTGGAGCAAATGAGCTGCTGTTCTGATTTAAACATGTGGGCCTTGAGGGAGGCACCAGAGCTAATAAGCTTTCCTAGCAGGCAGTGTTAAAACCAACAGACAGCATTGGCCTCCCCGGGGGACCGGACCCGTGCGAGCAAAACGAACGCCATGCTCGGTAGCAGTGGGGCTAAGCCATATTGGAGGAACTCTGGCGTTAGCGTTGCTCAGGCGCCCGATGAGTCCCGATTGCTAATTGAGCTAATTGTTTTTTTGTGTGTGTTCTCTATCCGTCTCTCTCTGTCTGTCTCTCTCTCTCTCTCTCTCTCATGCTAGACACAGAGTTTGCCTCTCTGAAGGCGACGTGGGAGAAGGCTCGGTTTCGCCTGAGACTGCTGGAGGGTCACACCGACATAGTAACCTGCGTGGTTGCTATTGACAACGTGGTGATCTCTGGAAGGTAGGCCTGCCGGGGACTTGGTATACATAATGGATCTGCAGGCTGAATAATTCAGTTAATTGCTCTTTTGATATGCTTACTTGCTTGCTCACTCTCTCTCTCTCTCTCTCTCTCTCTCTCTCTCTCTCTCTCTCTCTCTCTCTCTCTCTCTGTCGCTCACATCCCTCTCTCGTTGCTCTCTCTCTCTCCCTCTCTCCCTGTTCCTGCCTTTTACTCAAATGCATTTTTGCGTTTTAGTCTTTCTCCAAATTGTTAATAGCTTGTTTACCGACTTTGTACATTTGTGTTTCATACCCACCCGTTATGTCAATAATTTCTCTCTCTCTCTCTCTCTCTCTCTCTCTCTCTCTCTCTCTCTCTCTCTCTCTCTCTCTCTCGCTCTCTCAGTCGGGACACTACGGTGAAGGTGTGGCACGTCCCGACGGCGACAGAGCAGAGGAACCTGGGAGGTCACAGTGGTGGGGTCACCTGTCTGTCGGCCCCTCCCCCAGAGTACTGCAGGAAGCTAGGTGAGACACACACACACACACAGCCTAGGGATGAGTAATGGCCATCGGCTTGTCATGTTATATAATTATAGCGGTAGTTCATCAAATGAGCCCCCACAGAGCAGGAACCCCAGGGAGCCGTCTGTCTGTCTGGAAGTATGTGGGGGAGCATGCATTTCATCCCCTCCACTCCACTCCATTTATTAAAACTCTCTGTCTCAATCACCTCTTACTACACCCCCCAACACCCACCCCCCTCCAATATCCCCCTTTTGTGAGGCACCTGATAGGAAAGTGTAAAAACAATACAGCCGGTAAGACCTGCAACCCATAATCACCGCGAGAGGCTACTGCTAGCATGATAATGGTCTAGCATTTGAAGTAAAGATGATATCTAGTGCACATCCTCCCACCGTCGATTACGCAATCAATACTGACTATGATAAGACATTATAGATGAGACAGCACCGTTTATGTGTGTTAGTATATGTGTGTGTGTATGTGTGTGTGTGTGTGTGTGTGTGGGTAGTGGTAGCGGGGCCTTCTTATAAGAAATCAAAGTATTCAAAAGGTGTGGGCGCCAGATAGAGTAATCCCATCAATTGTTTAATTATCCCGGTTAGCTCACACAGGGCCTCGACTATGACAAAGCAAACACATAAAAATTTTTACATAATACATGTCATTTTCATTTTCAACAGATAAACTCAACCTAAGCACATAAGTAAGGACAAAGAAAAACTGAAACATAAAAAGACAATAATGAAGAAAAATATCAGGAGGAGTTCAGTTTTACGTGTTTGAAAGATGTGTGAGTAAGTCCAAGTTGTGTAGCAGTGCAGCATGGCGTGTGGAGCTGGAGGTGAGTGAGGGTATGGAGTAAGGAGAATTGCTGCTGATTGTCAGACACAGTGGTAGGCTCCAAAGCAGGTCGATGCACCGCGTCCACCATTAGGATATGTGGAAGCTTAAACCAGAACTCTGACTCAAATCAGCGCTTCCCGGACTTCCAGGACATTCTGTTTCAGCGCAGCTGATTTCAGTCTCTCAAGAACGTTGGCGGCGTCTCGGAGAGGCTGAACCTGAAAATGTGTGTTGGTGGAAAAGCTTCAAAAGCCATCATCTTTTGCACTCTTGGAAATGTGATCGATGGGGGAATTCCAAGCATTCATTGCTATTTCAGGGCTTTTATTTGTCGAAGCCTAGTTAGTTCATTTGCCCTGCGTCACCATGGAAACGCTGGCTCTCCAAGACTAGTTGAAGCGGTCGTGTTTATTGGTGATAAAAATAACAAAACAGTATATTAATCTATATGTTTTTCAAGAAAGGTGAAGCTTTAGTCAACTTTAATATTATAATGCTTTTACTTCGGTGGTGACATTATTTTGGATTATTCCAAGCCTTTGTTGAATAGTCAATATTACTTCTGATTGGTCAATTATGGCATTCAGCGGTTATGTAATGAATCACGGACCGCTGCCAGAGGAATACTGTAATCTTTTCATCTAATTTCTAAAGAGTTTTTTTTTTAAGGCATTCATGCGGTATTTGACAGATATAGTGAGAGATTTAGCCAGGAAGGTACGGGATGGAGAGGGGAAGACATGCTGCGAATGATGGGCTGGAATCGAACCCGGGCTGCTGTCGTCAGGGCTACTCGGTGAGCAGGGTGGTGGCTGACCAGTGACTCACCAGTGGGTGGTGCAAACCCACCAATAGATGCCACTAAAATCCTACACACTGCAGCTTTGAGTGTGCCATCGATCAGTGAAGTTAGGTGGTAGGTGAAAGTAGGTGAAATAGTAACAAGGAGGAAAAATGTGTGGAATACAATAGCTTTGGATTTAACCATTTAAAGTTGTTTGTGATCATTATCTAAGCCAATGAGCTGAAAGAAAGAGGGTGGAATTGCAGCCGTGGCGGAGTTATCTCGGAGCTAACCTGCTATGTACCCGGTTAGATCCAGGTGAGGCGAGATTTGAGAGGCTGGACAAATCTGACACCAAAAGTTCTGCCATTCCCTGAATTCTGACTCAACATATCCGGTTAACCTGGAGCCTCAGCTTCAGGAAATGGGGGCCCTTCTGCATCAGTCCTCTCTCTGCCCACCCATTCATTTCTCAAGTCCTTTTGCTCTCCCGACACACACGCACACAGACACACACACACACACGCACAAACAATTGAGTCTTCTCAATTGTTGGAGACTTCTCCGCCTTCACTTGTTTTTGTTTCCCTGGTATGGACACTCCACTCCATTCCTCTCAAGGTTTATCCTCCGCTCTCTCACTGTGTGTGTGTGTGTGTTTGTGTGTGTGTGCGTGCGTGCGTGCGCTCGCACACGTGCTTGCCGCGGTCCACCTTGTCACATATTCGGTTCACATCGCGGCGGCGTAGTCACGCTGCGCGTGAAGGTGTCTGCATCACAATGGACCAAATCAAGGGGAGCCGCGCGGTGCGACCTGTCCTGTTTGGGGTCACGCTTTGCTTCGCC
>JAXIVH010000002.1:7453476-7474670 GCA_036785325.1 Urophycis tenuis | reverse complement strand
CAGTCTCGTTTTGTTTACTTATCATTTGGGGACTCTGGAGGAGGAGGAGGAGGGGGGGGAAAAAGGGACAGAAAGTTAAAAAAAAAAAAAAAACATTCTCTGAGCAATCCTTGCTTATTTCTGGGGGGGGGGGAGGCGGGGGGGCGGGGTTAAATTTCTCCAGTCGTGGTGGTGGTGTGTTGTGTGGTGGTGGTGGTGGATGTCGACTTGATATGGGGTAGGGGCCTTCCATCAGGATTGATCACATCGTCCATATGTTTTGGGGGGGGGGGGGCGGGGAATTTTGTGTGTGTGTTGTTGTTTTTTTTGTGTGTGTTTTTGTTTTGTTTCGCATCCGTCCGTCTCTGTCAGTGAGTCATGTCCCCGTGTCTGTAAACCAGTGAAAAGAATCATCAGTTCTGATGTCACGGGGGTGGGAGGGAGGGGGAGGGGGGTGGGGTGGGGTGGGGGGTGGGGGGGCTGCGCACCTCCACCTTCAATTAGACTTAGACCAGATCTTCCCACTGCCGGCGCAGCCTGCGGGGAGGGGGGGGGGAGGGGGGAAGAGAGGACCCACACACAAGCCTGTGTTAGTATACAGTGTCCTTATACACGTGTGTACTATTTACTGGTTAGTCATCCCGACGGCTTCCGGTTTCTGTACGCATGGCGTGAGGCGGCGGCAGCAGCAAGGGCTGTTATGTTTAGGGCCGTCTTGCTCGGGAGGGGGGGGGGATGCCTACAGGTCAGGGGGGCAGACATCGGGGTCCGAACCCGCAACCTTTAGACCCGCGAGTCAGGCACCCTTGACCGTAGGCTACCCCCTGTCCCCTGTGCTACTTCTATCCGTCTATTAAAAATATATATTAAAAAAGTAAAACACAAACACGCCACCGGTATCTGGTTCATTAAACCTCGCCCCCCAGTGGGGCTCACAGTGCTTACTAAAATAGTAGTGCGTAAAAGGGCAGGTGGTCCCCAGGGGCCAGGATGAATGAGTGATAGATAGTGATTGGCTCGGTGTCGGCGCCACAGCACTTCCGATCATAAGGAGAAAAGTTAATGTGGCTTAATGAGGGTCTGCCGGCATTAATAATGCATTTTAGAGAGGAGTTATCTTAATCTTATGATTATATAAACCATTGCTTCAGTTCTCAAGTGTTGTTTCAAGTGTTTGTGACTTCCTTTTTTTGGGGGGCGGACGAAACAAGCAAGCTTATTGAAACGTTATCGGTTGCCTTTTTAATGTACAAACGACGCGTCTGTTTAGTAAGAGCAGTAAAACAAAAACATCTCCTCTGAACACTGGGGGTAGGGGGGGGGGGGGGGGGGGCAATGCCAGCCAGCGCTGTCCTGTATATCCAGTGACATTTTTAAAGTCAAGACCCATGCAACGTTAGTGCATGGGTAATTGGGCCGTGTGGAGACAAAACAGGAGAGTCTGTGATAGTGGGGTTATAATACGGCTTCAAAACACAGCGCATCTGATAATGAAGCTGCTCTATGCAGACACACAGGCACCCCCCCCCCCCCAACACACACACACACACACACACACACACAGCACACACACACACACTGGCAGCTGGCTTTTTAATGTTTATTGAAAATATGAAACAAACCGCTCCCCAGTTGAATTGACAGTGCTCTCAAAAGAAGATTCCACTAAAAGCCCTTAATTCACTGTTTCAAACTCCTATTATGGAGGTGCAGTTATGAGGCAGCCCGACTGTCCCAGCTGTAAACAGCCGTGCCCCGACAGTTGTTAATGAGAACTGATGAAAACAAACATTTATTTTGTATCAATGGCAAATGTCAGCCACTCATCTGATTGGCCGAGAAAGAAGGTAATTGCATGGGTGTCACCTTACAGGCCCGACTTTTATCTTGCTATTGTTCGTCTCTTTTGCTGAACTTAGAAAGTGAACTACCTGTCCTAAAGCCATTAACCACCACTCAAACATTAAGTAAAGAAAAGGGTTAGCCTTACTTTAACTTACCCTTTAACCTTTGAACTTTTCTTGCCGGCTGTCGTGGTTCCTGAGAGGAGGCGGGGTCTCGCGGCTCTGCCGGCTGGTCTGCGTCTTGATTGGACGCAGCGCCAGGCGGGGGCGGGGCCAGAGGATGGTGAGGCTGAGCTAGCCTTTAACGTTTTCTGTAAATTGGATACCTGAGGGGAGGAGGAACAACGTTTAAACAGATGATTCTCTCTCCTTTCATAATCTACCTGCAGATTGGGCGGGGAGCCGTAACAGAAGGAGAAAGCCATTTCAGGCAAACAGTTTAGTCAAAAACCAGCGTGACATTACCCAACTTTTTTGGCGCTCTGAAGAGCTGATGTCCTCCTGGGATTTATTAATAATTGCTCAAATAAAAAGAGTGGGACGTGTTGATGCCATCAGATTTACATTATCATCAATCACCAGTGTGGTGACCCCCACCGCCCGCACCCCAACTTCTGATGAATGCCATTGGATTCCGCTTGCTTTTCATAACAAGTAAAAAAATTAAAAAATAAAAAAATAAAAAAACTGAAAATGTGATTGAAGTCTCACAGGGAAGGGTTTCATTGCAGATTCAGTTTCATCTCAACATGTCAACACCGGTCCTGACGCACGCGCAGGAAACTGTGCTAAAAATCTGTCTGCTCTTTGAGGGCAGCGAGGCCCCCATGACTGACCTCGGTTTCCACCTGAACTTTGACCTTGAGCTGGCTCTCTCTGTACTGGTTGGCTCGGGTCACCTGCTCCTCTATCCCACACAGCACTGCTTCACAGCCTGTGCACCCTTTTGAAACGGGATGGAAATATTAATGTATAGAAAATAAATCATTCATTATATTCGCACACGCACACACAGTGTGGCAGTGCAGTGAGGCCACAGTACTGACCACTCCTGCAGTGTGTTGACGATGTTGGCAGCTCGTTGGGGCCGAGGTCACGACCCACGCTGCAGTCCACCTCCACCTGCTGGTTCCTCTGGTCCAGCTTGCCCTGGATGATGTCACAGTACACCGCGTCGATCAGCAGGTCCTCCAGCTCCCGCACGTTCTTCAGCTCCAGCTGCTGCAGGAGCAACGAGTAGGGCAGGCACTGGGGAGGGGCACACACACACACACACACACACACACACACACACACACACACACACACACACACACACACACACACACACACACACACACACACACACACGACACTTTATTTGCTTGGTAAACAGGTGCTGACTTTGATTTCAATGCAACATCGACAGCAAATGACAAAAGCAGTTATGGTGAAATTGCTCATTTGCCTAAATGACTCCAGGAGAAGAGGGGTGGGAGGGCGGGGGGCTGAGGTAACATATTTTGCAGTTTAACACGCTTTTATTGTGCAATTGAGGAGTGGAGGCCCACGTGCCTGGGAGAAGAGACGTGACATATCAAGAAGACAACCAGAGGGCCAAGACAACAAATCAAGAGAGACTTCAAGTAATATTTAGGATTATTTGGATAAAACCGCCCCAAAAATATATGAATGTGGGCCAAGTGACACAAAAAAAAATGTGTTTTGTTTTTGAAAAAAAAAAGAAATCCTTTCTCGGGGCAGAATAAAATACAATGATGCCGTCTCAAAAGACAGAATTAGTATGAGATAAGCCACGGACAGCGGATTAATTTCAAAGTAAAGAAATAGATGCTGTGCGACAAGAGAGAGAGAGAGAGAGAGAGAGATAGGTTACTCTGTTGCCATAGCGCTAATCAAGTTGTTATAAATATAGCCACAAGCTCAGATCACACACCAGCTCAAAAGAAGAACTTCCTCCCTATAATTTGGATAATGTTCGGAATAACAAAGGGGCGCCGCTCTCTGAAGGGAACTCGATCACACGTCCTTAACAACACAATCGCTTTTTGAAAAGCTAGTTGATGGAGGTTGTCATGTTTAAAAAAACGGACAATTCCCCCCCCCCCCCCCCCCCCCCCCCCCCCCCCCCCCCCCCCCCCCCCCCCCCCCCCCCCCCCCCCCCCACTTAAAATGGAGCCACCGGAGCATCAAGTCCAAAGAGAGAGGGAGACGGGCGCGGGCGGCCGGCCGGCGTGACGCGCCGCGGCGGCGACTACCTTGAGGTTGGACGCCAGGCTGATTATGGACAGGTGGCGGAGTTTGTTCCTCTGCGCTGGCGTCAGCTCGGGGAGAGACGCAGCCCGCTCTGGAGGGGCACAAAGAGGAGCCAGGGAGGGATGATAAGTGGATGGATGGGGGAGAGAGGAAGAGATTGTGTCAAAGCTGCAGGGGGGCGAGAAATCACAGCGATCATTGTTGAGGTGCGAGTTTTCACTTAAGGGAAATGTGACAGGCAGTCATGCAGGTGTGCATGCGGTTAGTTAGTGTGCGTGCCTGCGTGTGTGCGTGCGTGAGTGCAGTCAGGAAATGGAGCAGAGAGCATGCAGGCACTCCAGTGCTGCCATGGAGACAGCCCTCGCACCCAGCTCTAACTGCATTACACCTCTATCTTTTGCCGAAGTGCTTTTCCAGGACGGAGAAGCTACAATGAGTAATGCAGGATACATTATTTTGGACTCATTATCATTTACGCTTTACCAAATTTCATATTAAATTGGTATTTTGGCATGTTGGTGTATTATATTGGCAATGCAACCATCCATGGTGGCGTTCAAATTGGCACTCACCAGTCAGAAAGCTGATCACAAGCGAGTGAGGACTGTGGTGATTAGATTTGTGACATGCTTCAGTCGGCTGCCACTTATCTGTGACTGTGGTTCTACGCCTGCAACAAATAGTTGATTAAGCGATCGACCGAAAACCTATCACATCTATTAATTGTTTAGGTCATTTAAATACCAAACATCTGCTGCTTGATGCCTCGTTAATTCATCCATTTGCATCATTATACAATTAATACTTTTAGTTCTCTTGGCTGCTTGACAGATGAAGCGAATCACCGAGATGTCACTTTGGAGTGTTAACATGTGACCGAATTCAATGAATCAGAAAAGAATCGTTAGATCGATCAACTGTCAAAGTAATGGTTAGTTGCAGCCTGCAGACCGAGCCATGCAGCCAATAAAAAACGCTAGCCGACAACAAGAACAATATTATTTATTGACACACACTGCCGCCGCCACCACCCCCACCACCACCACCACCGCTATACCTTTGTAGTCACAGTACGTCCCATAGGCGAAGAGGTTGAGGAGCTGGTATACTGGCGCATGAGGGCCATTCTCCAGCTGTGGTGGAGCAGAAAGCGTGGGCAGAAAATAAATCAAAAGCAATGGCATCGAAGAACATTATTTCCAATCTATGCACTGTGAGTTCTAAAACTTTACAGACAACTCTGGCTGTCACACATTAGGAAAAAAAAAAGAGAGACCGAGATCATGTGTGAGCAAGAGAGAAAGAGGTGAGAGAGAGAGAGAGAGAGAGAGAGAGAGAGAGAGAGAGAGAGAGAGAGAGAGAGAGAGAGAGAGAGAGAGAGAGAGAGAGAGAGAGAGAGAGAGAGAGAGAGAGAGAGAGAGAGAGAGAGAGAGAGAGAGAGAGAGAGAGAGAGAGAGAGAGGAGAGAGAGAGAGAGAGAGAGAGAGAGAGAGAGAGAAAAGAGAGAGAGAGACAAAGGAAATGGTCTGCACCTCTTTGACGTTCGGCAGCTCAAGGATGTCAGAGAAGACGTAGAGGCCTGGGGTCTCCAGCAGAGAGCTGACAGCCTGGGCCAGGGCGGGGCCCCGACAGAGACAGGAGCTGCTCCACCTCCATCTGAGACCAGAGGGGGGACACAGTGGTCGGAGACAGGACACGCCCAGGCTACACACCGGCTCAACAGATACATGAACGAGGACAGACATTGTTTTTGCTAAAACAAAATTAAGTGTATAATTTAATCAGCTTGACTTCTTTTTTTTCCAGAGCTCTTAAAATAATGGATTTGAATATAAATTAATATTACTGCATGCATACAGCAGGCCTCATAGGGACCGAAAGTGGAGTGAGTCAGAGAGATTACGTCAAGTGTGACTTTAGCTGTTGAGCATCCCTTTTCATGTGAGAAAACTTTTGGTTTGAGTTTGTTCACTTGGCTATTCTGTATTTTTGCAAACGGAAGTAGGAAGGATAAAACTATGAATTGCTTTTAGCCTTCAGGATTTAGCCTGCCTGATTAAATTACACCAAAGTTGTTGAACCTGCACTGTGGAACCTTTTACCTGCAGCCATTGATTTAGTCAAAATTATATGTAATTATGATTCAATCAACCAAGGGACATTTTCTCCAATTCAATATGGTCTGTAGCAAAGAAGGCAATATCATTAAAGGGGTTGTTTGGAATTTTGGACATAGGACCTCATTTCCAAGTTAGCCTGTGTTATTTATCATTGGAGACATTTTCAACAAATTTCATTCAATTCTTGGAGCTGCAGAGTTCGCTGGTTCTAGGCTAGCGCAAGTCAACGGTTTCAGCTAGCCTGCTAATAAAAACAGTCTTACCCACTCCACAGTACACCCGAGGCAAATAAATTATAACGCCAGACTATTGATGTAAATGTGTTGATAGAATAATGTTAGAAATAAAACTAACCTTGCATTGCATGAATCATAGCATTTTGAGGGACTAGTTACTGCTGGTAACCTAGGTAATATCAGTCCACCGCTGCTGTAGCCTACTACCAGGAAGTATCACGCTGCTGCTGAGACACAACTCCCTCAAAATGCAATGCCATGCCAGGTTGGTACCCCTTTAAGGTTTGAATGAGAGTGATGGCTGCAGTGAATATGTTGATATATGGATAAATAGAGCTTTAGGCTTTAAATAATTTGTGTACATTTTCAATTTCAGATTCCATCATTCGTGACGAAAACATGCATCTGAAATGACCTCTGTGCATCTGAGATGAATCCAAAATACTGACAATAAAATAATGGAGAAAGTCCAGGTGGGACTCACTGCTGGACCTCTGAAATCCAATTATAGATATGAATTAGCTAATGGAATCATCACACGCCCAAGCATGATAACATATGCCTACTTAAACTGAAAATGGCAACCGGGCAGTGAAGGTGAACGTTTAATAGGTTTAGGATTTTCTATGTTAATCTCCTCTTAAATATATTAAATACTGGTGTGTGACCAATGTCATGTATCATACATCTATCCATCCTTTCGGGTTAGATGTCTTCAAGACTGTAAGTCAACATAGTCAATAACGGTGACAAGCTACACCTGTATTGAGAAAGATAGTGTGCCTTCTTTATCTAAAGTGTCCATAGCACAAGATGATAAATCTAGATCCTATAAAACATTTAATATTTTTAATAAAATAGGAAACCAGTGAGGTTCTCAAGTGTCCTTTTAGTTCTATCTTGTTGGACAATATGGACATGACCAACTACACACCAGAAGAATGAGAATGGTCAAATCAATATATAACAAAGACAATATTGATTGTCTTTATAAGTGAACTTTCTAGAATTCGTGCATACACATTGCCGAAATACATTTATATAATGACAACTAACACAGACAGAACACTCAGTGACTGTCTGTGATTTCCTGAACATCCATACAACAGCATGACGTGGTATATAAACAGTACGAGCAAACAGGACAGCTTCTGTCAGTTCATGGAAGTCCACAATTCAATGTAGAATAAAATTAACAAATCAACCCGTGCTACGTGCTACTGCTTCAATAACAGCACGTCAGGATTATATTTCTCAATACTGCGGTTATAATGTATTGTGTAGACCGTACAGTCAGCCAATGCATCAATATGTTATACATATATTTACAGTCATTAGCAGTTTGTCCACCAAACCAGCATGCTCAATAAGTTAGCCACCATAGTGACCTAGTAAGTTATAAACCACTTCAATGGGCTAATTTACACAACACAGCAGCAGAAACAATAGGACATGTGCATGGACTGCTAACACATGTCTGACCGGTGTTTACGCAGAGCGGAATATGAACCTTCAGTTTTAAAACTGTGTGTCATGCTAACAAGCTGGCCACCTAATGACATAAAAACGCCGAAAGGCTTCATGCTAAGCGTTAGCACAAGGCCTCAAGACGATTAACCTCTCCTACGCTTTGCATCACGCGGGGATATTGCACAGGAAATATCGAAATAGCTTTAGCAATCAAATGCCTCTATAAGTGTGTGTAAACACGGGCCCCATGTATAAAGATTACCTCGTTATGTGGCTGTCTAGTTGATAGCCTCTGTAGATAGTTCCGTTCAGTTGTCAGCGCACGTTTGACAACAAAATAACGTGCTCTTACATTGGACAATAATGAAATGTGGGCGGGGCGCGGCGTGCTGTCAGTCAGTAAGCTAAAGCCCCTGAGCCTTGAGCCGAGCGAATAGGGCCATCTCGCGGCGATATCAAATTCCTAGAGCCATTGACCTGAGCTGTTTCTACAATCGGAGTCATTTCCCAGCGTATCATTATGCCACTTTGTGCAATGAAGGCACAGAACCTAAAGGTAAGCTCATGCTTCCAGCCCTTACAAACACAGATAGCTCATTTAGATGCATTTCCCTCAGTTCAAGTATTTTTTTGAAAGCATCCTCTGTCAAAACATTTCCTGTTAATTGAAGTTTAACATGTATCTCTTTACATAGTTGGCACATATTTGGAGAGACAGTTAAAATACTCCAATATTATAGCAATGTAATAGCAATATGTGAACCACCACATAGTTCTGCCACATTTCTCTTAAATGCATGTTTTAACAAACAACTGAACTTTCGAGACATTCCAATTAATTTCGAACTCAATGGTGTCCATTTGGCAGATACATTTGTAGATGTGTTTACACTCGCAGGGAACGTGGCACATTGCCAGAGTGGCTGTCCAGGACTGCACCACGTGATATCCTCCAAACTGGTAGTTATTGGGCTCTGAGTATCTGTTGCATCGAGCAAAAATAGATTAATTCTGTCCTTGTTTTTTTTTTTTTACAATGTGCTTTGGTCATTTTTATACAGAGCATCTCTCTTAACTGTTTGATCAGACACAGTAAAATACATTATCTGTATAGTGTAAGATGATTTGAACTGTCTGCTTGAAGCTAATATTATATAAGAAATGTATCATATATCTTTGAAGAAACATTATATTCTAACATTATATTATATCCTAAATTAAATGGCCATACTCATTTATGGTTATTGGATATTTATTGTTGCATTTTGGGTTTTATGAATCATTAAACTTTTTTTGCAGCAATGTATTTATGTCCGACAAGCCAATCTAGAAACTGAAAAATAATTAATACAAAAAATGCACATGCATGAATATACATATATGTATATACAGGCTTCATAAATGGCTATATACCCAAGGTAGACATGTAACAGTCGACACAACTGAAACTTTAGATGCTGATTAACTAATGAGCGCGTTCTCTGAAAGATTAATCTGGAACAACTATTCGCTTTTCTCGTTTTGTTCAGTTGGCTGATAGACAGCAATTAGCTCAATTTGTTTTGGGCTATGCTTATGATTTTCTGTTACGTGACACTTAATGAAAACACACACACAGTGCACACACACATGTACGTGTGTGCACACACACACAGACAAACGCATCCACACACACACCATGCACACACACACACACACACACACACACACACACACACACACACACACACACACACACACACACACACACACACACACACACACACACACACACACACACCAGATAGACCCTGCACGCCTACATGCTGTCCCATGACTGCCCATCGCTGTAGAGTTGTCTCGACTCGGCAGCTGGCCCAGCTTGTCCCGGCTGAAGTGGTGGCAGCTGCCCCCATGTACAGTCACCTCCCAGGACACGGCTCACACAGCAGCACCGTCAAGACACAACCATGAAAGACAAACAGTGACCATGCTACCCAGAGACAGAACAATGAGAGAGAGAGAGAGAGAGAGAGAGAGAGAGAGAGAGAGAGAGAGAGAGAGAGAGAGAGAGAGAGAGGGAGAGAGAGAGAGAATTATTTATATGCATGCAAATAAAGCCCTATGAAACTAATACTGAGAGAGAAAGAGAGGGCTACAGACAGACAGAGAGACAGACAGACAGACAGACAGACAGACAGACGGACAGACAGAGTCAGACAGTGAGTTAGAGAGAGAGAGACAAATAGAAAGAGGAATACAGAGAAGGGAGAGGGGGGGGGGGAGAAGGAAGCGGGAGAAGGGGAGAGACGGGCAGAGCGAGTGTGAACGGGGGGTGATAGAGAGGCAGAGCGAGTGTGAACGGTGGGGTGATAGAGAGGCAGAGCGAGTGTGAACGGTGGGGTGATAGAGATAGTGCACAGGCCTTTGTGCGAGAAACATTGTGCTGCGGTGGCTCATCCTCAGGCTGAGCGGAGCTCTTCAGAGCCATGCCTTCCCTGCGTGATATAATCACTGTTGGAACAGCGCCGACAGATCTGAACATCTTCAGCTTAAACTAAATATACCATTGGTTTAAAATATGGATGACAGGGAATGACTTCAATTCAAATGGTGATTTCAATGTATTTCAATATGTACAGTCGGTCTCATCCCCCTTCATGTGTTTCAGCTCCTCTGATGGAGACGTTGCAGTGAAATGTGTGAATGTGTCTTCAGAGTGCATTGCAGTGAAGTGTTGAATGTGTCTTCGGAGAACATTTCTGGGTCAAGTCTGGTGAAACATCATGTTCACATCCTTCTCTGTGGGAGAGTCTGTCTGTATCTGTGCACATTAGGGTGTGTGTATGTGTGTGTATGGGCATATTGTGTGTGTGTGTGTGTGTGTGTGTGTGTGTGTGTGTGTGTGTGTGTGTGTGTGTGTGTGTGTGTGTGTGTGTGTGTGTGTGTGTGTGTGTGTGAGAGGAGGACATGTAGGCAGCATTATGACAGCCCAAGCAGTGTGTGTTAAATGAGAGCAATAGCATGTTGCAAGACTTGGCAGCTGCAGACGCTGGGTCATGCAGGAGAAATAATTCACAATTATGGGCTTTTGAGCTTTTTATGTTCCATGACCCCCACAGGACAAGTCAACATGTTCCCTTGTATTGTTATTGGCCAATTAGGTGTCCTCAAGCCAGTTTAAAGACAGCTAAGGTGGAATTGGGAAATCGAGTCAAAGTGTGCACACGCAACCTGCTGGCCAGGTTGACAGATGAACACAGAGACAAGCACCCAGACAGACGTACCGAAAGACACACCGCAGACTGTAACAGAGAGTTCACTTGCAGAGAACAGTCAAGGCTATGTTGACAGGAGGGAGGCAGACCAATGAGCACGAGCAACAGCGCTGGACTCCCCCAACACACAATGCCTGGTCTGAGTCAATACAGTCCACTCCACAGAATGGTACTCGGTCATCACGCACACGAGCAGACTGTGCTGGAAGAGGTGACAGGTATAGCCACCAATACTTTCACTTCCGCCGGTTGGATTTGCACCCGAACTTATGAAAGAGAGCATTATGTTGTCGTACTTCCGTCTCGTCAATCCCGACTTGTTGAGCCTACTCCAGCTTGTTGCTTCCTCGAGCCGCCTGTCTGTCTGCATCAGAATCACTGCCAACTCTCAGAGTATTATTGCACAGACTGTGTTTTATCATCTGACTCTGGGAGCTTGGCAGTGTGTGGGTGTAGACAAACAGGAAGGTGAATTGAAATGACAAACTGTAACACAGTGAGAGAGAGAGAGATAGATACAGAGGATGGATGATGGATGGATAGATGGATAGAAGGATGATTGGATGGATAGATAGATAGATAGATAGATAGATAGATAGATAGATAGATAGATAGATAGATAGATAGATAGATAGAAGGATGATTGGATGGATAGATAGATAGATAGATAGATAGATAGATAGATAGATAGATAGATAGATAGATAGATAGATAGATAGATAGATAGATAGATAGATAGATAGATAGATAGATAGATAGATAGATAGATAGAGTGGGCATTGGGTATGTTGGAGGAAGAGAGGGAAAAGGAGAGAGGAGGGAAAGTGAGGGGGAAAGAGTGACAACATGTCACATGTCAAGATATGCAAGAAAGACATGACGAAAAAACGGGCCACAAAAGAGAGGGGGACGATAAAGCCCCATGAAACAAAACCCTCATCATATTACAATAATTGCTGTAGGCTGTGACAAAAAATCATCATAAGCAATCATACAGAAAATAACTTCATAAAAGGTCCACAGTGGTAAAGACAGAAGAGATGACTCAGAGATGTTTGTTGCAATGACAACGTGGTAATGAGTGTCTCACGGGATTCTCTCCCTCCACTCTCTCTGTGGCTGCACTGCTGTATGTCAGCGCAATCTGCACTTTATTAGGCGCTGTCTTCCCGACAGAGAGACGTGAGGCTGGCCCCTGGGGGCCTGGGTTCCAACAGGCCTATTCAGGGAACCAAGTCTCGTTTCCCGGGTACAGATTTTCTTCAATGTTGAAATGCCAGAGAAATTCTGATGAGTAGCACTTACAGGTATCTGAAGGCTTCCACGGTGAATCCCATGTATGGAAGTACGACTGTGAAGAAAGATTTTCTTGAAATAAGAAAAAGTCACAATAAAATGGCAACGCCACATTATGATGCCCTGTCATTTTCTGTATAGAACCGGCAGAGGAACACAGTATTTTCAGTGGTTGCCGTGGCGGAGATTCAAAAATATCCTCTTGAGCCGGTATCTCCCACCAGAGAACGTTCTGGAGGATGGCTTTGGTTTGGGGCTGAAATATAAAATTGCAGACATAAGGAGCACATCAGCCAGAGAAGCATGAAAGAAAAAGTTGCTTGAGAATTTCATAACAGAGAGTAATTGAACAAGAGTCTTCCTCACGTGAGTTTCCAGCCATGCATTATTTACCATTTAAGTCACTTCATCCAAAGTTACTTTGTGCTTTTTTTTATTTTGGAAGCGTTTTTGGTCGTGTTGGTTGAAACTGTCTTTACATCCCAACAGCTATCGATGAATCAAATGCTCTGACTAAATAAAGAAAAAAATCTGGTGTCTGTGGCTGTTGCAGGCCTGTAATGAACCTGCCCAATCATAAAGTCGGCCCAAATTAAATGATTGGATGACCTGTCTGTCTACCCACCTACCCGGCTACCTGCATGCCCTCTCGTATGTCTTTCACAAGGCTAGGCAGACCTAATGCTAAAGCTAGCAAGCCGGTCATATGTTTTTTTTTTTTTTTGGGGGGGGGGTTGCTTTGGACTTTTCGGTTGGATACTTTCAAAATGGTTTCTCTAAATTCTGCATCTTGCTCAAGGATGCATATGCAAACTGCAAGTCATTTGGATTAAAACCCAGAAAGCTTAGGCGTCAAACAGCCAAACCACCATAGGCTTCCTCGCCACTTACTAGACTATCCTGCCCAAATACAATGCCTCTATGACTTAATTAAATTAATTCAGGAAATTCACCTCATTTTTCACAGTGGCAAACAATCTATGCTCATAATGGCTCAGTGTCGTCCTCTCCCTCCCCTGTATCAGACAGTGACAGACAGAACAGACAAGGAGGGAGCGGAGATAATACTGGGCATCAAAGTGCATTCAGATAAACCAGATTGAAAATAGGTAATAGGTAAAATAGATAAAGCAATTGAAATAGGGGAGGGAGAGCTCCATAACAGTAGTTAGAGACGGTGACAGACACAGGGAGAGAAAGTGAGGAGAAAAGGAAATAAAAGAGATAAAAAGTTACGTTGAGAAGCAGGACAGATGAGTGGTTATAGATAAGGTCTCACATGAGACATTCATGGAATACTCCAGACTTAAGAGATTTAAGATGGGTAAGGCAACGTGGAAAAAACAGCCATGGTGAGCTAGATTTTGAAAGTGTCCAACTGAAAATATCCCACCCTTCCCTTCAGGCCTCCTTCCAAAGCCTCTGCCCCAAAACTGAAGTGAATATCCTGCTAGCTTTACAGGGTAGGAAGGTATAATGGTAAGCTCTTCCAGCCATTTAATTGGGCCCAAATGAAATGATTGGACAGGCTTTTTACAAACCTGCCACAGTCACCATGACCAGATATTTTTCTTTCTTTTGTAAACGCATTGGATTTATTGATTGCTGTTGCGGATAAAAGAGAATTTCAACAAATCTGTCAAAAATGCTTCTAAAATAAATCACCTACCCTACCTTTAACTGAGGAAACTCTTATTTTGAAGGGTCATGCTCTCACCAGAAGGTCACATAGGCACTCCATTCGCCTTTGCCCTGCCCATTTCTTGTGCTCACCTATCTTCAGGGTTGTTTCAGCCCATGTCGGGTTTGATTTGTATTGCCATAACTCACAGCTCCACCTCCCTCCACCTCCACCTCCCTCCGCCACCCTCTCCTTCAGCTGCTCCAAGGACAGTTAGACGGGCGGGGTGCGGGGAGGGTAGTGGATCGGAAAGAGATGATTGGGGTGGTGCCACCCATTTCACTTCCAGGTCGGAGGTCAAGGTGCGGATGGGGCTGCAACTCACTTTGAAGTGTTGACCGGAGATTACTTCTGCACCTGCAGAGGAAAGAAGAGACGCGAAAGAAAGAGATGCTTGTTTTTATGACCGTTGGTGGTTATTGCAAACATTATTCCAGCAGCAAAAGCATCCAAACATTTAATCAATTCTACTGTTTTACAACCACGACTGGAGAACGCTGCATTGTGAGTGTTTGAAATGACTGGGAGTTCTCTCGTCTGTTGTCTCTGAGATCAAATGGGAACCCCCGACTGTGAAAGTATTTAAGGGTGCCAGCTGAACCGTGCTCTGTCCTTCCCTGGAATCGCTCCCGCTGGGCATGTCCTGTGCCTATGAATGCACTGTCTGTCCATTTTTACGGTGACATAATAAAGTGAAATAAATAAATAAATCGAAACAGCAGCAAAATATTACAACATTAAACCCTGACAACACCACAAATTCAATTTCAATTTAATTAGGCTGCAATGCTCTATAGGCAGAACACCCGTTCCTTATTGCCCATTATCGCAAGTGGAGCCTGGCGAAGCAACGACTGAATTAGACCGAGTGTGGCACCAGGGACGCTGCCCGGGGTACACCTCACGAATAGAGCTGCGACAACCTCCTCACAGAAGTTTAAAGGTGGACCAAGAGATGATCATTTAGCTACCTGCGTTCTGAATGACAATTAGAAATGGGGGCCGGGGAACAAGACATAAAAAAAAAAACCGACACCTATAAAACCCATCCCCAGCACACACACAGAGGACAATCAGGGGAAGAACAGGAAATGAGCGCGGATCCGACTTCCTCCCCGGGGTTTAAGCCGGTCCTGTCGGGGGCACCACAGAGCGGCTGGCTGTGTATAGCTCCTCCCTCACACCCATGCACCGCCGCTCCGCCTTCAAACACCAGGGCGCTGCAGTATTCCCAGTCTGCCCTCCTGGGTCTCCTGAACCCCCGGAAAGGCCATTCTTCAGGGGGTCCGATGGGCGAACCTTCACCCCCGGGCCGGGCCGAGGGGGCAGGGGCAACAGCGGACCCCCCCCCCCCAGGTCCTAGAGGGAAGGAGGGATGGAGCAGGAGATGGGAAGAGGAGGAGGTCATTGCGTGTGTGCAGCAGGGGTGTGGGGGCCCGGCGGAGGGGTATCGGCAGAGGAGAGACGAGAGGAAACAAGGTTGTGTTTAGTATTATGCCACAATTATCAATATATTTAAATGTGGGTTTATTTATTCATTTATGAATATGTATGGATGGTAAGTAGTGCTCCTGTGAATAAACACACAAACACAAACACACACACACACATGTACACACACACACACACGCACACATGCACACACACATACAGGTGCATACACTCCCTCATTCCCTTGACCTCACCCGCCACAGTGCCAGACGTTTCTGCATACGTCCCCCTGCCACCACTTGTCCAGACACATGTCTACTCTCCGTGGGTCCTGGGGTCCCCTGCCAGAATCCCTTTCTTGGGGCCCAGCCAGTGTATCTGTGGCTGCGGTCCACTGCGAGGCCCCTGAACCGTGCAGGACAGAGATAAGGAGACGAGGGCCCGGGGACAAGCTCACGGATGGATAGAAGTGACGCCGAAAACGAGTCACATTATTGAAATTATAGTCCCCATTCTCTAGCATGTCACCTTTTAAAAAAAGCTTAAATAAATATAAATGATAAGAGTCTACAGTTACAATCTTTTGTCATTTTTTGTTTCTAAATTAACGTTGGTGGAATCATTGGTGTTGGTGTTTTGCATTGATTACTTTCGTTGCATTTGTAACATCACAAATGTAATGTTGCCTGCTGTCTTTCTGTCCTCAGCTGTGTATAGTTCATATGTAGTGATGGAAATGGAATTCAGCGTCTGGAGGTGTTTTGGCAGTATGTCCTTGACCACGGAGTAATGAGTTGCAGCCAATGACAGCCTTTCCATTGCGTGTCTGCACTGCAGGAATTCAATTATTAATGAATGCCCGTGTAAATGAATGAGTAATATTCATCATTTAATTATGTTCTTTGGCTTTCATATGTATTTCAACGCACAAAAAATAAGATCTGAAACGAATGCTCCCCATCTTGGACTGGCACCTTATTGAAGCCTGATGTAAAGACAGACTGGCAGAACAGCTGCATAGTGAGGTCATATGATGACATCATGAGTGGGAGTGGTGGTACACCTGCTACAGATGAGCTCAGCCCAAAGATGGTTATGATGCTGATGATGATGACGATGACGATGACGATGACGACGACGATGATGATGATGATGATGATGATGATGATGATGATGATGATGCTGACATGAAAGGGGATGGAGATGGAGATTTTTGGTCTTGAACTTCTGAAAAGATGTGTTATGGCTAAAGGGAAACATTTTTATAAATAACAGATTCATGCATTAGAATATTAATAAGAACATCAATTAGACAATGAACAAAAACATGCGGGGG
The DNA here is from genome assembly GCA_036785325.1 of Urophycis tenuis. Taxonomy (NCBI): domain Eukaryota; kingdom Metazoa; phylum Chordata; class Actinopteri; order Gadiformes; family Phycidae; genus Urophycis; species Urophycis tenuis. The sequence goes on along the minus strand of JAXIVH010000002.1, from coordinate 7,457,765 downwards.
TAAGAATGAACACATCATGAAACATATTAAAAAAAAAATAATCAAAGCTACAGAAACCCGCTATTTTTGTTCAAATGAAACATCCTATTCATTCATTTTACATCTGTGAAGCGTACGGGCATGCAGAGGGCCGCTGCGTGATGTCAAAGGATTGTGTCTAAACATAGAAAGGGCTCTGTTGAAGATTCAGACAGAAACAAGAAACAAGAGCCAAGAGTCAGAGGGAACAGCAGAGGGAGAGAGAACGTAGAGCACAGTTTGGGGTCTCTGATTTTCTAAATTATACGTTTCCCATTGTTTGTCTGTTCCCCGCTCCTGCTTTAGGCCTGTGCTCTCTGCTCTTGAACTGTTTCACTGCTCTCTCTCTCTCTCTCTCTCTCTCTCTATCTCTCTGTCTCTCTCTATCTCTCTCTCTCTCTCTCTCTCTCTCTCTCTCTCTCTCTCTCTCTCTCTCTCTCTCTCTCTCTCTCTCTCTCTCTCTCTCTCTCTCTCTCTCTCTCTCTCTCTCTCTCTCTCTCTCTCTCTCTGTGTGTCTCTCTCTCTCATTGCCTGGTTAACTGCTGGGTTTTGGATTTGCTGTTTAGCTTTATTTTTTCCTTTAAGAATACCAACACAAAACAAATCAAATAAGTTAAGATGTTCAGTAAAAAAAAAGGACTCGGACTAGGACTGTATAATTACATTGAAATACCTCAGGCCTAAAGTCCACAGACATACAATTGGATGTTGAATGGCCCGAACAGCATTTGTCAAGCGTCTCCTCATCCAGAAGGTAGACCGCACGCTGAGGTAAAAACAATGAGTAATCAACAACGAACACGAAATGAGCGCTGCACACCGCTTGACACTCACAAAACTCCTGACTCCCAAATCTGAGGACAAAGCAATCAGCGTGCCGTGGACCCGAGCCTCAGTCTACCACGCTTGCAGGAGGACAGGAAAACATTGGCGTGCTGGGCGATTGAACGGTGCCCGGCGTTTCCCTGTGAGCTGGGGGGCACAGCGTGTGTGTGTGTGTGTGTGTGTGTGAGAGAGAGAGAGCCCTCCACCTCCACAGCACTTTTAATGAACAGCCAACAGCAACGCAAAAATAAAAAGGCAGAAATTCAGTCCCGTGCACTGCTGTCCTGGGAGTTTCTCTCAAGGAAAAGAAGAATAAAAAAAACATACAAAATAATAAAAATATATATACGCTCCAGAAATGTGAGGTGTGGAAAGATGCGCGGGGGCTCGTGTGATTACCATGAGGCCCTAAGACAACACGGCTGTAGACATATTGATCACGTGAGATACTGGGGGTACTAAGGAGGTGCACCCGTGAGGCACATTGTTAGATCAGGCAGTGGTCAGGACCCGAGCAGCACACTGGGTGGTTGTGTCAGTAGATCGGTAATTAGCTGGAAGCCAGTTGTTAATTACCACACTATTTTTCTAGTGCACAACGGTTGTGTGCTGTTCACCTCGCTAACATATTCAGTCTACTAGTATCACAACGGATGGCATTATGTTGTTAAATATTTATAGATTACTTATAACACTTAGAAGACTCCAGACTGCAAAGCTCTGAAAAAGATGTCTTAAGGCATATGTATATATATTTCAGAATGTTGGATTAATTAATAAGCACAGAATGTTAGAATTGTACGTCTCTGATTCATGCTCAGGCATTAGAGTCAAGGGAGACCAGCTTCACCGCAATCACCAAGACATCATTAAAAAACAACTTTAATTATTAAACAAGAAAATCTGATAATTTAAAGGTCAAGCACAAGTTTTGCAGTGGGGACAAAAAACGATGTAGAAATGCATTCCTTTGAATCCTTCACATCGCCCCAGACCCAGACTGGAAGATTTCTGTTTACTCAGAGTGAAACATAAACATTAAGATTCCCTTTTGTCACAAGTAGAAAGGACCTTGGTTAATAAACACTTACAGGTGGTGATACCAGACGTCCACTTCTTCTCCTGCAGTGATCCGAAGCCCAAAGGCACTGAAAAGGCTTCTCAAAAAAAAAAAAAAAAATGACCCAGTTTCAGGTTCTGCTGACTGTTCTGCTCTGGGACTGGTGTAGATCCAGGCAGACAAACTGTTGGTTAAACAGTTGAATGAATTACTTCTGGGTTGGTTCTGGAGTATAGTCGAACAACTCAGACAGAGTCTGGTTTATATCTTATATATCTTTATATCTTTATATCTTTATATCTTAAGTCTGGTGGCAGATGAACCCAGACCTGGGTGAACGTGGCGTTTCACTTTCTTTCGCTTCCTATATGTTGGGACCAATCATCTCACTGGAGACATCAATCTGTCAGAGCGTAATTGGCAAACACAAACTCAGCCAGCAGTAAACAGCCTGTAAAGGTTTCAAATCAATACCGTGTACACTGACAACTGCAGAAATACATTAATTAAAATCCCCTTCCGATAGCTCCCACTCAGGTTGAAATGACTTTCCTTGAAGGAACATCTGCTAATAAAACAGGAAATAATGTGTCTCTCCTATAACATTACTGCTGGGTCTGAGGTCCGTTCTCCAGAGACAAAAGGGCCGATGTGTGTGTATTGTCTTATAAAATATTAGAATAATATTGTCCAATTCTTTCAGGGCCTGGAAGAATATATATATATCATAATGCAAGTGTGCCGTATATATATTTCAGTGAATTTAATTTATTTAGCCACATAATAAAAATGATCAAATTACATATAGTCCTACATCTCATACAAATCTATCAGATGAGTAGGTAGTGGAGGAACTTCTTTGAGCACATCTTGAAGTCCATAGTACACCACTTTAATTACCATTCACATTATAGGCTATGACACAAGGGGGTAAACTGCCATTCCCTTTATGTAACTAAGCCCTGCCAAGATGCCAAGAAGATGCCAGTCTCTCCAGCTGCTGACTCCTTCAGAGAGACCGGCTAGATAACTGAACATATGTTTGGAAGTGAAACATCTGGTGCGTCTTGTCATCACGTGCATCCAGTGGTATAGCCGCTGCTGCGGATCTCAAGGAGAACGCGGCATCTGTGATCATTACGGTAGCTTACCTCGGCTAAGCCTTTGTCTTACAGTCAGGTTGAAACGGCAGATGTTCTCTAATGCTATCCACTTAGAATCAATTGTATCAATCTTTCAAACATTTTAAAATACACTTTGGTGACACGGGAGGAGAGACAAATGCTAATGTGGAAATTCATCTTTTGGGATTTGAATACAAAAGGGGTGTCAGACAACAACAGAAACGAATTTGAGTGTGCTGCCATGCACCACACTTACGTCAGGTCCGTGACTTCCAGCCAACATAGGCCTGCTGGATGCTGCTGTCTATGGGGGCTCTCTGAACCTTCTGTCTGCTTTTTCTTCTCAATACAATTTCTCTGTTCTTCAACTGGGCTGGAGGATAAACTTAGATAAAGATTGACTAAAGATATAAAAACAAGGCTTTGTCGCACAAAATTAATTCCCAGATGAATATCAGGATGTAAGTATCAAATGTAAGTTTCAAATAAATATATATATAACGGTTGGCTTGAGAGGGAAACTCAGGTATCACAAAATAGGTATTATCTATAAAAATAGTAATTATCATTAAGAATTGTTTCACAATATCTCTGAAGTAGACAGCAGATTGAAGGGGAAACACGAGGGCTGGATTCCTGCAGCAGAAGTGGAACACCCAGTGAGGTTGTTATTCTGCACAGTGTGCTGTTACTGAGACATAAGCATGTTCACAGACATAATGAGAAGAGCAAGTGGAGAGGTAAGGAGAAACTGAATGAGCCAGTCTCTCTCTCTCTCTCTCTCTCTCTCTCTCTCTCCTCTCTCCTCTCCTCTCCCTCTCTCTCTCTCATTTTTTCCCTTCTTTGTTGGGCTTCCCCTTGCTCCTGAATCATGTTCATGTTATGTTCATGTTCATAATATTGTGGTGTCATTTTATAAAATGTATGGGCTACATTATAAAAAATGAATTGTGTTCAGTCAATCAAAAGGGAAACCAAACAACTTTTGGGGATGTCTGTCTGTCTGTCTGTCTGCTCTCCTGCCTGCCTGTGTGTCTGTGATACATTACAAATAAAAGGTACAAAAGTGGAAGCCTTACAGAGTGCTATGGGGTTGAGTTGTGTTGTGTTGATATTTCACAGAGGCAATGAAGGAGAATGGAATCCTTTGTCCTGTTGCATTGAACTGATTAGCTTCGCCGTAGGTTCAAGTGCCAGGGAAGTGGAAAGCTGACAGGGTTTCCACTCCCACGGGGAGTTCATTACACTCACAGTGCCGTCGC
>JAXIVH010000002.1:7429649-7453276 GCA_036785325.1 Urophycis tenuis | reverse complement strand
CTCTCTCTCTCTCTCTCTCTCTCTTCAAACTTTCTTTTTCTCCTTCCCACTCCATCCCTCCATCGCGCCGCACGTCTCCGTCTTAGTGCCTTTCATGTAAATCTATTAGTGCAGGCGACCCGAGGGGAGCTGGGGGGGGGGGGGGGGGGGAGCTGTCCTCGTGTCAGGGCTGCTGATGCTGCTGCTGCCGCCGCCTGTCTGTTGTACTGTGATAAAGAAGACCAGTGGAAAGGATGTTTTCACACCCATTGTTACACGTTAACAAGGTGCGCTGCACCGCGACCATGAAGGGCAGAGGGTTGAAGACGGGGAAAAAAACAACTTAAACAAATGGAGGCTGACCAGGAGTCTCTCTGTAGTGTGTTAATTATGGAGCGGGTGATGGAGGAACTCTTGTTTCATTTTTATGGGATGGATGCAGTGAAGGACACGTTCTCGTTCACGCTGGCAGGAGCTGTGTTTGGCCGTGATAGAGGCCCCGCTCCAATATGTCTTCCCATCAAAGACGGGCAAACTAATTTCAAAAGAAACAGCAGTTAATTCTATCGTTCAACACTTGACTATTCTATTCCCCGTCCTCCGTCCTCGACGTCACTTGATTTCCTGAGCGGCGTATCAATATTTTCTATTGTGTCCCCTGCACATCCGCCCTCCCTTCTGTAGTCGTGTTGTTGTGGAAGACAATGCGTGAGGCCACCGGGCAGAAGCAGGCCCAGGGGAGCCCGGTCCCACTGCGCTCCACAGTTACAGGCTGGTCCCAAGCACACGGTCTCACCGGCAAGAGGCTCGCTGCCATCTGGCAGAGTCTGGATACTGCCAGACAGAACAATCGCTTGCCCAGGATTTCAGAAAATATTTGGTTACGTGACAGGTCTTCACCGCCCGGGCGTTGATTAGCAGAACACTCAAGGACACTCTTACATCGAAGGAGAAAACCGAAGGAGAGGAGAAAATGGCGTCTGTGTGAAAATTGCGATTCCGGAGCCGAAGTACAAAGAGACTATTTTAGACAACTTGTGGGTGCTCTGGGACGGACTGCACAGTTACTGGAGAGATTCACGAGCCACTTAGGACGGGCACATGAATAGGTGATGCATCCTCAGTTCAGATCAGACCAAATCATTATTGGAATTGTCATTTTTTTGGGCCGGAGTAATAAAACTTGCACTTGAAAGGAGACGAGTGCGGAAAATGATGGCCCACGGCCGCTACCTACGTACGATGCCATTCCCTGCACACACCAGTGGTGTCTTGCAACATAAATGGGCAAATAATAACGTCTGTAACTATTGACCGAAGCTTGTGTTTGTGAGGGCTGGATTCCATATTTTTCATCCTTTTAAAAATTAATCGAGTGCAGTTGAAGGATGCAGAGTGAAACATATCAGAGAAAGAATAACTGCAGTTTGGACAAATGCAACTCAAAACTCTTTGTGGGTTTCGCTCAAAGCGTCTGCTTTTTACTTGATCTTAAGAGGCAACAAACTATGCATATGGATATAAACAGCACACATCACTGTTGGATTGTATGAAAAATAAATGCAAAAGTGATTCAGGCCTAAGGTTGTACGCTAGTTATCAGATATCGTCTGACTCACCCACACTGCAGACGAAATGGCAGAAAGACAGACTTTATTCGTCAGAGCAGAAGTAACAAAGTAACAAAGGAAGATTTTTCTTGCAAAATATAAGACCAAAAAAAAAAAGGAAAAAAAAAGAGAAAGAAACCAAAAATAACAAATCACCCAGATATCACCCTCATCACACGTTTAAACATCGATTTTGGTATTGGACTGTCGTTTTTAAAACAGTAATCTTCTCTCATTTAGCTCCCGCCATGGTGGACCGCCAAACAGCACCTCGCTTTCCCCGGTGGCGGCAGGAAGTGAGGAGAAACCAGGTGGTCTTGGGAGTGTGGGGGGGGGGGGGGGGGGGGGGGGGGGGGGCTTGGCGGTTAAATCAACATGGAGAACGAGTCCCAAGGAGTTAACTGTGAGACGCATACCGTGCTGGGGGGGGGGGGGGGGGGGGGGGGGGGGGGGGTGGAGAGCCTACCGCAGAACAAAAAGTGCCGTGAAGTTGTGTTCAGCGACGCGGGAACCACCGCGCTGCTCTTAAGTGCATCGCATGGAGTTGTCTGGATGAGTGTATTTACAACCGCACGCCGCCAGGGCCCAAGCAGCTCAGGGGTTTGATTGGTTTAGGAGCACAGGGGGATGGATTATGCCCCGCCTTGCAACGACGTGTGTATTGTGGTTGGTGTGTGTGTGTGTGTGTGTGTGTGTGTGTGTGTGTGTGTGTGTGTGTGTGTGTGTAAGCGGCCCCCTTTCCCCTCCCACTGGGCTCATTCGGTGACTCTGCGGTAGAAGTAGAGGTATCCCAGGTCTTTAGGGGGCTTCTCTGAGGCACACACTTTCTGATCGTTGAAGATGACCCACCTGCAAAAAAAAACACAAGAGGCACGAATTATTACATGGTAGACATGGTTGTCTTCAAGATTCAAGATTCTTTATTGATTCCTGGGGGAAATTCGAGGTCCAAGCAGCTCAAGACGTAGTCTTAAAAAAATCCAATCCACATTTACTGTATGTGCTGAAGGTTCCGGTATGATTGTAAGGTGCGTCTTGAAAGTAACTCCTCTTAAATGTCTACTAAAATCTACTAAGAAAGACATGTGATCACTGCAGATTGCGATACTCCACGTTTTGGATAAAAACAATGACTTAGCAAAAAGTAGTACCACCCCCCCCCACCCCGAACCTTTTCCCTGGTCAACAAAGTGATGAGAATGTTCAGGCACCACCAGAGGATGAGAATGTTCAGGCACCACCAGAGGATGAGAATGTTCAGGCACCACCAGAGGCTGACAGTGCCCCCTGCTGTTCCCAGGGCAACCAGGTTACGGTGCGGTCAGCTATCCCCTGAGTGTCTGGGCGGCCTCCGGCATCTGCCCAGAGGTCAGCCCTTCATGAGAAGGAGCCAGGTGAGGGTGTGTGTGTGCGTGTGTGTGTGTGTAGGGACTCACTGCTGGTCTTTCTTGATGTGGCAGACATAGTGGCCACACATTGTGCTCGTCCCCATGTGGCTGATGAAGGCAAACAGCTCGTACTCTGGAGGACGGGAGGAAGCAGAGAGACACTCAGACGCTGTGAATGGAAGTGAATCACGGAACGTTTTGATTTCATCTAAAAACAACGAAAAAAAAACTAAAAAGTCTCTCTTCCTTCTGGGAAAGGTGAAAGGTGGGGATATCATATCCTGTGGTCTGGAAGTTGGCAATCCTTCACAAGACCGCTGTTGGACACACTGTGTGCAACTATGGACAACCCTGTGAAATAAACCCAGGGACCCTTCGGCAGGAGAATAACCCCAGCCAACCATCACAGCCCTCGACTCCAATATCCCACTTTGATTCTTCAAAAAGGGTTGACTTGACTTTCCGCGACCACTTTCCATAACCTCTGGTGCTCTGGAAAAAAATGCACACGGCGGCTGAAGCCTCCACCCCGCAGCACTGGGTACTGGTACTGGTACTGGTACTTACTGCCCGGCCCGTCCCTGACCCGGGGCCCCGGCGGCGGCTCCCTGCTCCCCTCGCTCTCGGCGCCCGAGCGGCCCCCCTCCGACACCTCCATGGACTCCAGGTCGTCCAGGTGCGAGAAGATCCAGTCCACCGCCCGCTCCAGGACGTTACTCTGCAGGGGGGGGGGAGGGGTCCGCGTTACCGGGGGCGACACACAACTCCTGGCATCATCAGCACCGGTGCGTTGGCTTTTTAGTTTTAAATTGCGTAAAAAGATGGAAACAAAATGAAGTGATGTAAAATTACAAAGCAGTGGCTTATTCAATAAAAGTCCCGGGACGTGAACGCAGAGGCACTCGAGGGAACGTCTCCATGATTCAGCTGCTGCCAGGTTGAGATTGAAAACGAAGCGAACCAAATGCGCTCTCTCTGCCTTGCAGACCGACACGCTACATTAAACCACTGGAATAGGTGGCGGTTAACGGCTGACGTCTTTTTAAAAAGGAGCATCGGTCTGAAAGGGGGCCCTCCTCGATATGAATCGGGTGGGTTTATTACCGTGGCTCTGAGTGCCTTGGTGGCCTGGTCTCGGCTGAAGCCCATGGAGACGATGGTGGCCAGGTGCTCCTCCGACAGGCTCTCGGTGGGCGTGGTCCCGGGGGCGGAGCTGCAGCCCGGCAGAACCAGCGGCGCGGAGAAGTCTGCGGGCCAACCGGGAGACAAGAGAGGCGGGCGACCATGAAGGCATCGTTTTGGGGAGCGACACGCAAGAGACTCATGACGGACGAGGTGGCTCGGAGAGCCCCCGTGCTCCCACCTGGGTCGTCCATGTGGCCCATGACCCAGTTCATGGCCGCGTCGATGCCCGTGTTGCCGGTGTAGTACACGGCCTTCCTGCACGCCTCCAGGGGGAAGCCCATGTCACACAACTGGGACACGGTGGAGTCGTCCAGCACGGGGGCTGAGGGAGGCAGACGGTTGAGGGAGGACAGTGGAATTACTTTGGATGTTTGATAGTGGACAGGCTGACCACGTCCTATAGACAGAGCAGTACCATGTTCACAGCTCTATCTGCTTGTGTTGCAGAGGGTGCCTCTAATTAAAAGTCGAATAATATAAAAATGAATTAATTTCCTTTTTATAAATTAAATGAAACGAAATTTATATAAATGAAAAAAGGAAAAAATCATATTGATTTAACTCACTCAAAACTAACGAAAAACTAATGAAGGCTAGAGACGATAAAACCCATTTCATGAACTGAAACATGAGATGACAAAGGGAAAACAAAAGTCAGAAAAGAAGTCAAAAGGGGGGTGTGAGACAGACGGCGGTCACACAGAGGAGGGAGAAAGGGCAGAAAAGACAGACAGACTGACACAGCAGTGGGGAGTAGAGCGAGTCGTCCTCCTCGTTGCCGTAGGAACCCAGGATACCTTTGACCTCCACGTCGGGGGTCATGAGCGGGGGCGGGGCCACCTCCGGCAGAAGCTCCTCCCCCGGCTGCTGGCCGGTGGCTCGCAGGTCTCCCAGGTCCAGCGTGTCGGGAACGTCAATGCTCACGTCTGATTGGACGAAGCAGCAGCGCACAACCTCAGTGTCCACAACAGACGGAGCCAACGGAGCCCCCTGGCTTTTCTCTGCACTACGCTCTTTAGTCTACAGTATACAATTGCGTGAACCCCAATTACTTTAGCTAAACAAACGACATCGTCTTATCCGACGGATACAAACGCAGCCACCAGCCATTAAGATTCCTGGCAAACCGCAGCCCGGGCTACGCGGTGCAGCAGCACAGCCTCTACGTCAACGAGCATTCGAAACGACATGAAGCTGTGGCTCACCCAGTTTCTTCGGGACCCAATCGAGACCAAAAGTGAACTTCTTGATCTGGATGACCAGATGGTCGGGGAAAGAGGCAAAGCGGGTGGTTCTGCGGACACAAGCACAACACACGTGTTCAGTGGAAACACCCCCACAACTCAGCGGCGTGTGGCGCCGCAGACACGGAGGGAAGGACCTCAGAGCGGGTCGGGGGGGGGGGGGGGGGGGGGGTCTCTAGACGTGAGCCCTACTTGGTGGCAGTGGTCTTGGCCTGCACGGCAGAGCTCCAGAAGTCACTGAGGACCTCCGGCTCGCTGAGGGCAGCCATGCAGGCGCTGAAGGGGATCTGCGCCCTGACGGTGGGGGTGGGGCCGGAGTCGGCCTCCTCGCGGCGCCGCTCCGCCTCCTGCAGCTCGTCTGTGGAGAGACGGGGGAGGGTTGAGTCATCACACGGGGGAGGCCGTGGTGGTCGGGAGCCACGGCGCGGAATTAAAGGTCAAAACCCCAAAGCGTGTATAAAATAAAAAGAAAATGAAAAGAAAGTAACCTTTTGAGGATGATAAAGTATCAGGTAGTGCTGTCAGCCAGATCTTTTTTTTCTCTCCCCCCCGCAACACAAAAGGTCACAGCAAACACACAGAGCCACTGGCCACTGGTCACTTTGTATTGAATAGAAACTCCCCGGTGGCAGATTTCTTTGGCAACAACGTGCTTAACAACAATCTGCGCCACAGACAACACATGCTTGATCCCCGTTGCCCCATGTAAAACCAGCCATCCGTTTTGGCACTGGCGGCTCATTCCGTTGCAATCGGAAGCTCTCCACAAGCCCGTCCGTCAGAGAAGTGACGCAGGGCCCCAGCAGGCCGCTGCCGGGGAACAGTATTGAATTCTGTGTATCGCATTATGGCGCAGTGCCCCTACTTCACGGTGATCAAACGGTGAAAGGGTGAGTCTCTGTTGACTTGAGGAACACGGAGCAGCGCCACGTCCTGTCCCCAGAGTCCGTCCTGCGTTAACCCCGCCAACCCCCCCCGGTCTTACCCGTGTTGGTGGCCTGGTCCATGGGCACGGGCAGCTGCAGGATGTAGTCCACCCTCTGCGTGTACTTGGCTTTCTGGGACTGTTGACACACGATCCTCTCCTCCACCAGGAACCTGAAGGCTTCCGACGGGTTGGCTCCCGAGCGGCAGTTCCTCTGCGGAGGGAAAGCGACATGCGGTCGGTTGGGATTTGCACCTCGTTTAGGAGGAGAGCGGCCGGCTTACGGCACGGCGCCACGGAAAAAAACAACACCGCAGCACATGTTGCAAACACAGCTTGTGCATTACAGGAACAGCAGCACCGCCGCAGATAAAACCAATATCATAAAACGGACACAGATGTTACGGATAGAGAGTCCAAGGTGTGAAACGGCATGCCGGGGGGGGGGGGGAACTCTGCAAATCTCACAAGCACCACAGACCTGAGTGAACGCTCACCTCCACCATGTTTATGAAGTGCAATAAAAACTCCTGGGCGTCTTGCTGCCGATTGGTGGAGAACTCCGGGTGGCCGCGTCCGATCAGCGCTTTGAACATGCGCGGAGCGATGCCCACTTGGTCCCCCTGGGGAGCACGCAGGAAGCACCAGCAGTCAGGACTACTTCATTATAGCAGCTGTCCAATCCCTTCATAGCGGCGGTCCCAACACGGCCCTCCTGACCACATCACACGGCAAACGGTTGAGTGGGAAATCACGGCGTGGGGGTCTTGGGTCTTACCCGGGGCTCAGCTGTGCCGTTGTCATCCCCGGGGTCTGGTGCTGGTTTGGAGTAGTCTCCCGACAGAAGGCCGTAGCCAAGCTTGGCTCTGCGGCGCGGGGAGACAGAAGGCGTTGTGTAAACTCAGTGTAATCAAGTCTGCCAGTGTGCGGTTAGGAGGAAATGTACAAGGGCATAGGTGTGTTTCATTATAAAACAGCCTAATAGGCTTCTGGATGAATGGGATTCTATTAGGGCTGCTCTCAGGCACCCAACTATAACTCCTGGTTAACTGGCTATTTGCAGTGTTTGTCTTCATTTTAAAGTGTGTTGTTTTGCTTACACTTGCAAACGAATTGCCCCATGGTGAAATTTAAACTAATGCAATGAAGAGAATGTATGGCATAATGAACCCTAAATGCCTGATCAGTGACTTGAGGATCTGTCTGTGAGTGTTGCCCTAAAATCATTGACCACTGTTGACTTGAGGTTACCATGCATCTCTTAAGAATGGACTGGGCGGCCAGCAGAGCTCTTCTCGGACCAGGTGTTACGGTAGGACGAGGAGCTCGATGGCTGATACTCACACTTGGGTTTTGAAGTCCTGGGTGGGGTCGCTCGGGGCTTCATCGAAGATCTTGTCGATGTTGGACACATACCTAGCGTGCATTGACACAAGGCTCTTAACCCGTTCCTTCTTTCACTAGGGCCCAGCACTAAATCAATCTGACCATGAATGGGCTTTGTGTAGCAATTTGGTTGACACTGAATTACCCTGATGTGATACACATCGGGTTTGGCTCTCTGGATTAATTTTGATTAAAAAGAAAGTTCTACTAATCAAAAGCAACAGATTGTATTGATAAAGTGCAGATTTTGCTCATCTTCATGGCATATATCATACATCATATCACATACATCTACTGACCCGAAATCAGAGAATTCAACTACAATGTAAAATCCCCAAAGAATAATCACCGACATGTCTACCATGTCACCAAATCCTACAGTTAGATACACGTCTCCTGGATGTGAACACCAGACACCTCCTCCCGGGGACGTGACATGACACCCAACAGAGCGACACGGGACTCACTTGCTCTGGAAGTCTGGCACGGTGAAGAGCACTTGCATGACTGAGTTGAGGTAGCAGCTGTTGCCCAGGTTCTTCATGCCGGTGAGCCCCGACCCAGACAGCGGCCGCAGGGTGGTGCCCGACTCCTGGATCACCTCCCACTCGCCCACCCGCTGGTTCACGGCGATCTCCAGCTCCGTCATGGTGTGCTCCGTCTGGGTGCAGGACCGGGGTGTCACCAGAGAGAGAATAACAAAACTGGTTTCTATTGTGTTGGCTATGTTTCATTCTGTTTGATGGGTTTGGCTCTTCTGCTGGAATATCAAGTCATTCGGCATTTGATCTGAAGAAGCGGGTGACAGCGACATGCCGTCCTCTGGTGGGCTGTGGACATTGGGGACAGAACCCAGTCGCTCTCTGGTGGGGGTCAAACACACTTCTCACCAAATAGAATGAGGGGGATTCCTGAACCTCTCTCTCCTTGCGGTTTATGGGCAATATTGTGGTAATATAGAATTTTCTCTGAGCCCAACCTATAATCCTTCGAAAGGCACTGTATGAATGGTTTATTGTTATTGTACAATCATATAAAAATCCAGAATGCGGTAGAGCGGTGGCAGCAGGGAAAAGGTAAACAAACAGACGTGGACAAAAAATTAAAGTGTGTGTGCCAGCGACAGAGATAATGCAGCATGAAGAACAGAAGTTACGCATGTTATTAAAACCCAGCAGCCAGAGGATCAATAAGACGAAGCAGAGAGTCACCTGGAGGACCAGCCTGAAAATTAGATTTGTGGGATACACATTTCTTAAGCGCTCCTGGCTTGCCATCCCTTCAGCTAATGTCAAGACCCCCGTGTAACACAATAGAGTCAATGGGAGCTCCCGGAAGGAGAGCCAGACTGAAAAGTCAAGTGGTCTGTCATTAGGGACCCTTTCTGTGTCTCGGGTCTGTCAAACACACACACTAATGGGTTAGAAATAGTCTGAGCGATGCTTTCCAACCCCCACCCCCTCCCCATTCAGAATGGGACCGTGACAAACGCAGTGCATAATAGTGGGAGACATTACCTTCTGCATAGTCATCATGTCGATGCCAAAATGTGACAGATGCTCTGGAAGCTTGGGGTTGAGCACCATGTCATCTTCGTCGTAGGAGTAGACATCTAAATTAAACAAGGGCACAGGGCCGCCCATTAACACTCAGAGGCTGCCGAGCCTCCCAATGCATTTCCTCACAATTGTCATCGATTAGACCACAGTCGGCCTCATTAGGCACTACGCAGGATAAGCAGCCTATAAAATTGTATTACCGTATTGGTAATACAATGGTCACCATTCATCAGATTGACGGCGAGTCTAAATGATGCTGTCCTCCATTACTAAACAAGGCCTTTGAAAAACCAAAACCTTTTGAGGGTTTTTTTTAAACCGTGGGAGCGATAACCCTCTGGTCCCTACCCGCTCCATCGGGGGTGATGGTTCCCAGCTTCACCGCGAGGGGGAAGCCCGTCTGTTGGAAGTGGAGCAGCGCGTGGTTGTTGCCCCCGGTGCCGTCGAAGTACCGGCGACCGCACATCACCTTGCCGTCGGTCAGGTTCATCCACAGGTTCTCCTGTAGGTCGCACACCTCACACCGCCAGCCGCTAGTGGGAAGGGGGGGGACATATGAGAACACACTCTGGAGGGGGCCATCGGCCATTCATGATGACAAAACTTCATGTTTAACCTTTAGGGGAAAATGTCTGGAAAAAAAAATCAAAAACTCAACAAATATTAAAAAAGAACAAATGTATAACAGTTTCAAGTTTGGTAACAACGGATGAATAATTAGAATTGAAAATTTGGATTTGGACATTGTTTGGAGGACGACGCATTATGAACATTGATTATTAAAGAGACTGGGACTCTCACCTTGGTGGGATCTTGATTCCGTTGTCGAGTTGTTTGAGGTCAACAGCATGTCTGGACTCCTGACGTACTTCCCCGTCCCACTGCTGGACTTGCAAGGCATGAGACACCGAGTCTGCAGCCATGAAACCCGCCATGGACAGAGAGACCTACAGAACAAAATGGAGATGTAAAATAAGTGACACTAAATACAACTTCAGTAATAACAATCAATCTTACCATCATTTTCCATAGTTGTTTTGTTTTTCATTCAGCTCATTGGTTATCTTATAGCCAAATGTAATATGCACAACATTCTCTACCACAAGTCTGTGACAACAACTTGTGGAAATAGGTCAGCTTGACTTACAACCAATAATAGGATATCAAGTTTATTCATCCCCATCATATAAAGCCTGCGATGGGCATGTCTGGCAAGCCTTTCCATTTGACACATTCCAATGAAATCCCAAAGGACTGAATCACATTATCTTTTTTTGTTCTGTGCCAAATACCCAATTGACTTAAATACAATACATTACACAAGTAGGAAGATGCACTCTGAATGCCACTCAACATCATCTTTAAACCCGACCAGCAAATTAAGTCCAGATGCAGGCCAAGAGAACCAGATTCTTGGGTTGCAATTGTTAAAGCAGAGAGAAATACACAGGATTAAGAACTGCCCACGTTTGAGCATGGATACACTAGATATTTGCTAAACAAAGTGACATTTGCTTGGGTGAGTGTCTGGCTCAGTTGAAAGTTTCGAGGAGTCATAGTATTGATTTGACTCTATGAACAGCTGAAAAGCTGAAAAGATGGGTCAATTGATAAAATATCCACACACTGTGATTTTTTCAATGCTTTTGGAAAGCTGTACTTTTTGCTTACCGGCCTTAACTGCAGCCAGCCATGGTAATATTAACAGTGGAGAATTTACCACCACTGTTAATATTACCAAGGCTGCAAAAGCAAGTTCTCTCACAGGCCTTTCTGTATTTCAAGGGGCAGTTTGCCCATCCTTGTCTCAGAGACTGCAACTGAACACTAAAAAGACAATAATGTTAATAAAGCATTAGTGATAATGCTTGGTTCAGTGGCAACCTACCAAGAACACATGCACTCATCACATCAATCATATCAGTGGCTGTGTTTGAGGTGAAGCTTTTTCCGAAAAGAAATCAATCATCAATCAATCAATAATAGCTTTAGTTACCTATACCTTTTGGTTTTAAAAACACAGTACTATGTCTGTTATAAACGCTGCATAAAATTGTGTTTTTACTAAGTGACATCAGGACTATTGATTAATCAAATTAGGTAAATGATGGTCTAGGCTTTTCAGATATCCTGCATGGCCAAGCTTCCATGATGACTATATTGAACTAATTCACTGTCACCAAGAGTTTATCTCACCCTTTCTTTAACAACATCTGGCATGGTGGCAAGGTCCTCTGAGGTCACTTCCTGCCTGTCCGGGAAGATGACAACCTTTACTTCCTCTTCATACTGATCCTGTTCCACATCAAACCCTCCTTCGATCCCTGGTGCACGCATCAGAGACGGGACAGAAGGCAGCGTTAGGGGGGTGTCCATCCATGTCCATACATATTGGTGTCTATGGGAAGGCTCTCACCTATGGCCAGTCTGGTGGGTTTCTTCTTAGGCGGGTCACCAGCGCTGGAGTTATTATCATCCTCCTTCTGTAAGACATCGCACTATATCACACAAAATAAATAAACCGAAAATCAATAATTGTAAGATTTACATTAATTACATATTTAATGTCTACCTGAGCTTTACGGGTGCGGGTGAAGTGCAGGTAAGCCCGCTGACCACTCCGAGCATGGTGCCGGTCCACATACTGACTGCCAAAGCCGAGGAAGCTGTTCATGCACACATACAGACCTCCCTCGCTCTCCTGAAATTCAAGAAGAGGTCATGTAATTGCTGATGACTATTCAAGTGTCATCGCAATAGAAAGTTTCAATAAATAAATACATGTGAAGTACGCGTACAGTTTAATTATGGGCTGACAGACTGGGTAACAACCAGTCTATGATAACAACCCACTGCTGTTTACTCGTTGACATTTAACAGGCAAACGGATTGTGCGGTTCCTTCACCAGAACCAACTGACGAAGAGTACATGTTGTTTCAACGTAGCCTAGCTTAGCAACGAGTGACAGGTGAGAGCACAACAACCGCTCAGCTAGCCCGCTAGCTTCTTGCGGCTAAACGCCTAGCTGCTCCTAGCTGACAGGCTAGTTCAGCTAAGCTAAAATTACAGTCTATTAGCCTAGCATAGCTAGCTTCTGGGTTGAATGGATCATTAGGAGGGTACATATTTACAAAAAGATAACACTGCAGAACACTTTATAGTATGACAACAAATACATGGGAGGTCTGATGTAATGTGTGCTGTGTCACGGCAACCGTGAAGACTTGAAAGCTGCTCAGGGCTCACCGGCGAAGAAAATGACAAGGCGCATTCGTCTTTGTGGACACGGTCCCCGGGCCTGGGGACCCGAATTGTGGACAAAACTGACATCAAAACCTCTCCAACATCCGCCATGGCCCTTGCGCTAGTTCTGCCTTTCAGTGGGATTTTTTCTCGACTGAGACTTGACTCCTGTTTTTAATTCCTCGGCTCGGAAAAGCGCCCGTTGCATGAACCAACTACCCCTCTCCCCCCGGCTGAATGAATCACTGTGCTGCTCGCCTTGTGTTGTCGACGCAAGGCCGTCAGCTGCGCGACGCTCCTGTTCAAAACCGTAAACTATGGAATAGTCAGCCACCACGATATTGTCCACAATCTTTGTGGACATTTTTTTATTCGACCACGCCAATATCATGTTTAAATCTAAACATCTGCATTCACGAAGAACCTCCTTCTCTATTCAAGACATTTGTCCTTTTTTATTTGGGGGTTTTATTATTTGTACCTCAAAGCAAATTTCCGTGTGTAATTTTGTGCAACACTGGCTGATTTACGGTAACGAACCTATAAACAGTCAGGACTACGGTTTATTCCAACGTATTGTTAGTAATTCCGGATTCACGAAATTGTACTTGAGGGGGTGGAGTGATTCTCCAGAGGTTCGAATAAGATGGGCAGACAGTCATGATGGAGATTATGTACTAAGGCTTATGCAGTTTCCTAACTGGACTAAACTTTCTGAAAGCCCGAGATTCCTCTAGTCCCTCCTTTATTACTCGACTCTCTTCCACATTTTTGGGACCATGGCGCTGGACTCAAACCGTTTCGCTGTATACGTGGCGTTGCAAAGCATCATATTGTCATCGTCTACTCTAATTTTGACTGCATCTGGCAATACTGTTACATCTTCCACTGGACCGTTACAGCCGTATGATTTGTTGTATTACTCGGGAGTGCGTACATATTTTAAAGAAGACTGGGACAAGGCTGCAGAGTTCCTTGAGAAGTCCATCGCTTCCAAGGAGGCGATGCGACGTCTTCGTAGGCAATGCCATGAGGACTGTTTGTCTGCTGGTACAGACAAACTTGCTAAATTGGGTATAACATCTATGTATTATTCATATATATATTATTCATATAACAGTAAGTGAGCGCGCGCGTGCGTGCGTGCGTGCGTGTGTGTGTGTGTGTGTGTGTGTGTGTGTGTGTGTGCGCGCGCGTTATCTAGAATGTCAAGCATTTCATCACTGTGATGTCTTCATCGCAAAATCAGCTATAGCCGATGTATATATACTTTTCAACCAGCCTAACCTCTGTTTTGTCAGACTCGGAAGATGGCAGTGTGTGGGACCTCTGGGCTCAGGATTGGGTTCAACAGAGAGCAGAGTGCATGCGGTTCTGCGTGGGACGGTCGGTGAGTCCTGCGGGATTGCTCCCTGTCTCCATGGACATAGAGTACGAGTTCAGCACACGCAACCCCTACAACTTCCTGCAAGTCATCTATTACAAAGTAAGCCACTCTTCGGGTTATTTGCACTATTGTCATAAACGTATAGTATTGCCTTATTCAAAGGCTTTACTATTGGGTGAGTTGGATCATTGCAGACTGCAGTACAAGATCTGATGTAATCCACATCTCAATTTCCTTACCTCGGTGCTGAGTTAAATCGGTCCCTCACACGGTATACCCTCCCCTCTGCAGTTGGACAAGTTGCAGAAGGCAGCCAGCGCGGCGCACACGTTCTTCGTGGCCAACCCGAGCCACTTGGAGATGAGGAACAACATCGAGAAGTACAGGAGGATGAAGGGGGTGACGGAGGACGCCTTCCAGGACAGAGAGCTGCACAAGGAGATGCACTGGGTGAGGGGGGAAGTCCTCTGTCTCTGAGACCCACCAGAGTACACCTCCATGTCCCAGACATGACTCTGCTGCGATCCATGGCCGTAAGGGCTACATTCCTCCAAGTCTCTCTCAGTGTTTCCTTCGGTTGTCCTACAATGTAAACCAAATCAACATGGGCTTTACAGATTCACTCAACGTATCCAATTCTGGGACAAACACCCAACAGCCAACTTTGATAACTCTGATGCAATATCAGAGTAAGGGTCCTTAGAAGTCCTT
The DNA here is from genome assembly GCA_036785325.1 of Urophycis tenuis. Taxonomy (NCBI): domain Eukaryota; kingdom Metazoa; phylum Chordata; class Actinopteri; order Gadiformes; family Phycidae; genus Urophycis; species Urophycis tenuis. The sequence continues at coordinate 7,438,658 of JAXIVH010000002.1, read as the reverse complement.
AGAAGATGTGCTTGAGTGTCACTTGTATTTGCATAAATGGAACACTCCCTGTTATGAGCCTGTTGATAATATACTTGCTTTTCAGATTTGTTTTCTCTCTCAAGCTTTTTTGATCAAACTTTCCAAATGTTGAGTTCAACCCATTCCTTCCCTTTCAACATGGCCACCTGCAGGCCCTGTACGATTCTGCGCTGCTCTCTGAGGCCTCTTCTGATTGGCCGCTGGCAGCCAGGAAGTGGCAGGAATGTGTGAACGAAACCCTCAGGCAGACAGAGGACTGCAGGGTAGAGTGCCAGACGGCCCCCCAGAGCCTGCCCGAGGACAGAGGTGTGGACGGAGTAGACGGGGTGTTTGAAAAGGCCGCAGGTAAGAAATGAACAACTGCAGTGGAATCTTTTTCTCCAGTTGCATGTTGTTGTCTGAATCTGAGAAGCATTGAGTAGATGTTTAATTCGACCACGGCCATGGCATAGCAAGGTATAATTTGTCCATCTAGGGTCAGTGCCATAGGTGACGAGATCAATGCATTGTCTATGTGTGGTCACATATTTGTAGGTCATACTGCGAGGAGGGAATTCACAATGTCAGCCGTCCAACTCAAATATACTTCCACACACACAGTGAAGGAATGCTGTTGTTTCGCCCTCTGTGTGTCTCCAGTTCTCTCCCTATCGCTGCTCTCCTGTCAGCAGTCATGTGTGACCCAGGTGGCCACGCGTCCTGGAAGGATTTCTGCCCAGGAGGACTTCCTGTCCACTCAGCTAGAGCATCAGCATATTGCACAGTTCAAAGGTGAGGGGTTCAGTGGTTGATGTTCATGGTTTAATATAACATGATTCTATCATGGTACAAAAAATATCAACTTTTGACCATTTGTTATGCATAAGCCACTGAGATATTAATTTTCTATTTGAATTCCTTTTATTACCCACAGCTGGTGATCTTAGTGGTGCCATACAGACCGTTCGTTCCCTTCTCCTCTTCTACCCCTCCGACACCGACTCCCTGGGTAACCTGCAGTTCTACTCTGAAACACTTGGGGGAGACACAGAGTCACAAGATGTCAAACAGCCTGATCCGGTAACGTGCAGTCAGTCTTATGTTTACAACCGCTGAAGTAATGTTATGGATCTTAATTCTTCGAAAATATTCACAACTATACCAGGAGTAATATATACACTTTAATGTGATTGGATTGTAGTTGATGTGACCTAGCCATACTGTATATAGCCAACATTTCATGCCATACTTGCATGGCATGAGTACATTGCCATGCAAGCACTCGTGTTCACCCATTCAAACAGAGAAAAAGAAACCCCACATGTTCAATATCATGCCGGTGTCTTGTATGTTGCTGACGTCTTCATTGGCCCCGCTGTACAGGTGATCGCGAGCTACGTGAGTCGCTCACTGCAGGAGAAGAAGCTCCTCTATTTTGGGATGGAGAACCTTGCCTTTGATTTCATTGATCCGGTAAGCGTTACTGACGCACATGCACAACATCTTTAGCCTTCACCACGAAACAACTGTGAAAAACAACTGTAATACTTATCCGCTTTCCCGTAGGATCTGTGGACGCCAGAGGACGTGGTGCCGGAGTCACTGAGGGAGTCCTGGAGGTGAGCTCGGCCCGGTCGGTCCATTACGGCGACAGGACCAGGAGCCAGTTTAAGTTTACATCCTTTTCACCGTTGTCCTCTTTTATCAGGGCCAATAAGGAAACGCTGAACAAGAAGGTCAAGGAGCAAGAGGAGGAGGAGGAGATGGATGACAGTGGATTTTATGCCGGTAACACTCAAAACGTGTCGACACAAGCTCTTTTAGAATAGAAATAGAAAGCTTTATTTGTCATTATACACAGTACAATGAAATTCAATGAGCAGCTCCTGAAAAGTGCACAAATAGTAAAGCACAATATAAAAAGTAAAGACTTTTTTTTTTAAAATACATAGTAAAATTTAAATACACAGTGAAGACCACAGACAGACAACAACATCAAACATTGAGCACAGTCCAAGAGCGGTTAGCAGCGTATTGACAATTGAGGTAGATTATGTCTGGTAGATTTTTAGTCTGTTACTTCCATTCAGACTTGACTTGTCGCTCCTCAGTCTGTGCAGGGGAAATGCTGGGCTGGGAGAATCCTCAGACTATGCTCATATGATTAGTAAAACGAGGAATATACTGTATAACTAAAATACAGGATATAAAAAAGAAATCTGTCAACTTTATAGACAATCATCTACTTGAATCCAGCCTTGGTATAAGTCACATGCACAGTTTCAGTTTTTTATCACTGATGTGACAGCACTGACACCAGAACCCATCGACTGTATTGTTGTTTCGCTCCTCTAGGCGGGCCAGTGCCCCAGATCGGGGTCACCATAGCGATGGATGACGTGGCTCTGAACGGCACGAACCGCGTGGTGCTCGATGGCGTCATGACCGCCAAAGAGTGTGACACGATCCTGCAGCTCGCCACGGTAAAGCCCCGCCCCTTCCGCTGTGTCCTTTGTGGATTGGATCTCCAGGCTGACATAAAGCAGACATGGGACAGATGTTTATTTATTCATGCTTGTTTTTGGTCTCACAGGCCGCGGCGTCGGCAGGAGATGGTTACCGGGGGCGACGGTCTCCCCACACGCCCCACGAGAAGTTTGAGGGGCTCACGGTGCTCAAGGCTACGAAGGTAGGTGTGGGGGATAACACTGCCATGGTGGTTTGAACACTGGCAAGAGGGCCTTGTGAACCCCAGGACAACAGTATTAGTCACTTCCCTGCTGCACAATGCTCAGGTACCGTGTAAGCACAGTGTTTGGCACGCTTTACACTATATATTAACACAAGCCTACTCCAGCTGAGGCAGGGCCAAGGTCTTATTACATAACGTTGCCTCTCTATAATAAAGCTGGGCCCCTCCAAGGCACTTGACATTATAATTTGAATGGTGCTCTGATGGGGCCCTTTCTCAGAAACATTTGCAGTAAATCCTGCAGCTCTACCTAGCTGGTGACAGTGGTGCAGCTCTACCTAGATGGTGACAGTGGTGCAGCTCTACCTAGCTGGTGACAGTGCTACTGCTCTACCTAGTTGGTGACAGTGCTACAGCTCTACCTAGTTGGTGACAGTGGTACAGCTCTACCTAGCTGGTGACAGTGCTACAGCTCTACCTAGTTGGTGACAGTAGTACAGCTCTACCTAGCTGGTAACAGTGCTACAGCTCTACCTAGTTGGTGACAGTAGTACAGCTCTACCTAGTTGGTGACAGTAGTACAGCTCTACCTAGTTTGTGACAACATCAAGTATCCTTCCCAGCATTTTGTCTTTTCTCTCCCTCTCTGTCTCGCTCTGTGCCATTTTCTCTGTCTTTGAATCTATCTCTAATGATACACGTATCATTACAAAGTACAGGAGTAATTATGCAAAACTCTATAAAAGTAAGCTAACATTAGTACATTCAAAAGATGCTCTGTCTCTGTGTCTCCCTGCCAGTTGGCTCAGGATGGCTTGGTGAACCAGTCTGATGCCAGGCTGCTGTATGAGCTGGGTGAGAGGGTGAGGACTCTGCTGCATTCCTACTTCAGGAGCCCCCCTGGACTCTTCTTCTCCTTCACACACCTGGTCTGCCGCACGGCAATCACAGGTAGAGCAGAAGATGATGATACTGATGTTTATTATTGGTATTTTATTATTACTATTACTTTTATTACTATTATTAGTATATTAGTAGTAGTAGTAGTAGTAGTCGTGGCAGAACTAGAAATTGTAGTAGTTATAGCAGTTGTTATTGTTCAATATTTGTAGTAGTAATAGTCGCGCAATTACTAATAATGATATTAATACTCCCTATTAATGTGAAATCTCCACCCTGCTGCTAATATGTTCCACATTCCTATTCCCAACCTACACTGACACTTTACTGTCTGTATATATACTGTATCTACCGTAACTTATATCCAGTTCATTTGCACTCTATTTATATATTTACATTATCATAGTTTTATATTTATATTTCTGTAAATTTTTTTTACATTTTTTATTTTATACATAAATACACCTGCTCATTCTCTGTGTCTGCCGGAAACCATAGCAACGACATTTCGCTGCCAAAAATCACTCTGTGTTTCTTGTGCAACGACAATAAAGTGAAGTTGAGTTGAGTTGAGTTTGAGTAATGTTAGATGTGAAATAATAATAATTATAGTAGAATTAGAAGAACAAAATGCATAGTAGCAGTAGTACTGTGCGATAGTTTGCACCTGCACTCAATGTTGACCTTTGACCTCACGACTCCGTGCATGAATGCGTTTGTTCCCCAGGAGATCAGGAGGGCAGGCTGGACCTGTCTCACCCCGTGCACGTGGACAACTGTCTCCTGGAGCCGGAGACGGGTCACTGCTGGAAGGAGCCCCCGGCCTTCACACACAGAGACCTCAGGTACAGCCACCACCTCCACACCACAGCGTTAAACCCTTCACGGAGGAAAATAATATACCTGCCGGCTTAGAGTATGTCCTTCCATTTTGTGAGGCATTTACAGAAGATTACACACTTAATCTTCTAGGCTTTTTTTTTTTTCTTTCATCCTGCCTACTGTTGAACTGGTTTAAGCGTGGCGTCTCAGTGCTGTATGTCCTGACTTTAAAGCCTGTTGCTTTCCCAGTGCTGTCCTCTACCTGAATGACAACTTTGATGGCGGAGACCTCTTCTTCACAAACAGGGATGCCAAGACAGTGAAGGTCAGTTTAACAACATTTTAAAAAAAAAACATTTCTATTATAAAATGTGGATACATAGTATTGATATTAACATACAGTAAACTACACTGGCTCTGAATATCCCCTCAGTACCTGTGTATAGTGTACGGCTACAGGTGGTAAACACACACATGTAATGGATATGATTGGATTAGTAATCTGCACCAGCCGATACTTAAAAGTTCAGGAGGGCCGTGGCCGCGTGTCCCTTTGCTGATGCCTCTGGTTGGGTGTATAGGCCCGGGTGCGGCCCAGCTGTGGCCGGCTGGTGGGCTTCTCCTCCGGCCCCGTGAACCCCCACGGAGTGACGGCGGTGACTGCCGGGAAGAGGTGTGCCCTGGCCCTCTGGTTCACCAAGGAGAAGCTCCATAGAGACGTGGTGAGAGACTGAGAGAGAGACTGAGAGAGAGAGAGAGAGAGAGAGAGAGAGAGAGAGAGAGAGAGAGAGAGAGAGAGAGAGAGAGAGAGAGAATACGGGAATGAACATGACAAGGTATGGATTCTGGACACAGACACATACATGCACAGACACATGCACACACACACACAAAGACATATAGAGAGACATAGCAGAGCTTTATGCTTTTCCAATGACGTGAACCTGCTCATTTGCATTCATATGGTGGTTGGCATGGTGACACTTGGGTGCGATGCAAATTAATATCTGGAGTAATATAGTAATTACACTAAATCATACACGCTCTCCCTCTATATATTATCTATTTGCCTATACACTTCTTCTTTTCTTGGCCTTTTTCAACTTTGCGTCCATCCTGTGTTTCACTTTGAGTTGTCGCGTCTGTTCCTGTAGTTTATGTTGTCATGTTTTGTAGTCGCGGTAACAACCCGTCACATGGTTCTCCCAGGAACGAGAGGAGGCCGAGGCCCTGTGGGCGGCGGACGGCCAGAGCATGGCGAAGACGACGACGACGGAGGAGAAGGAGGAGAAGGGGAACACCCCCTCGGGCCGCAGTGGGCGGAGCCAGCCATCCAAGGAGAGGAGTAGGGGGCGGGGCCGGGTGACGGGAGGCAAGGACGAGCTCTGAGAGCCAGAACACACGGAACAGACTGACGCTGCTTCTTTGGAATTTCGGGACCATCCCATAATAGAACCAGGCCCCGTTGCCTACCAACCAACCCTGGGTTGACCTCGCTTCTCGGTACCAAACATGCCTGATCATTTGCTGTATTGATTACTAGTTGTGTATAGTTTTTTAAAGCAGTGTGTGTGTGTGTGCGTGTGTGTGTGTGCGTGTGTGTGTGTGCGCGTGTGTGTGTGTTAAAAGGAATGTATTGTCTCCAATGCCAAGTACAGGTCATCTTGCGGTGATTAAAACAGCAGTCAAACATGCCCTTAAAATATTTGAAATAAAAACCAAAAACTGAAATATCTTAAATGCCGTATGTAACATGCCACATCACAAATTATGAACAGAGTCAACAAGTTGTGTTGGCTACTTTAATAAACACATGGAGATGTACAAAGGCAGTAGCCAACAGCATGGTTTCTTTGTCTTTGGATCTTCACAGGGTTTTGGGCCTGCTATAGGATGATGGTTTATCTAGTGCCCACCTGCTGAGCTCCACATGGTCCCGTGTAGGAGGGCCCTGCATGCATGCTGGTTGGCTTATGTGCTCGGATGTAACATCTGGAATCTCCAAACTATTGGGTAACAAGAAGCGTACATAGATCTAGAGTACATGTGGTCAGAATCAGACCCACAAGCTGAACCCGAGCCAGACAGTCGGGAATCAGACCACCAACCCACCACCTCCCGCTAGGACATCGGGAGCCATGCCCAGAGAGGAGTGCGTAATGGGGTGAAAAGCAACGCACGGAGTGAGGAGGGGGGTGGGGGGGGGGGGGGGGTGGGGGGAGAGAAAAAAAGGATAGAAATAGAGAGATTACTGCTAATCCCTTATAAATGAGTGCATTTGTTTATGAAGCTTAAAAATATCTCCCATTTAGAATATGGAATAGTAATCCAACGGGGGATCATTTAATCATTCCCATTCAGTGGAACAACTCTTTGAACAACTCCCCCCCTACCCGCACCCATCTTCACACTCCCCAGTGCGAGCGGCAGCCCCCCAGCTCAGTCTTCCCTATCTTCCTCCTCTTCCTCCTCTTCCTCCTGGCATGGCGTGTTAAGTAGTGCTCGGGAGTGCTGGTTATGGCCCATATTAACTCTCTCACTCCCCCTTGTGTTATAATCCCCCACAGCTGCAGAATTGGGTCGAGAGCCTCTTGTTAATGGTGCCTTGGCTTTAACCTGCTCCGTGCCACCCCCCCGCCGCCCCTCCCCCACCACCGGCGCCGCCAGAGGGAGACCCTAAAAGGCCGCGGCGGCATCAGCAGCGTTAAGCTAAAGCTACGCGCCCATTTGACTCTTACGTACGCACATAATGCATCTCAGGAAATCCTCCACATCGCGCCCCCCCCCCCCCCCCTCACACACACACACACACACACACTCTTCAGGCCGTCTGCGGTTCTAATTATAAACCCGGCGGGGAGAAATAAAACAGTAGTGGCTACGCAGCGGCGGTGCAATAACATCCGCCCGCGTGGCATGACGCTCGCTAACGTGATTAGCGACGCCAGCGAGTTATGTAAGAAGTTTAATCACAGATGCACTCTCTCTGAGCGCCACCCAGCCGCGGCGGGCGGGCCGGCTTGTGTGTGTGTCCTTTGGTACGTGGGGAGAAAATATTATGGTGGTGGTGGTGGTGGTGGTGGGCTACGGTGGCACCGCAGTGACTGTTTGTGGAGTGTCGCCGGTGGGTCGCCCGTCTCACGCTGTGGTGGGCACTTGGTTCCAGAGTCGTCCCATTCTGCCATCATCTGTTCTGCTCGGCTCCCTCTACTTATACTGCTAATACTACTTTATTCTACTACAGCCATGGGCTTCATCATCCTGGTAGCGAATGGTGGATGTCCCTAAATACATGAAGCCAGTGAAGCACAAAGGCCTAATGGATTATAATCCCCCCCCCCACCCCTTTACACATTACGCACACACACACACACACACACACACACACACACACACCTTTCTGTGTGTCTCAACAGCTGTTTATGGTTGTAGTTCTTTTTTTTCCACTTTCACAAGGCCTTTGCAAATCTTCCTCAGACAAAGCACAGTAAGTCCAGGCTCAATGTATCCATCTATACTCAGACAGAACTGCGGGTACACAAGCACAGACACACACACACACACACACACACACACACACACACACAAACACACATAAAAAACAGATGTGTGAATGCAGGCTCACGAACAAAATGCATACAAATATTTATCCTTGTTGGTGATTAACATGGATTTAGCCCTAATCCAGCCGAGGTCAAGGCAAAGAACGTGCCCCACAAAACACTCTTGAGTGTTTTTTTTTCCATTGTTTGGGATGTTTCAGGCCTCCCGTCTCACTCCTACCAGCTTAAGTGTGAATTCGCATTCAATCAAACACGTGTTGTTTGTTTCTACAGATGTGTAGAAGTCCCATGTAGCCACGATGCTAACGCATCCTCTGTGTCCAGTCTAAGGGGGCGGCAGTAGCTCAGTGGGTAGAGCGGGTCGTCCTCTAACCGTAGGGTCGGCGGTTTGATTCCCTCCTCCAACTGTCTGCATGTCGAAGTGTCCTTGAGTCAGACACTGACCCCCAACTTGCTCCCCGGGCGCTGACCACGGCTGCCCGCTGCTCCTATGTGATATAGGATGGGTCAAATGGAGAGAAACGATCCCCTCCACCCCTCCCCTTGGGGCAGCCGGCCTACTGGTTAGGGCTTTGGATTTGTAACCGGAGGGTGGCCGGTTCGAACCCCGACCAGTGCGCATGGCTGAAGTGCCCTTGAGCAAGGCACCTAACCCCTCACTGCTCCCCGAGCGCCGCCGCTGTTGCAGGCAGCTCACTGCATCGGGTTTAAGTGTGTGCTTCACCATCACTGTGTTCTGAGTGTTCCACTTATTCACGATTGGGTTAAATGCAGAAGACCAAATTTCCCTCACGGGATCAAATCAGTAATTCTTCTTCTTCTTCTATGTGTGTGTGTGTGTGTCTGTGTGTGTGTGTGTGTGTGTGTTAAACGTAGGTAATGGTGGGGCCAGGGGAAACACACACACACACACACACGCCCCAGTATCACAAAGGTCGTGGTGACCAGAGAAAATGTGAGTTCAGACAAAAATATAGGTGTCCTGAATAAAGTGTGATGGGACAAAAGAGACGAGGGTCATTCCCACTCTCA
>JAXIVH010000002.1:7402003-7429449 GCA_036785325.1 Urophycis tenuis | reverse complement strand
GACCCCCCCTCTGTGACCGGTGAGTGAGGGTTCATACTGTCGGTGTCTATGTGTGTGTCTTTGTGACCATCTTCCTCTGTCCTTGTAATTATGTCGTCCTCCTTGGCTTGGCTGACTGGGTGAACTTTACCCCCCCCCCCCGCCCCCCCCCAGCCCCCCCACATCCAGCAGGACATTTGTAATTTGAAATTGTATATTTTTCATGTGTCATTTGACGCCTAAGTTAACGTGACTGTACGTAGACTCGGGGCATAGTTGAGATCATCAAATGTATTCCCAGGTTTTGGTTTTCTGTTGAAACAAGGTTGGTTAGTCCCTCTTTGAGGTTTGATAACATGTTTGTGGAAGTAAAAAAGTAGGTGCGACCTATTACATGAGACCGATATAACCAGACACCAGAGATATTGTGCAGCCTTTGAATTTGTTTTGATTTGATATATTTATTTTATGATATAACTCATACAACATAAATAATTCATATTAGATGAGCTTGTGATGGTGGTTAGAAGATAATGATCCTTGCCAGAGGACATCTGTAATTTTTCATCTGTAAATTTTCTTATTTTGGATTCTGATTGATATTTCAAAAAAACATGTTTTATGATTTATCCAGAAAGTGTCCTGCAATAAGTTACACCTCGCATTAATCGCCTTAACAAAAAAGTTAAACTTATTTTGATATATTTGACATTTTACATGATCACAAATGCTACCACCAACAAAAGACATTGAGTTGTGTGGTTACAGATTTTCAGGTTGAATCAAATATGACTGCACATTCCTACAAATCTCTGTTCGGGTCCCAAGTTCATAAGCCAGGCCACACATCAGACAAAAAAAAACGTCCCAACTCACACAAGCTGCCATTCTCACAAGTCATGATCTCTCTCCTCCACCCCCTCCGTCCTCACCCCACTCTCCCCCCACCCCCCCTGCCTCCCTCCCTCTGTCCATCCCTCACGCTGATGCAAAGAGCAGTCAATAATCGGATGAGAGCAGATTTGATTCAAAAGGCTTCCTTTAAAATCTCAGCCGCTAGGATTTAAAACTCACTCTACTGCTGCTGCTGACTGGCCTCTTACCGTCCCTCCACCATCCTCCACCCCTGCCTCTGTCCAGCCCTCCCTCTCTCCATCCACCCCTCCCTCCATCGCTCCCATCCCTCCCTCCCTCCCTCCCTCCCTCCCTCCCTCCTCGCTCCCTGTCTGTCGGTCTTGGCTGTGTGTCTGTCTGCGTTAATGCACTCCACTATCCAGCCACCCCTAGCACAATCATTTAATCACACAGAACAATGGCAGGACAGAATGGCACAAAAGGGCACAGCTAAAACACTCACTTCACAATAAACACCATTACTGCATCCTAAATCCTTCTGGAATAAAGCCATGGGCCTCGAAATCAACCACATCGAGAGGAAGACAATCAGTTTGTAATTTGCTATTTAAATTGTGGGATTGTGACTCTTTCCTCAAGTCCCATGTAATTGCACAACACCCTCTGGCATGTGTGAATAAAATGATTGGGCCCGGCCTGAGCCGGATATTACCGTCAAACGATTGTTCAAAACCAATCCTATAGTGTCAGTCAATTGCGAAAAAGATGTTTCTTCCACAGAGTCACTCCCTCCTCCTCTCTTCAAACAAATTAGATGCAAATGAGCCAGGTCAGGAGTTTTGACACACATTCAAATACACAGAGAGGTAAAGAGATTGCTCCGGGGACTTGTGCGATAAAATCAAGGGGGGACTTTAGGCCCTATCACTCTGCAAGGTAAGAGAAATTATTGAGGAAATTGAACATTGAATACAGTAGGTCAAGAAGAAATACCCTAAAAGTGTATTTGTTTTTTTGTTTGTTCTCGTTGTAAAGGCAGACCTGGTATGGGGTGGGTTCTGTTTTGTGTTGTTATGTGAGTGGGACAGAGTTTAAATAAATGTGATCTTTATTTTAAAAGGATTTTCCTCAGAATAAAAAAAAAAGTATTTTGTAATTTTACATCTATATTGTCTAAATTCTCATGAGTCACAAATGATGCATGTGTGTTGCGCACTTCACTCACTGTATTTGCCTGGATTATATTTCTCACCGTGTAGTTTGTCCATTAGGTGATTACTTCACAGCTAAAAATTATGAGTTTAATCATGACCACGACCACATTCAAAACATCAAGCATGACAGCTTAGGATAGAACATAACATGTAATAACATGAAGCTCTACCGCCGGTACCTGTGTTTGACTTTGTTGAAAGGTGTACAATATGGCAAAATGTGTGAGTGTAAATATGTGGAGGGTATTGATTCAGGACATACTGGTTTGGGTCTGCTTACCATCTGGGTGTGGATATGTGCTCTCGAGTCACGTTATCTAAAGGGAGACAATTTGGATTGTAATGCCTAAATATAATTTTTCATCAACATTGAAAGTGTGTGTGTGTGTGTGTGTGTGTGTGTGTGTGTGTGTGTGTGTGTGTGTGTGTGTATGTGTGTGTATCAGCCTTTGTATGTGTGCGTGTAACAGCGTTTGTATGTGCGCGTGTGTGCGCGCGCGTGTGTGTGTGTGTGTTTGTGTTCACAAACACCCAACCATGACCTGTGGGTATCTTTGTCTTTGTATGTGGATGTTTGCAAAGTAGTTTAAAGGTGAGTTTGAATTGCAAAGCAGCCCCGGCTTAGAGAAACCGAAGGGCAGGAGCCCAGGGTACAGACTCTCTCAGGAGTATGCAGGTGGAAAAGTGAAGCTTGTGGAGGGAGGTGTGAGAGTGAGTAAAACAAGGAACTTGATGAGTCAGCCGTGGATTGGATCACATCACATGGTACACGATTTAATGAAAGTATTGTTGTTTCTTTTCCCCCTTCTTTCCCTGTACTTCTTCCCTTTGTCTCTCTGCAGCTCCTGCGTTTTGCATAGCCTCATCGCTCGTCTCTCTGTCTTCTGCGGGGACAGTTCCTGAGAGCCAACGCCATGGGGGAACTCGAGGATTTGAGAAAAGAGGCGGAAAACATTAAAGATCAGATCACTGTACGTGTATTTATTCACATACACCGATTCATATTCATTACTGACATGAAAACATATTGCTTCTGATTGGGGCCATTTCACTTTTTAAAAATGGTATCAAAATGGATGCTTCACGATAACAAAGACCCATGCGGCAGAGAGTAGTGAGTGTTGACCTTTGTGTTTCTGTGTTTTCCTGTGTGTGTGTGTGTGTGTGTGTGTGCGTGCGCTTGGCGCCCCCCAGGAGGCCCGCAAGGCTGTGCAGGACACCTCCCTGCAGGAGGCCACAGCATCAGTCACCGTGGTGGGCCGCGTCCAGCTGAAGACCAGGAAGACACTCAGGGGCCACCTGGCCAAGATCTACGCCATGCACTGGGGCATGGAGTCCAAGTAAACACCCTCTGGATAGTTATATATATTTAGAGAGTCAGTCTGTGTGGACGTTTAATTGGATACTTGAATCTGATTAAATCTGATTAAATTGCAGCCAGGATGTCTCGTAAACGTTTGTGTTTACGAGTGTGTAAACTGAGTGTTTAAACTCTGTATGTTTGTTTGTTCTTCCATTCTTTTATTTCTTTCTTTCTTTCTTTGTCTCAACCAGGTTGTGTGTGAGCGCTTCCCAGGATGGTAAACTCATTGTGTGGGACACCATTACCACTAACAAGGTAAAGCAGGCCTATTTCTATTTACTGTAAGGGAGGTCAAAATAGTTAAATCTCTATGCCAACTAACCCTACCCTCTAAAGTTTTGCATGTAAAGTGTGTGTGAGACTCGGACACGAAGGCCATTAGGGAGGACTTAAGGCCTGATCCTCTGCGGCTCTTCAGGTGAGCGCCATTCCCCTGAAGTCATCATGGGTCATGACCTGTGCCTACGCCCCCTCTGGGAACATGGTGGCCTGTGGCGGTCTGGACAACATGTGCTCCATCTACAACCTGAAGGGCAAGGACGGCAACGTCAAGGTCATGCGTGAGCTGGCTGCACACACCGGTAAGAGGTCGCGCACCTCAGGGGTCATTTCAAGACGGCTGTTGTTGTTGTTGTTGTGGTTTTTCGAATCAAGGATTTAATATGACGCGCACATGACGCAAGGGAACCTCAGAACTGTTACAGCAAAGACCTGGTGGCAATACCTCGAACCATGAACCTCCCCTCCCCATGTCCAGGTTACCTGTCCTGCTGCCGCTTCGTCAGCGACAGCGAGATCATCACCAGCTCAGGTGACTGCACCTGGTAAGTGACGGCCACGACGGGAGCCCTCGCTAGATCTCATCGTTCACCTCCGCGGCATCTAGACCTGTTCATGATCTAGAGTGACCCCCCTCCGCCTCCTCCCCCTCCTCCTCCTGCTCCAGCGCTCTGTGGGACATCGAGACAGGCACGCAGAAGACGGTGTTTGCCGGCCACCTGGGGGACTGCATGTCCCTGGCCGTGTCCCCGGACTTCAACCAGTTCATCTCCGGGGCGTGCGACTTCACCGCCAAGCTGTGGGACATCCGGGAGGGCACCTGCAGACAGACCTTCAGCGGCCACGAGAGCGACATCAACTCCATCGGGGTGAGGCAGTAGGGCCTGTTCACCGCGTGTGGCCGTTCGGCAGAACAGCTTTGATTCAAAGTGCATGTCGACAAGGTGGAGTGGGTTCACCACCGGGGGGTTCCACATGTGGAACCTCCAACCCCCCAAAGCAGACCAGTGTCTCCCAACCTTTTTTGGGCTGGGGTTCACGGGGGGGGAGGGGGGGTTCACCACGACATCAGCCAGGAATTTGTGGCGTGATTATGAAAGGATGATTAGGTCACACACGTTAGTGCCAGGATATTGTGTATGTTGGGCTATTTGCAATTCCCGCAATATTTCACTCAGCTGATTTTGAAAAGAAACTGGGGCTTGAAACGACACTGGGGAACAGCTAAAGGCTAAACACTCCGACATATCACGCCCCCACTCCCCCCCCCCCCCCCCCCCCCCCCACACACACACCCCACCACCATTCCCCTTGTAGTTCTTCCCCAACGGGAACGCCGTGATCACGGGTTCGGACGACGGCACCAGCAAGCTGTACGACATGCGTGCCGACCAGGAGCTCATGACCTACCAGGACTCCAGCATCATGTGCGGGGTCACCTCCCTTGCCCCGTCCCGGTCCGGACGCCTGCTGCTGGCCGGCTACGACGACTTCAACGTCAACATCTGGGACACCCTGAAGGCCGAGAGAGTGGGTGAGTGACACACAGGGAGTGGGAGGCTGGAAGAAGCAGATGAGAGAGAGATAGAGAGGAACGCAAGGATCTCTGCCACACCAGGAAAGTATGCATGGGATAGCTAGTCAGCATAACAAAATATAGAGAGATGGTATTTCATTCATAAACGGCATGATTACCCTTTAAGGATGAATAAAGTACATCGTATCTATATTTTATTAAATTGGCAATTTAAGCTTTGCCGGATGATTTTTGCAAACAGTTTGCAAAAGTGTATAAAATACTAATGTTGATGCAATGATGGTTTCCATTTGCAAGTAAGAAGCCTTTAAAGCAATGTTTGCACACTCTTCCGTCTCCAGGGGCAAACCCTTTCAAGGCGCGGCTGGAATCCCATTATTTCTCAACAATAACATTGGGAACATTTCCCATCTGTAAACGCCGTTTGAACTGCTGTTTGTCCCTAGGTGTGCTGGCCGGCCACGACAACAGAGTCAGCTGCATCGGGGTGTCCACAGATGGCATGGCGTGTTGCACGGGGTCATGGGACAGCTTCCTGAAGATATGGAACTGACAGCCTCGTCGTAGCCAACAGCAACGCAAACCCCAGTGGGAGGAAACAGGGGGGGGGGGGGGGTCTGACCTCGACCTGTCATGATGTCAAAAACAGCAGACGAGCACACAAAGAGGGGGAAGAATTGGTGATCTAGGGAGGTAGAGGGGTCTGAGGAGAAAAAAAACAAACAACACATAACACATTTAGGATGAGAGTGAGAGATAATCATTTACTGTGCCAAGTCCTATCAGATGTTTGAGAAGGGTTCGAGTAGAGGGACGGAGTTGATCTTCTCTGAATAACTTTTGATCTCTCACACTTTCTTTTTGTTTTCTCTCGAGTCATAGGCTTGGAGGTGGGGTGGGTGGGGGAGCTGGGGTGGGAGGGCAGTGCTGGCGATCTAATCAATAGTCGTACATACTCAAGATTCAAATTGGTAACCATGCGCACATTTCTTGCAGTCATTGGAAGGATCACATAATGAGAACAGTTGCCAAATGGAAAAGTAGTAATTGAGTGAGATAGACATGATACATGTCCCAATAAGACAAACGTAGGCCACAGAGGGTGTGAGCATAGGTTATATCATACAATAAGTTAAGATATCAAATAATTTCTGAGCATTTGCGTTTTTCTGTCTCAAAAACAGTTTTTGAGTATGGTAGATATTTCCTTAATTCTGTGTCCTTATCCTTTATTTTCTTTCCATTTTCTAAATGCCCTTATAGAATGGATTTGTAGTGTGCGTCCGTCTACATTCGTGTCCATGAGCTGTTTTTGTATGCGTGTTTGATAGACGATGTTCACTTGAGGGTCTGATGTTTTTTTCTTTCCCTATTCCCAACTAGCTAGTCATGAGAAGTGCTTTGAGTCAGCCGTCAGACTCACGGATGGGATTATCCAATGAAAACACACGCCTCGCTGAGCACTTACAAAAGAAAAATTACCAATCTTTTTAGATTTATCAAGAGAACATGGGATGTGAGTGTGTGTGAGTGCGTGCGTGTGTATGATAATGGCTACAAAATGCAAATTATAATCTGTATGCTTACGTTTTCCTTTTAAAAATCCTTCAGACTTTACATTACTGCATTGGTTTCCATAGAGCACCAGGTCTCACTAGGATTCGGACTGCCTTTCGTCCACGCTGGATACATGCTGTGCTTGGCAACGCCATTGTACCTTTCTGAATAATTTCTAATAAATGTGGAATTCTGCATCACCCTGGGAGTCCTATATGCCTTCACACAACACCTAAAGAAATGACAACCCAAATCCAACAAGGTTTTAAGAGAATTAATTGTAGTTTGAAGCAATAATTTATTGCTAACCCAAACCAGTTCCAGCTTCACAGGAAGTGGTTTTGTTTGAAGTAGCTTATCACAAAGACCACTCCTCAACCAGTTTAGAAAACCAGTTTCGGGAAAATAGCCAGTCACCATATAAACAAGTTCGGTAAACATTGAGTGTGTGGCTGAGAAATACACAAAACTAAAAGCAGATGAATTCATTTATTTACAAAAAGGATGCAAAACACTTGACTGATGTGGACTGATAGGTAAAGCAGAGGTTGGAAAAACGAACAAAAGGGAATCCAGTTCTCAGGGGAAAACACTTAAAAGTTTCTTTATACAATATAAAAACGATAGAGTCTTGATAACTTGACTTCCTCCTCATCATCATCATCATCATCGGTTCTCCTTATCCAGAGTTGCGGCCAGGACTCTGCGCTCCACCTGCCCAGACCTCTGCCTTTCTGGGGTGGAGGCCTTCAGCTTCATCTGAAATGAGTTGCACACGTTAAGAAGGTCCTCTCCCCGACACAGTTGACTGCCCTTCTGGGCGAACAAACGATTAATCTGGAATCAAAACCACTCGTCTGCATCGGGGGTAAGACAGGCAATCGCCAATTTACAGAGTCCCCTCTTCTGCATACAAATTCATCAAACAAACTGCGAGGGATGGTTCACCTGCGACTGCTTGTCCCGGGGAGAGTTGGTCTTCAGGATCTGCAGTGGGGAGCGGCCCTCGGACAGTCCTTTGGCTGCAGTGACGAGGAGGGAGCAGTTATGCAGAATGAGTTACATTGTGACACAGAGTTCCCCCTCGTTCCTTCCTCCATAAAACAGTCCCCCGTTCCACAACCCAGTTAATAAACAAGAGGTATGAGTAATCATTGATTGCCATGCGGTGATCAACTTGTCACACACTGCAGGCCGTGTCTATCAACGGTCTAACATGTGGGGCGTGGACAGGAAGCCCCTCCCACATGGTTTGAAAAAAAGCACATCTAAAACTCAACTGTCAAGACACTGGGATCCCCGGGTAATGGCTAACTTCTTAATATCCACAAACACATTTTAAAACATGGCTGTAAGTCTGATGATAAACAACCCAGATGCAATCCTTTTTTTTGCAGGAGGGAGAGAAAAAAAAAGGCCCCACCGCTCTCGCACACACCTTTCTGCTTGGTCTTGGCGGACTTCCCCTTGTTCTCGTTGTTGACGTTGTTCACGGCCACGCGGACCGCCAGCGGCGAGGAGCCTCCCTTGGATGCCCGCGCCCCCCTGGCCCTGAGGCCCGCCGTGCCGAAGCCCTTCCCCAACCACTGGGGCTTGAACACCACCTGACTGGGGCTCCTCGGGTCGAAGGTGGGGCACTGGATGCCGGCGGAGGGCCGCGGCTTCTCTTGGCACGACGTCACCGGCGGGGCGAGGGTTACGGGGGCAGCGGCGGCGGCACACTGCGGCGCATCCGTTGCCGGCAACAGCTGTTGCTGCTGCTCTGCTGCGGGGCCCTGCGCCTGCGACTCCTCCGGTCGCTCGGGGGACGTCGGCGCGACAGGGGCGTCGTTCTCGGGGGCAGCTTCAGGGCTGGAGACCCGGGCGGGGCTCGGGGGGGCTTCTGCGGTCACGGTAACGTCCGGGACGGCGAGGGAGTGGTGGTGCTCCTCTTGGACGGGGGCGGCGTCCCTGGGAGGAGAGGCGGGGCTGACGTGGACCTGAACCTCAACCTCAACCTCTGTGACGGTCTCGGCCGGTGCAGCCCCCTCATGGCAGGTGATCAGACTCATGCTCAGCCTCTTGTGGAGGGGAGACTCCCTGGCCTCCTCCGCCTCCTCCACGCTGAGGTCGGCCGTTTCCATGTGGGCCTCCTCCAGGAGAACAAAAGGACTGGAGGCACCCACACACGTGACAGGGAGAACTGGGGCGGGGAGGAAGGGGACGTGCTCGGCCACGGAGGTCAAGGTTTGGGGGAGCTGGTGAGAGAGGAGAGGCTCAGCGGAGCTCTGTTCGTTACCCACAACCACCTCCCCTTTCACAACAACAACCTCCTCCTCTTCTTCTTCTTCTTCTTCCAGGTTGAGGCAGGAAGGTAGGAGAAGCCCCTGTGATACTTTGTCTGGGACAACCTCGCTGTGGAAAAGCATGCCCAGGCGACGAGCAAAGGAACCGACGGTTTCTGCAAAGAATGAGAAATATAAGTTTGAGTGTTATGTACACATGTTTAAATAGTGTACCAGAAGTGTGTGCTTAAATGTGTAGTTACCTCTCATAGTATCTCTGGCAGGAGTGCGGACAATGCCAATAGTAGGTGACCTTGGGTCGAAGGTCTGCTGAGGAAACTCAATGTTTTCCTCGACCGATGTTTTGGGGTATGTCCCATTCACCTAAAAAGTAGTGAAAACTTATTTATATGCTTCGACTTCTTAAAAAAAAATCATTTCAAAGTGTTTAGCCAGTCGAGATAGCAGCCAGTAACGACTCAAACAGTCGGGGTACCTGGATCGGTGTGCGGTCGATGCATGTGGACGGAGACCGAGGATCCAGCAGCTGGCCGTGTCGGAGGGTTCTGATGCATTTGTGAGCTTCTGGTTCTGGTTCTGGCTTTGGCGTTGCAGCAACAGATAATTTACTCTCGCTCGATCCCATGATTCCGATTATTTGCTGTAAGTTAATGAGTACACAGTCAACTTAGTGTTACTTGCTCATGCTACTATGTTGACGAAAACATGTTTTAATGACCACTACTAGCAATGCTGTTAGCATACTAGCTAAAAAGCAGTGTGCTATGTATTAGTTGATCAAAGTATCTAAAAGTAGTTTAAACATGAATTGTTTATTAGTAACCAACATTTTCAGAAAAGACGCATGGGTAAAAAAAATTTGACCAAATCACTTGCTTACCTTAGTCGAAACACGTAGTCCTATACTCTGCCTCTCACTTCTTCACTAGACGAAAACAACCTGGGCGAACTGTGCTTTAAAACTTTAAATCGCGGCACGCATGCATGCTATTTTTCAAACCAACCAGTCAGCTTACCCCGGAAACCGTCTTCTCAACACGGATTGGCTGACAGCGCCACCTTCAACGAAATGGGCGGGGCGTCCAAACGATAACATAATTTGAAATCAACTGCCACATGACATGACATGCAAGATAATATGCATATATGTATATATACCATATACATCTATCTATATATATACACACATGTATGTATGTGTCATATGTATGTTATATATACACACACACACACACACACACACACACACACACACACAAATATATATGCACTCATGTAATAAGCATAATCTACAACAATTTAGTTCAAGGTAAACATAAAATAGGGGAGAAAATTACACCAACAAAACATGAAATCTAAGCTTTATTGCTGCATATTAAACATTACAGTCAGGGTAAATCATTTTCAAAATCAATAATAGTGCAATAATTATGATACAATACACAATGTGGCATTAAGCAATTATTTTACAATGAGCAAAATTGCTTGACAAACAGCGTTGAGAAAAAGAGGCAAATGACATGTTATTCAGATTGGAGCTCCACCCACCCACACATACATGCACATTTACCACATGATCATCTTGATGGTTTGTCTTGCTTCCTTGTTTTTCCTTCCTTCAAACAAAAAAAAAGGGTTTCAGCATTTCCAAACTAACGGGCCCTTCTAGACTGACTTTGTCCTAAACTGAGCACTTAAAAAGCACCTTTAAGTTAATGCTTGGAGGATCCCAAAAATGCAGTACCATATAGATATACGGATGGGCAAAGATTACTTAATTTAGCAGCCACCAAGAACACACACACACACACACACACACACACACACACACACACACACACACACACACACACACACACACACACACACACACACACACACACACACACACACACACACACACACACACACACACACAATTTTTTTAGACCAATTTATAACGTATGGACGTTGATTTATGGCTGAGCTGTGATTCCGAGCAGTGTAACTGGTGGACGAAGTAGTGTCTCCTGTGGAATTACACAACATGGTTTGTGAAAATCAAAAGGAAAAAAAAAAAAAAAGAAAGAGTCTTAGAGTCCCGAGCTGCTGGTTTCCTCGATGTAGGCTCGAGAAAAATGACAACATTGGAGATGCTGTGATAAAGCCTTGCAGGTGTGTCGTTGTGTGTCGTTCTGAAGTCTCTGGGAGGCGGAGGATACACTTTTACACTTGTAACTACTCCATCTTCACCTGCTGTGGTCACCCCCCTCCACGCACACGCACACGCACACGCACACACACACACACACACACACACACACACACACACGCCTCCTACACCACCCGCCTTCGTCCGTCGAACCCTTACACCGCCGGCCTACACCGCAGGCCTCCACCCTCCTCCACCCTCCTCCGTCACTCCTCCGTCACTCCTCATCCTCCGCTGGACACCGCGCTCCGTACAAAACGCACTCGCACTCTATGAGCCCGCCGCGGCCCCCGCCCCGGGCCCCGGGCCGCCCTCATTCGGGGCCCCCGCCCTCCGCCTCCCGCTGGCAGAAGTGGGCCAGCAGCGAGTCCAGGTCCCTGTTGTCCGCGGCCGTGTAGAGGCCGCTCTCCCCCATCATGCTGAGCGCCATGCGCAGCGTGGACCAGATGTTGTCCGACATCACGCTGGCCGCCGAGCCCACGGGCCGTGGCGCGGCGCTCGCCCCCTCGGCGCCGCTCGACGCCTGCTGCTGGAGGGACAGGGCCTCCAGGAAGTGCTCCACCGCCTCCCTGCGGAGGACAAAGGGTCAAAGGTCAGGCGGCGCTGGCTCGTCATTGGCTGTCATGCTTTTTTTTTTTTTTGGTTTTGTTATATTGTATACTAGCAATGGTTAGCCTAGCAATGGAAATGCTTGAAACTTGTTCTGGTGACTTTCTTACTGTATTATCAGCAATGAAGTGTTTCACCTTCTTATGACAAATGTACTCTTTGTAAGTCGCTTTGGTTAAATCGTCTGCTAAATGCCCTAAATGTACATGTAAATGTTATAGTTGTCTCATGTAAAATAATCAAATACAAATAATGAAATTATGTTTTGTGGTAATTTGTATTTAGAGCTATAATTTTATTGACAGATTGTTTAGCTTCAGAACGTGTGGTCTGGCTCACCTGTGTGCGCCCAAGTTGACGCAGCTGATTCCCAGGTTGTAGCGGCTGCGGATGAACCCGGGCTGCAGTTCCAGGGCCGTCCTGTAGGCGGCCACGGCCTCCTCCGAGCGGCTGCTGTTGGCCAGGGTGGCGCCCAGCTTGTTCCAGAGCAGGTAGTCCTGAAACACCAGCGGCCACGAGACGTCAGACGAATGAGAGTGAGAGTCAAACAGAGCATGTGGTGGAGAAGGCGTGGAACTATGTCAGAGCATCTGGGGTGATTTTAGGAGCGGGCCCCCATCTGAAAGCTTATTGGGTGAAACAGGGTGCCCATCATGTTGTCACACGTCACCAATCCCAAAACATTAGATTGCTAAGTGACTTGCATGGAACAATGAATGAACAGTAAGTGATATTGAACAAGGCATCACTGTTCATTTATTGCTGGCGTTGGAGCTGACTGGATTACAATGATTTGGGTAGGCACAAGGTCCAAGGTCTTCCACAAAAAAAAAGTTTAGTGGAGGAGGAAGTCCTCAGTCCACTCAAATGCTCAGTCAAAGAATGCTGTGCATCATAATATCCGTATTAAACAGGACACAGAGGCTGCTGTGTGTCGCCTACAGACAGCTGGGGGAATCCCTCAGGCCCAAAATTAACGTTAACCATTTGTTTTACAGCCAGTTCATAAACCAATGAGCCACACGCGCTGACCTGGGGCGTGACGGACAGGGCGGCGCTGAAGCAGTCCACAGCCTTGTCGTACTCCCCGCTCAGGTTGAAGAGGACTCCCAGGCCACACTGCAGCTGGGGGTCCACCCGGGCCGGGTCGGCGTTGGCGGCTCGCAGGAACATGGACTGGACCTCCGTGAACAGGGACCTGGGAGAAGGACCAACGGGACCTGGTTGATATGCCACTCGGTGGACGCTTTAGTGTAAAATACCATTTAGTGAGTTGCATACAATAATACTTTATAATATTGAGTGATCTAGCCCCAGCAACCTGTGATTTTAGATCCATATCATTAAACAGCAGGTAGGTGGGGGAGCATCTTGTTCAAGGATGCCTCCAGGCGCATCGGGGTTCCCACCCAGAACCCTTTGGTCCGGGAGTCAAACACGTCAACCGCCCCCTTCTATCCGTCTACAGCGTCTACAATACCACAAGGGCCTACACCACGGAAGTCCTGACACCTTGCTCCCTACCAGTGGAGATGGATGACGTTGTGGTGTCGGTTTTGCATCGTCCATCAGAACGCTGCGTCAGAGTGGGCCGTGGCACACAAAGTGTAAACAGTGGGTCAACCCCAGCGCTACTCACTCGGGCAGCAAGGAGCCGAACCGCTCTCTCCTCATCTCCTGCTCCTGGGCCCCGCCCCGCTCCCCCTCGCTCTGCTCCTGCACGGCGCGGTACTTTGGGTTGTGTCTCAGCCAATCGCGGAGCGTCTCACAGGCCTGCTTGTGCAGCGACTCGTTGGTGAAGCTGACGGCCAGGGCCATGAGAGCGGTCAGGTTGTCGTTCTTCAGCTCTATACACCTGGCGGGAGGCGGGGACAAGGAAGACCTCGTTCACGGTCAGTGACAGCGGGGACGTGGTGCGCACTGATAGGTCTCCTGCATAGCGTGACTAAATACTAAGTGATGTGGAATACTTATTGTCAACACAAAAAGCACAAAATGACAAATTGGGGAATAAAAGGGGACATGAAAAGTGAGGGATAAACCATCGATACAAGTCTTCATGTTTAATAACACCATATCTATGACAATGAATCAGTCATTTATTGTCAGTTAAACTGCAGAAATCCATATTTCAAAATATGAATACCACCACATTAACTAATTTCTTTAAAGTAAGTCAAGTAAAAGAAAAAAAGACATAAAAAAACAAAGAACAATATTTTATGTTGTTGTCGTTTTGGCTCTTTACCTGCGGAGGGCGCTGATGGCAGCAAATTCTTGCTCGTTCTCTGCCTGACAGGTTCCCAGATATTGCCAAGCCTGCAGCAGATAATTGTCCTCATTAGATAGTTTTTCCCTCAAGTCAAATCACATGACACACTGTAAGTGAATCCAACTCATCATATTTTAATTTCTCATTTCACTTGATGACTGAATTAATACATCAAGACTCTTTAAGGAAAGCTGTAGGGTAAACAACTAGAGTCAGATGGCCCACAACGCCATCTAGAGTCTCACCAGCTGGTTTTCTGGTTCTTTCTGCACGGCGCTTTCAAACAAGCGCACCGCCCCAGGGATGTCCCCTGCCTCCATCCTCTTCAGCCCCTCTGACAGGGGGTCCTGGTGGCTCAGGTAGGGGTTGTCCTCTTCAAACTGGTAACCCTGGAACAGGCAAGTGAAGGCAACATGTGAAAACCTCCCCTCAAAGGCAACAAGTTGTTTTTGAGATATTATACAATACAGTGTGTTGGCATACAGTAAAACATCAACTACTTATTAAACTAAAATGGAAAATTTGAGCATCCACAAACAGTGATTCCTGAAGACATTCACGACAATACACAATACAGTGACTGGTGTTTCAGCTGCGTGAAGGACTCCTACCTTGTCATAGCTGGTGCTGAGGAGCTGGTCGAAGTCAGATAGCCAGGGGTGGCTCTCTGCGTCCCTCTTCGCCATCTCCTCCCACTCCTGCTGCAGCTTCTCCCAGAAGTCCACATCGCTCTGAGGAAGCCACACAAAACCAGTGCGAGACAGTCCATCACATGCCCCACTTTCATCAGACGGCGTTCTGTGTATATTTTGGAACTGCATTCGGTATAATACATTCCCGTTTTATCTTGTATATTACTGACCCAAATTTGCCACAATATCTATTTGCAGCCATCGATATGTGAGATAATGGCCTCCTTTTGTGTTTCCGATATAGTATCCAGCACTTCTAGACTTCACAATCAATCAAATACACAATCAACCCCACAACTGCCAAGTAGACAGAGTGCGAAATCCAAACCAACTACTCAGTAACAAAGTGCCTAATTTCTTCGACCTTGAAGCCACGGATGCTCTAAAAATCAATACAGCGTTCCCATTAGAGTTTGTATCTTTTTCCCCCTTGTTTTCCAGTCTCCTCTTACCTCTACTGCAGCTTTAGCCTGCTGGAAATCTGGTCCCGACGTCGCAAACTCATCCACCCAGGCTTCAGCTGACACCTAAGCCCCGGGCAGACAGATAACGGCGGTTGGCTGGAGCCCATCTTTCACTTGATATTATAAACTGCGTTTCAGCACACAGACTTCACAGTGAAATGGGAGCGCAAATTGATGGGAAATGGCTGGAATGGGAGAAGGGAAGAAAACCAAGTGTATAGAAAGCAGGTGAAATGAGCACCGTGAGTCTGTGGTGAAATACGAGGCCAGCCACCTGACAGTTCCTGCATCTCATCTTACACAGGGCAACCATAGCAACAGCACAAGATGCTGAATGCTTTTTTTTGCGTTACGTTTAGTGGCAGGAAAAAAAACAACACGGGGGATCACAGAAACGTGACCATAGCAGCAGCTGAAGAAGTCACCACTGTCTTGACAGCACAGGGCCACGCAGTCGCCGGCCCGCAAAAAGCCGTCTCTGCATGGCATCGCCATGACCACCGTCGGGCCCTACCTGCCTGACGACCGTGGCCCACTGCCAGGCCTCATTAGCCTTAGCTTTGTCAGTCTTCTCACTCCGCTCCTGGGTCTCCATGGGAAGACTGCCTCCCCCAGTCTCCTCCAAGAACTAGGATGGTGGTGAGGAGGAGCGAGGAGAGCGGGCAGGCAAGCAAGGTCATAAGGAAACCAGGTGTGTGGAGGGGAGTGTGGGGGGGGGGGTCGGTGAAGGATTGTTCGGAAAAGGGCGATTGGTTTTGGTTTAGGAGCGGAGGTTCAGGCAGTGGTTGTCGTTGTTAATTGAGGGGATGACAAGCGGAGAGTCAAACAAGGCAGGTCGACAGGAGGGGGGGGAGGGGAAGAGGTGACAGTTAAAAACAGAAGCTTTTAGCTTGAAGTCTTTTTTCTCTTCTTGCATATGAATACTGAATTTAGTGGATTCGTTCCCTGACCGTCAGCAGAACTGATATGTGGCGGGTGGGGGGGTGGGAAAGCTGGGGAATGTCGAGAAAAGGGAATGTGCATATTGGAACTTGTGAAAACCCAAACGACTGTGAAAGGCATGTTGCAAACCACGTGAATCCTACATCGACGGGGACATTTCAAATCGTGTGTGTGTGTGTGTGTGTGTGTGTGTGTGTGTGTGTGCGTGTGTGTGTGTGCGCGCCCACTGCGTGTTTGCGTTGACAGATTCGTATTACAGAAGAAGAGAAAACAGCTGCCGCTTCCGAGTTACGCGGGCGGAAAACATTACGTGCTCGCGCGTCGAACACGGAGCCGATGACTCACGAGGCGATGGGTTGCAAGAGAAGTAAGTGAAAAGTTAAAATGAGGGCCGGGGCGCTGCCAGCGGTGCCCGCCCCACACACCGCGCTCAGTGGGACTTGGGCCGTACCTGGTTGAGGTTGGAGGCCCAGTGCTGAGCCTCCTTGGCCTGAGCCTTATCTGTGTGCTGTTTGTCTGCTTTGTTCTCCACAGTCACACTGCCCTCGCCAATCTGCCTAATGAACCGCAGGAACTACACACAACGACAACAACGGAGACAAACACAGAGCCCACATCAGAACAGTCACGGATGTCCCCCCCCCCCCCCGTGGCTACAGTGTGTGCCTCCCCCTGGGACACCACTACTGGTCTTTACATGGACATCCTCCAGAGTACCTATTCCCCTGTTGCTCCACATTTCAAAACAGACCAGAGGATTGCCAGAGGACATATCTCACAGAAGGGGGGGGGGGGGGGGGAACGGTACAAAAAGCAAAGGGGTTTTTCAGGACCTGTTTACAACAAACAAGTAAGGATTATGGAGACGGTTATGTAAAAAAAACAAAAAACAAATGACACGTGAGAGCAAACAAGTAAACAATGGTGTGGTTCTAGGTACACAGCAGCTCACCTCGGTGTTCTGCAGCTTGGGGTCGTCGACCTTTGAGACGAGCTCGTTGGCTGTCTGCTTCAACTCGTCGCCTGGTTGGTACTCTTTCACCCTGTTGGACGAGGACAGACGGGGGCCATTAGTGGACGATCAAACTGGCCAGTGTGCACTTTCACACTTTTATTTATGTTCGGTACACTTCTTCTTCACCGATGTCAACTAATGTTGACATAAAGAAAGATGCTATTTAGCATTTGAATTGCCAAATGTTGTGTATTGACTCACACAAGCCTCCAGGCAAGACTGAATATTATCAAACTAGGGACAACAGAGGCATGTTTTCAATTACTTCATAGACTGGAAAATGCATTCTCCCTCACTTAAATCGACTCTCATTTCGATTTTTCATAAAAATTGCCAGATGAGTGCATCATCTGTCAACCACATGACATTATGATACTACATTTCAAATGGTTGGCCGTGTGGATGGGAGAAGATGCGGCTGTAAAGAGGCGCCGTGGTTTGGAAGGGCTTGGGAAGCACCGCTGTAGAGAGCGCTTTTCCTCATGTCAGTGTCGCATCGACGCAGCCACAGCGTCGGCTGAAGCAGAATCTAATCTAAATGAATGAATGTGTCGTTTGTCAGGGCACGGCATCAAATCAGCCGCTGGCGGCTCTTGGGGAAGGGACTGAAACGACCTCATAAGAAAGACTTGTGGACCCAGCCTCCTCTGTAGCTACCCCCTGTCTATTGCACTGTACCGCATCTCCTGCTAAACCTCTGATTCCCCTCCACGCTGTTTCCTCACCATGCATGGTCCTTGTCCCCGAGGTCTCCCAGCCACAGCTTCTCCTCCGACTGCTCCAGGTACTCCTCGGCCCAGCGCCCGGGATCTGCAGTCACAGGACAGACACGCTGTAGGGCCACGTCTCGACACGCATCAAGAGCACACGGACACCAGGAGAGGCTATTACCAGCTCGGCTCGGCTGTTGGGTATGTGTGTCAGATTCTTCAGAACTCCGCGGACCCAAAGTCATTCACAATGAAATCAGCGCTGCTATTTTTAGAGCTCTCGTGCCCCCCCCCCCCCCAAGTCCAATGTTCATCTAGCCTGACAGCACTGGACAGCCAGCTGAGGTCGTTCATGCAGACATGCGCGCGCATTCCCAAGTGGGGATACCATCAGGGAATTATGAAAAAAAAAAAAAAAAAAGACCTTTTTTTGGATACGGAAAACACGGAAAACACATGCGACGGCGAAAAAACAAACGTGAGCCCACCTGCGGCCTCGGCGATGAACTCTCTGGTCCAGTCGGCGTCCGACGCGTCGCCCATCACCCCCGTCCCGGAGGCGGAGGGGGCGGAGTCGGCGCCCGACAGGAACTCGGCGGCCCAGTCCCCAGACAGGGCCAGTGCCGCCACCCCGGGAGCTGTCAGGATCGGCCGTCAGATGACAGGGGGGTTGAACTCAGGTTAGTGTGGTTGTTGTTGGGAAAACTACCACTCATTACCAGCATAGAGGACTGACAACTTATGAGGTCTGTGTGGCCAGACATGAAAAGACATAGGATCAATTCATGTTCATTTCAACTGGGTCAGGAACATTAGAATACAATTGACCTCATACATGGAAATAAACTACTACATTGAACTATAATCACAAATCCAAATTTCCAAAGAAACTGTAGTCTTTTAACGACATGGATTAACTAGGAGCTTGCACACTTCTGCTTAAAATCCACCATTAAATGGCAGGCATAATGGGTATTAGGGCAAAGGGCTTAAAAACTGCCCTGGGGCTGGTTCAGTGAAGTCAGACGAGGGTTTGGATAAAGAAGTCATCAGCATTACCTCTCTGTGGAGCCTGTCGGTAGCTCTGCTGGTCTATCTGCTGCATCTCTTCCAGCAACTGGCCCATGTCGAAGGTCTGGGGAGGCCTTGCTGGGGCCTGCATGAACTCATTGACCAGCTGGAGAACCAGAGAAAAACAACATTTTAGAGGGATACATTGGGAGACTGTTAATGCATTAGGATGACTTGATCAAACTGCATCAAGGCCATTCGGTATCAATGGAGTGACTTCAGTGCACTGACCTCTTCTTCGGTCGCGATTTCAATGGGTGTTGGGGGAATCTGAGAGACGAGGGGGAGAAGACCATTATGCTGTGAACAGTGAATGATGTGTGGCCGACAGCCATGTTATTCATACTTTGGTAGTGCAACATACATTAACGGGTGACATTAAGGTTTTACGGTTAAATGGATGTACAATCCATTAAGGTGCTTATACATCTGTATGATCTCCATATGTGACCACAGAGTCTCATCTGTTCCCATTTCCACAGTTATCCCTTATAGTTAACAAAGTATACTATGGTAAACTCATTGATTTGATCATGTCCATATGTACAATTACCTAAATAAAATAATTTAATGGTTTGTACCCATCTACATAGGCAAATAAGTTGTAAGTAACATCATATGTGAATGTCTTAAAGTGAGATTAACAGTTGATCATCTGAGAACAAGAAAGAAATTTAAGCCCTGTTGGGAAGGATGCAGTACATAAAATGACATAAACACCTTTCAGTTCATCATTTATAAATGATGAACCGTGTATAGAGAGCATAAAATAATGCAATGATGTAGTCCCACGCTGTAGCGGCCATGTTTTGATCGTGACCACTGCTTACTGTGGGTGTCGACCGGTGCCTCCATGCCGCCCCGTCCTGGGTCATGTGACTGGTCAACTTCATCAGGGGATTGGCTCCCCCGCATTCCGGCTCTACCAACTCCCGCATCGCCATGGCAACACAAGGATGAGGCAAACCCAATCGGTTCCACCTATGAAGGTGAGGGAAACACATGTATTCAGTCTTCGCCTTACTTTGATTTAATTCCTTTCACATCCAAATATTATTTCAAAAGGTATCACATGCATGTCATACATGTTTGTTTGACAGAAACAATGATCCACCAATACATGCATAATCATGCAGGACACAATGCACTAAATTAAACTCCAACAAAACACTGAATAAAGCCTTGTTAAAACCTATACATTCTGTCCAGTATGTAACTATGTTCAGCAGACCCATAAACCGATGGATATCAGCAGCAACAATGATCAAATCTGTAGTTTTTTTTCTTATCTTTTTGAATTAAACAATTTAAAAGGATGTATGCTAGCAAAAAAAAAAAGTTGCTGAATGAATATCTAAATTCACGGTTGTGAGGAACTTTCCAAATGGCAGTTGGAGGTGGAATCTGTGAGTCTGTGAACTCAGATAAACAATGAAGTTCCACCTTGGACTTCAATACAGTGTTGTCAAGGCAGTATGTAGGCAGAAACCCCAATGTCTACAAATATCATTACATACAAAGATCTGCACTGTAGATAGTGCAAATAAACAAATGAAAGCAGGGTAGAACATGCATGGACAGAATGTTTGGTCGTAGTAAGTGTTTGTCTCACTTGTCATCTTAGTATTGTTTTGATACAATATTGTCTGTAGTACATGCCAATATTTGGTCTTTGACCCTATACATCTGGACTAGGCCCACGGGTTACCCGCGGGCAAAACAACATAATGCACAGCCGGTTATTCAATTTATATAACCGGTCCACCAGACAACAATAATAACTTTTACATAATAAACCATGGCATTCGTATAAATTTCCCCGGTATCCACTTTCCTGTAAAGCTTAAGATAAACCAACTTTAATAAACAGCAACAACGAGGGAACGTCCCACAGGTGCCTATATCGTTTCAGACATGCCCCTCAATCACTTGACTATAGATTTAGGAATTAGGACCCAGACAGCCGCTGTATGATTACAATAAGAGGATTATATAGATATTAATAAACACACTATCACAGCTAGGCATTCGAATATCATAGTAACACCTGTTTACATTCGTGTCCAAACCATTTCATTAACGTCAATGTTATCGTTATTGCATAATAAAAAAATCGGAAAATCAAGCGTGCAGGTGTACGCTCTGCAGACACGAAAGCCTATTGCCAAGCACATGCCAAAAAATGTACAATAGAAACTGAACTAGCGTGCTAGTAGCAGTGTTTGTCATTCGACTGCATGCAGACAGGACCGATGATGGACCATAACTCGGGTCTGCTTTGTTTATACATGTAGCACACACAGCACACGTAGCTTCACCTCTCCTTGCTAACGGTGTATAAATCCCATCGTATGTCTCGTAGCCGAGTTAGCTTACATTCTTCTTGTGCTAGTCAGGTAGATACATTAGTAAACTAAATGAAAGACAACAAAAAAACATTAAATACCTATTGGGATACGTTTGGACCAATGTGGACCAGCTAGCCAGTTGATCTAGTTATGAGCATGGTTATGAGCCATTGCCCCAGCATGCACATTGAAAGCACGCATCGACGTGTAGCGTGTTGATCTCTCCACTTACTGCTGATTGCCACCAGTGCTCTCGTCCTTCGTCTTTGTCTTGCTTTTCTCTTTCTTTCACGCCAAAAAGTTGACACATCCAATGCTACGACGTCCAAGGAACACCCCTGACTTCCTGTGCGTTGCTGCTGTCTCTACTTACCTCCGTCCTTCATGGCCCAAACAGCCCAACGCAGCGCGTCCTCGGAGTGTATCCGTACAATGGCTTCATTCTCCAACAGCGCTACGCAGTAGCGGCGCGTCACGCTGGACGACTGCCGGAGCGAGGAGCGCATCAGACCTGCGCAAAATGTCTAGTCCTCGTACGCACGTTTTGTAGTCAGTAATGACTACTTTGTGACAATGTAACAAGGTCGTGATGTAAACATTGAGACAGACTACACAGTCCGTCAGCGTCGACCTTTGTAAACACCAGTTTCAGCGGTAGAGAGAGGCATAGGCCTACTGCCTATTTCCAATCTGCGTTTTTGGTATCCATTTTTGTCTTATTATTCAACAGTAGGTCCAGTATTAGCCAGCTCTACATCCTTACAATAAAACATTCCTCATGACGACTTCATATTGATTTTTATTATGAATTTTGTAATGTTTGCTGACAGCTTTAATAACAATCAGTCATCATAATCCATGTTTTCCTTGTATCAATAATGATGTTCCATTAGTAACATAGTAATAATATAAGTTATTAATGCAATGTTTATCCATTCTTAACAGTACATTTAAAAACGACAGGCTTCATTTACCGACAGGTTTAGCACTGCACACTGATATGCTACACAGACAGACAGCTAGAGACACAGAGGGAATGTGAGGAGGAGCAGGAGAGGAAATCAAGGAATAAGGTGGAATGACAGGAAAAGCACAGTTGTACATTCATCAAAAGAAAGATATAGTATGTTATGAGTTGGGTGGGGGGGGTAGTGTAGAAAAGATAGGAAAGAGAGAGGAGGCAAGAGAGAGAGAGAGACGTAAACATATGTGTGAGGTTGAGTGACCATGACAGAAGTAAAAGAGAGTGAAGTACTTTGCTTTCACAATGATGTGCCCTCCTTTTTCTGAGATTCAGATATTGACAGATTTGGGAATTACAACAATATAACACACAAATTATATTATAGACACTCATCAAGCCAGGAATTCTTATCCTTATTTCTGTTATCAGTATTATCTTCATCTTCTGTTTTCTGAAGCTGTGCATGCGTCAAGGATGGACCACTTCTCTCGCTTGTAATGAACCATTAGAGGTGGCAAACCGTATTCTGCTCCCGCTCAAAGCTTACAGAAAAGAGAACGAGTGGCTGCGATAATAACAACAACAGCAATAAACATAAATCCATATCGTAATTATAATATTCATCATTGTATGTACAGAAGATTCATTACAATCAATACAATCAAAACTGCCCAAGCTGAGCTGACATTCTACAACAGCAGGGGTAGCTTTAAAGTGTGTGCATGTGTGCGAGTGTGTGTGTGTGTGTGTGTGTGTGTGTATGTGTGTGTGTATGTGTGTGTGTATGTGTGTGTGTGATGTCATAGGAAGATCAGTTTGCAGTGGGTGACGGGCGAGCCATTTAAACACATTCCCCGGGGGTCGTGGTGGAGGTCAGAGGTCAGGGTACACAAGGACCGACTCAAACCTGCAACCAGCATCACAAGAACTCTAGATATCATTTGCACCCTGAACGCCAACAAACCCTAGCCACCTCAAAACTATCTGCTGCGGGTTACAAGAGCATAGGCCCAGTTTGTATCACACTGGGTCATATTGCTATCTCCGTAGCGTCCGGCTGCAGAGGGGATTTCAAAGGTAGGAAGGACGAAGGTTAGGCTGTTTATGTTCTATAAACTCTGTCTCAAGAGTCCAGAAGAGTAATCAGCAGGGGGAACCTTGACCTCATCACCAGCAACAGGATCACCCATATTTGATCTCATAATCTTATCACTCATTGGCTTATTGGAAGATTAGGAATGTATAGCCGAGGTGTGTGTGTGTGTGTGTGTGTGTGTGTGTGTGTGTGTGTGTGTGTATGTGTGTGTGTGTGGGGGGGGGGGGGGTTGTGCAAAAGACATCTAGAGTCATGATATGCAAGTGCAGAGAATTAAAATTCTATTCAAAGGCTAGTTTCCTTTTTTTTTAAGTTCTTTTAAGAATTGCCTCGATATTAATTTTCTATGGATATTCCGTGTGATACTAAAACATATACAATCTTTCTTCTTCAAAAAACAAAATATTTCAATGTTTCATTCAACCTGTATTACACTATACAGACACAATACCATCTTGTGATGTAGAACTGGTGCGCCACATACAATATCTGTGGGTTTTGGTCAGGCAGGTAAATAACATTTACTTTGTATACATTGTGCCATTAAAACATTTAAGTGGGTGAACGTCTGCCCCCATTTGCTATAGTTCACAAATGGCGTTTTCTGTGTGGGTTTTGATAAGAGTCCTACAGAGTCGTGTTGTGCGTAGTGTTTATAAGCATACATTCCTTAAACATGAGGTGACAGCCGTTGTCAATATTAACCGAGTTGAGCGTGGGTCAGCGATGAAGCCGCTGTGTGGCGGTTCCCATGTGGAACCGGTGCGGAGGAACCGGACGGCAGATCGGAGGGGGGAAGGGGGGGGGGGGGGGGGGCTCAGTAGCGGCGAGGGTTGGGGTCCCGTCCATCTTTCTTGGCGATGATTCGCTGGTCGTCGCCGGTGGTGTCGTCGGGGGAGTCGGTAGCCTCCTCCTCTTCCTCCTCCTCCTCCTCGCCCTCCCCTTCCGTTTCCGCGGCGATGCCCATGCGAGACTCGTAGGTCTGGATGGGGGGGGGGGGGGGGGGGGGGGGGGGGGGAAGAGAAACTAAGCAGTCAGTTGAAATGTCAAGCCAGGTAAATCCCAACTCCCTGTCTGAGATAGTCCCCTGCGCACTATCAGATTGTAAAAAAACGCATTCTAGTTGACCTCTGGTAGACACTATGATTCATTGGGGGGGCGGGGCTATATTGCTTTCACTGTCTCCACTCGCTCCATTTGGATTTGAAGCGGGGGGTAACCCTGGGTAACCCAAAGCATCCAATAACAGATGAACCATGCAATAATGTGCATTTACTCATAGAGGGTAACTTAAAGTAAAGGGCATTTAGCAGACGCTTTTGTCCAAAGCGACTTAAAATCAGTACATGTGTGGGGGTTCGACATGCGGACAGTTGGAGGGGGGGGATCAAGGGGATCGAACCGCCGACCCTACGGTTAGTGGACGACCCGCTCTGTCCACCCACTCTACCCACAAACTTTCTCCAACTAAATAGCTCAAAAACAGAAGCTATCTTAGTTGGCACACCACACCAGGTCCGGTCATCTCCCATAACACACATCACCTTCTCCGGTCAAAACATACCCCTGTCATCTACAGTCACCAACCTGGGTGTAAAATTTGACACTCATCTCACCTTTGACACCCACATTAATCATCTCTGCAAGACCTCCTTCTACCACCTCCGCAATATTGCCAAACTCCGCCCTGCACTCGGTCTGTCAGATGCAGAACAACTGGTCCATGCCTTTATCTCCTCGAGGCTCGACTATTGTAACGAGCCTACAAAAACTGCAACACATCCAGAACAGCGCCGCTAGGGTCCTGATGAGGGTGCGTAAATATGACCATATCACACCCATCCTACACTCACTCCACTGGCTTCCTGTTTCATCCAGGATCGACTACAACATCACTCTACTTACCCATCAGTGCATCCATGGAAATGCCCCGCCCTACCTCAAAGACCTCCTCACACCACAAACCTCATCACGTAACCTCCGCTCAGGAAACAAAGCCACCCTACAGCCCCCCAGCACTCGGCTCCATACCATGGGTGATCGGGCCTTCTGCTCAGCCGCTCCTCACCTCTGGAATCCCCTCCCAGACCACCTGAGGGCTCCCCAAACACCGGACTCTTTTAAGAAAGGCCTAAGAACCTATCTTTTAAAAAAAGCCTTTTCTTAAATGTTTTATTATTGTGCTTTGGCTTTTAAACCTGTTTTTATCTTGTTGTACTCTGTAGCACCTTGAGATTCACTTTATTCATGAAAAGTGCTTTACAAATAAAATGTATTATTATTATTATTATTATTATTATTATTATTATTATTATTATTATTATTATTACTGAGCTACTGCCTCCCCCTATGAACTTGAGTTCATATTTACATCTCATATTATTATGCATCTCATACATTTTTTAAACTAAACTTTTTAAACGCATTTAAATTGACATTTGGACGTGGCTCAATCCATAGCACTACTATAACCCTACTGTAACCCACAACTGTAACCCACTACTGTAACCCATTACTGTAACCCACAACTGTAACCTACTATTGTAACCAACTACTATAAACCTACTGTAACCCACAAGACTTTTGATTGGGTTTGGTTTTCCTTTAAAATGTCTGGAAGCCAATCCCGATAATGTTCATTCGTTGAATGGTTCAAGTGAACCGATTGGCTATAATCACCTCCATGGGGTTGACAATAATGGTGAGTGCTGAGTCGTCCCATTGGCTGCTGCCCTCCTTTTCTCCGCCTCTTGTGCCCTCACTACCGCGATAGATGGAGCGGATTCGGAACACTCCCAGTATCACCATGACGACCAGGAAGCCCACGCATACCATGATGATGACGGTGGCAGCTCCTGGCACCACTGTCAGAGGAAAGCGAAGGTCATGTAAAATAATATATACAAGGCCGAATTATGCCAAAACAACAAGAAGCTTGAAATTATAATATTTATATTATATTATTCTTTTTCTGTTCAAACACAGCAACTGCAAATGAAACAAAAGTGTACATTTCTACAGGTGTACTGTTATTGCAGAATATGATCAGAAAATAGATGGTGTTTACACCGCCCCCTTGTGGCACCAGTGATAATGACAAATCCAGTAAAACATTCCAGTAAACAAAGCATTACCAGAGTTGCGGTGCGGGTTTGGCAAGCTGTACCCACTCAGCTCCCCAGAGTGCTGAGATGGATGAAGAAACTGCTGCTGGGAGGCTAGCAGGTGTGATGGATGGTACAGACTGTCCAGAGAGTGGAGGAAGTTCACCTGGAGGACAAACAGCAACGTATGGGGGAGGGAGGGAAATAGTAACCAAGTGACATGGGCCAGTCTTGTTATTTCCTCTATAAAGTGTACCAGACAGAACCGACGGATGTTCATTCCATTCATTCATGCTTAACATTTGAATACACAAATATTGTTTGTCTTACATTTATCTAGAATCGTTTGTAAAACACAGATACGCTACCAGACGGTTGAAAGGCAAACAGGCAAACAAAAAGGCTGTTTCTGTCATTCAGCAGCAGCTAGTGAGGCGAAGTCAGAAACCAAACAAGCAGTGACCACAGCCAGCAGTGCGTGGGATCCCGCTCTGAAACCATCGGCCACGTCCACCCACATCCACCACGTCCACCCACATCCACCACGTCCACCCACATCCACCATGTCCACCCACATCCACCACGTCCACCCACATCCACCATGTCCACCCACATCCACCACATCCACCACGTCCACCCACATCCACCACATCCACAACTTCCACTACGTCCACCCACGTCTACCCACATCCACCCCCGTCACCCGGCCCTGCTCTCACCTCCAGCGTCAACTCGTTGCTGGTGTAGCGCCCGTTCATCTCCGAGCAGGACAGCCGGAACCTCCGCTCGAAGCGGGCCGAGCCCTTGGCCAGCCGGTACCGGACGGAGCGCAGGACATCCTCGTACACGGATATGGACTCGGCGCCTGCAGGGATGGAAACGACCACACACCGATCCTT
>JAXIVH010000002.1:7329626-7396803 GCA_036785325.1 Urophycis tenuis | reverse complement strand
TAGCAGCACCTCACCACTCACTGCCTCTCCTCCCTCTCTCTCTGGGCAGCCTATTTATATTTCCCTCCCTCCCTTTATGAGTCTGCTGCTCCACGGCAAGTGGCTGGAGTGTGGACCTCCTGACTGCACATATTCTTGTCCTGTGACACTGCATCTTCCTCTCTCTCTCTCTCTCTCTCTCTCTCTCTCTCTCTCTCTCTCTCTCTCTCTCTCTCTCCTCTCTCTCTCTCTCTCTCTCTCTCTCTCTCTCTCTCTCTCTCTCTCTCTCTCTCTCTCTCTCTCTCTCTCTCTCTCTCTCTCTCTCTCTCTCTCTCTCTCTCTCTATTCTGTGTCCTCTGAGTTCTTTGGACTCTCCTTCATCGGCATTGTCTCCCTACGTTTAGCCCTCGTCCCCTCTGGTTTCTCTCCAATCAACCCCCCTTCTTGACATTCCCTCTCCACGCCGGTGTCCGGTTGATTCCCCCCGAGCCCTGGCGTCCGACTCAGGGTTACCAGAGAGCAAGGCGTACACTACTGAGACGCGCTACAGAGGTGGGGGGGAGGGGGGTCTACTATACATTCACAGTGCACTGTGAGACAGGCGCTCGGCACACAAGGTTATCACAAGGATGGTGTGTGTGTGTGTGTGTGTGTGTGTGTGTGTGTGTGTGTGTGTGTGTGTGTGTGTGTGTGTGTGTGGTGTGGTGTGTGTGTGTGTGTGTGTGTGTGTGTGCAGGCTGTATGGTATGCGGACATCGCTTTCTCCAAACCCGAGCGCGGTGAGTTTTGCGTGGAGTGTGAGCGTGAGACGTGATGATGACACATCGCGAGGCATTCGCAGTCGGCAGAAAAAAAAAAGGACTCCCGTGAGAATCCCAACGACAAACCGCCAGCTCGTAGGAGAGGAGGGGGAGAGGGCGGGGGGAGAGGGTGGGGTGGAGGGGGTCGGTACCTATGACAAGGTTGAGGGGCTCCCAAGGCAACAAGGCATCGTCATCATCATCATCATTGTCATCGTCATCTCAACATTCACAATTAACAGTCAAAAGGATGAAGGAAGGAACTGACCTTTGTTGCTATGGGCAACTGAAGTCAAGCAAAGAAGGAGGAAGGAGAGGAAATTCATTCTGTCCATCTGAGGGGATGAACAGGCGGTGCAAAGGAGGGGGGGGGGGAGAAGGGAGGAATATAGAGTACATGCATTCACTGTTTAGCGGCACCTGTGTTCAGAGGCACAGAAAGACAGAAACTGAAAGGAAAAAAAATTGATAAGGGATTTTGGTGCAGAGAGCTTCCCCATGTTTCTAAAGCCTACCGAGGGCTTTTTTTCTGGCAAGAAAAAAAACACAATGTGTAGGCTATGTTTGCTTCATTGTGACCTTTGAAAAGAGTCCTATGTATAGTAGCAAATACCCTAAACAGCCACTACCCCACGCCACGACCACCACCACCACCACCACACGCACGCACACACACACCTTCCCATGTCCTCAAAACCATGGAGTTGCAACACATGATGTTCAATTCAAAGGCCCGCACGGACATCCCTTCTATTTAAACGCTTACATGTGTGCTACTTGTAATAGGCGCTTGTACCTTTGTCAGACACAGCATACGGCGACTCGCGGGCGTGCATGTCTGTGTGTGTGTGTGTGTGTGTGTGTGTGTGTGTGTGTGTGTGTGTGTGTGTGTGTGTGTGGGTGGTGGGTGTTTTCACAGGTTTGTGGCGAAAAAAGATGCAGTGGATGTCATTGGCTGTTAACGTAATCGGAATTTTACGACTTATACAACCGGCGACCACTGACACAAGACGGACATGTTTTCATTTGAGCACTGCGTAGCACATTAAGGCCTATAAAAACGGTATTTCACAGACAGTGACATGTCGACATCCCGGTGTCCGGTGCACAGGTTTTTCATGCTACAGGGGGGGAGGATTCAGGTCCACAGACATGCGTAACCTATGCGACAATAATCGATCGATTTGCGAACGGGCTGATATTGACAATCGGTTCACAACGCTTAGCTCTCCAAAAGGCCGCCTGCTGACAAAATAAGCAGACAACGACACTATCGCATCACCCGACTGTGTCGCATACGTGGTCCGACCAATAAAACTGAAATGTGGAGCCGCGGGTTTCACATTACCGTGGCGAGTGCGATGCTCGGTGGTACCCAGCACTACCCCCTCTCAGCATCCGCCTCTCACGCTTGCTTGCCGCTCGCGTATCTCTCCCCCCCCCCCCCCCTCCCTCCCTCCCCCCCGCCACGTAGGTCAAATAAAATCAAACCACGAGTCTTCTTTCGATAAGATTACTCACAAATGACTGCCACTCGGGTTATGGAACGGAAGAAGGAGAAGAAAAAAATCCAAGAGTGAGAGCGACGTCCTGGTTTTCGGCTTAGGGAAACGATGGGAAAAGGCTGGTAATATTACGCTGGCGTCCCCTCCCTCTCGGCGCTGCTTAACCCGCCCACACTGCGTCCTTCTTTTACTCAGAGGCCCCCACCGTCCTCGCTGCTGCCGAACTGCTGCTCTGGGTTTTTGTAGGCTGTACTGAGTGGATGGGGAGGGGAGGGGAGGGGAGGAGAGGGGAGAGGGGGGGCGGGGCGGGGGAGGTGTGATTCGGAACCAACATACCAATTCATTTCAACATGTTAACTTTCACTCCCCCCCCCCCCCCCCCCCCATTAATGTAGGCTAAAAGGTGTTTGATGAACGGCGGAGAGGGTGCCTGCGGTTATTAGTGCCACCCTGCTCTACCTATCCGTGTCCACGTCTGACACACTTCGGACCCCCAGACTGCAAAATGACGTCATGTCACCCCTTTTGCCCCGTCCCAACGGGATGACGGGTGTCGGAATGGGACGGCTGGCGTTCATGAGCGGTACAGGGTAAGAGTTAAATACCCTTACACTACAAGCAAATACAACCAACACACACACACTATAGGTTTTTAAAATCCAGCACTTTTAATTAGCATTACAAAAATGTATTTAAAATTACATTACCCCTATTTTCTTTTGTACATTTGGTAGCAATAAGGCAAAAGTAGTCTGTTGAAATAATAATTCACATCAATTAATTACCAACTCGTAATGTATACATATTACTTAATCCAGGCCTGTTTTGCTACAGTGAGATGCCGTCCGTTTCGTCGGCGTTCCTTCTCACACTGTGATTCAACACTGACCAGCCCGCCGCTAACTCCTCCCCACGTCGTCATCTGTACTCACACACTGCTAGGAACAAATAAAACACAACCGAACCAAACAAAACCAAAAAAATAATATGTGAGGAACAAACTTTGTCCAGGTTCGAATAATGGCAATCATCATCCAATACGAAAAAATATGATCTTTTGTATTATTCATATATTTCTTTTTTTTTTTTTTTTTTTGCTTAATCCCCGCCCTTCTCCCATCCCACCCGCCCCCCAGTTCACAATGGGGGACATTCCTGGCCCCCCCCCCCCCAAAAAAAAAAGCAGGTGGGAGTTCCGGGTCCGCTTGACGTTCAGCTGGCCAATCAGTGCGAGATCCCCCTCTCCATACTGGCCAAGCAAAGTGTGCAGCCCCGCCCCGCCCTGTCTCCCCCCCCCTTAACAGTGAACCAATGGGGGAGCCGGGCGATGTCATGACTGGTAGATTTACAGAGATGACAGGTGAAGAGTTCAGGGAGCCGGCGGAGGGCTCCTCGCAGGAAGAGGGACCACACAGCCGGGAAACACCGAGCGGGACGGGAAGTTCCCCGTTTCCTCGGGGCTCCTTCGCTCTAAAGTTTTTTTTGTGTGTTTAAAAAGAAGAGTCGAAAGCAAATTCAAAAAACGAAACATTCATATTGATAATACAAGGCCATTTTGTTGTCGAGTTGTTGGTGTGTGTCTGTGAGTGTGTCTGTGTGTCTGAGAGTGTGTCTGTGTGATGAGGGCTGAAAAACCATTAAAAAAAAAAAAAAAACTAAACTAAAAAAAACTAAAACCAAGCAAACCCTGCTGCATGTCGTACCGTTGCAGGCAGCGCTCCGCCCTGCAGCCCGCGCCCCGCTGGGGCCCTACATGTGAAAGTGCCAGATACAGGTCATTTGTGCTGGAACCTCCACCACCTACCAGAAGAAGGTTCACTCGTGAATGCAGGGGGGTTGGGGGCGGCGGGGGGGGGGGAATATAAGCAGAGACAGAAAAAAACGTAAAACTAATTAAAAAAAAAAAAAAAAAAAACAAGAAACCAAAAATAATCACATTTACCATATCTATAGCAAAATATAGCGAAGCCAGTGACCGACTTCAAACCCGTGACTGGTGAGTGCAATGTTGCGGACACAATACTGAAGTCTTCTTGAGTTCAGCGTACCACCCCTCGCATGTTGTTTAAAAACAAACCCCTCCGAACAAACCACAGCAGAAAATCACCCCTGATCGGCTCACATTTTAACCCATGTGGCACCATGGTCATCTTCTGTAAACATTTCTCCCAAATTTGTCATATTTATCCTAGTTTGTAAAAACACCTCCCCCCATTTTAAAACACAAAAATATATAGAAAGATTTTTTTTTTGTTTGTTTTTTTACATGGACATATAATATATATTACTGAAGGCCTTAAAATATTCTCCAGTCTGCTCCTGCGTAGAAGCCACAGTTCCCTTCAGTTGTATCCTGGGGGGGGTCGGGGGTTTTGAGCCATAGAAAGACCGAGTGGTGGGGGAGGGGCACGATGATGACAAGATGACCGACTGCGAGTCAACCGCGGCGACTCCTCGACTCGAAGCACGTGGGCTGGGTGGTCTGGAGCCGGGCCGCTCGTTTCACATTAAAGCGATCGCTGGGAACACTCCAGGCGCTCGCAAGGGGAAGGGGGGCGGGGGGGGCGGGGGGAACCTTGGTAGTTGTAGTTTTCCTTCTTGGGTTTTTTTTTCTCCTTTTCCCTTTGTTCGCCGTTCCTCACATCTTAGTCCTGCTTCTTCTCCCGCTTGGGCACCAGCGCCTTGCGCAGGTAGGGCAGGATCAGGTAGGCCGTGAAGAAGAACAGGTGGCCGCAGAAGTAGATGGACGAGTACACCTGAGACAACAAGGAAGACGATGGAAGACATCCCGTTTCGATGCATTTACACGCAGACCTTATATTTCAGAGTCACATCCGCGTCATATGTTTGTCAACTCTTCTCCATTTTGGCACCGCAGTGGTGGAACAAGCTCCCTGCCAATGTCAGGACTGCAGAGTCACTCCCCATCTTCCGGAAGAGACTCAAGACCCACTTGTTCAGAGTTCATCTGAACCCTGCATAACCCTACCCTCATGCTCTTATTTGTTGTATGTCTTGGCACTTAAAGCGCTCTTTGTAATTTGGCACTTTTATTGCTCTTTGTATCTTAGCACTTAGTCAGAGATGTTGTATACTAGCAATGGTTAATCTAGCAATTGAAATGCTAGATTAACCAGAGAGTCTGGTGACTCTCTTACTGTATTAGCAGCAATGAAATGTTCCACCTTCTTATGACAAAGGTACTCTTTGTAAGTCGCTTTGGATAAAAGCGTCTGCCAAATGCCCCTAAAAGTAAATGTGAATGTAAACATGGCCACACGTGTCGTCAATGACGCGACAATCACAGGACGGTGGCGCGCGGGGCCGTACCTTCAGCCACTTGTCGTAGGTGAAGAGGCAGAAGGGCACCAGGGGGTAGCCCATGAAGAGCCAGTGGAAAAACTGCTGCACCACGTAGATGAACGGGTAGGCGGGACTGTTGGCCAGCTTGGTGAGCACAGGGCTGTCCTTCACCAACGCCTGGAGCTGTCGCACGCACGCACGCACACGCACACACACACGCACGCACACGCACGCACACGCACACACACAGATTTTGTCTCGTCACATTGGTGCAAGGACAACTACCCCGCTAGACGACACCCACTCTACTACACAAGCCAATGTTAAAAAGGTGGGTAAATGGTAAACATTCACCCAAACACAAATGCACGTCACTATATAGGATAGAAATAGAACACCACGCGCTAGGAAACAAGCATCACATTCAGTTTGTAGTGCAGTAAACCCTCCTTTGACAAATTCCTACAGGGCCTTTGAATCTAATCTAATCTTAGCAGTCAAGTACATTGATCAATCAAATTCTTTATAACAAATAATGAGGTTACTATTGCCACTTGGCAATAAAACAACTCGAGTGTGCGATGGATCATCATCAGGCGCTTCAGACTTCTACATTCTGCCAGTAAGAATCGTGTATAAAAGGGTCCTTGGACTCTTCGCTCAGCCACTCTTAACTCAAACACTGCATTTACCGTATTTACGTATGTGATCCACAAAAGAGGTCTTGATGACAATTTAGTTATTCCACCTAAAGTCAAAAGGCTGGGAACCACTGACTTCCGTGAGAAAACATGCAATGGATGCCTACGGTTAGACCGCTATGTTCACATTTACGCAGCATCTTGTGTACACTGCGTTTCGGAATCCACATTGCCCAACACACAGGCGGTTCACACTCTGTCCACCGCCCACCCCGGACCTCCCCGGCCCACCCCGGCCCACCCCGGCCCACCCCGGCCCACAGCGGGCTGTGTTGTACCTGTTTCTCCACGTTGACGATGATGAACTCCATGGAGAAGCAGATGATGTAGCCGGAGTGCAGGCCGTGCCAGATGGCCAGGAACATGAGGGTGGCCACCTGAGAGAGGATCTTATTGCCCAGGAACTTCAGCCTCTTGAACACGTGCCTTAAAAAAAACAACAACAACAAGACAACAGTGGTCAGCGGAGGTCCAACAGGCCCAGAAGACCCTGGAGCTGCGACAAGCCGTTGTTTCATGCAACAACAACAAAAAAAAAAGAACAACAGACCAGCCACTGACTCAAGGTTAACAAAGTAACTGTCGGCATGCAGATGGTTTGTTAAAAGATTGAAGCATGGAGCATCATGAAATAAGTAACTTGTCCAAGCCTTGGGCTATTACTTGGATGTACACTTGGCGGGATCGTGTCAGTGAGGAAGCACAACGTACTGACGTCAGTAAACACGACTGTGGACCAATGAGCAGAGCTCACACCCGAGTCTCCCCCGACAACGACAACAGACACAGCAACAGCAACAGCAGGTTCAGAACAAGCTTGCTCATGACAGTATTGGGGCCCACGCCCAGTGCCAGTCAGTGACCAGGTAGAGGAAGCACTGGGAGCCGTTCCAGAAAGCTGTATTACAAGTTAGCCATGTATGTAAAGTAGGATCTTGTAGAAGGAAGGAATATTCGGGAATCCAGAAATGTTGGTACCAGACACAAATACTGCGGAGAACTGTGCTCAGATTCAACAACAAACATAACCTTCCCCATGTTGGAAGCAGTATTTGCGTTTGTAAACCAATTACTACAAACTAAAACATATAAAGCATTGCATTTCAAATGACTCTCTGGAAGCTACAACTGCCCTTCATATATACTGCCACTTTTAAACTGGATTTCTGAAAATCAGCTATGAACTGAATTCATTCAAATGTGTTATGAGTCATCACATGGCATCTACTCTTGAAAAGGTTTGATAAAAACCCACAGAGAACAGGTTCAGGGTTAGTTGTTTAGTTTCATTTAAAAATATATATCGGCCATAATTATCATTAAATGTCAGACAGCGTGTATCGTCATAACAAGTTCTGCACGTCATATGTTGTCATATGTCACTGATGTTTTTCCTAATGAGACATTGATGGGTGCTTAACTACAGCCCTAAGGCCCCCCTGTAAACGAATAAATAACGATTTGGTTATTTGCCCCTGTAAACGAATAAATAACAATTTGGTTATTTGCCCCTGTAAACAAATAAATAACAATTAGGAGTTTATGTTCCCTGGGGCGTCCATTAGACATTGTTGGGGGAGGGGCCTCATGTCACTTGGCTGTAGGTCAGGGCGTACACGCACACGCACGCACGCACACACACACACACACACACACACACACACAGACACACACTCACACGCACACACACACACACACACCCTCCTTAAGCCACAACTTCCTGGTCTCTCTGAGACGCGCGAGCTCACCGGGCCACCCAGGCGTTGGTGTTGATGTTGAAGGACGAGATGGTGCCGGTGAAGAGGGGCGTGGTCTCAAACAGCCACACCTTCATGTTGGCGCAGGCG
The DNA here is from genome assembly GCA_036785325.1 of Urophycis tenuis. NCBI lineage: Eukaryota > Metazoa > Chordata > Actinopteri > Gadiformes > Phycidae > Urophycis > Urophycis tenuis. The sequence continues at coordinate 7,388,668 of JAXIVH010000002.1, read as the reverse complement.
TCCCACTGGTGGTTCCCGTTCTCGTCCACGCCGTTGTAGCCCAGGCCCGAGAGGATGCACACGCCCTCCTGCAACACGCGGGGAGAGGAACCGGTCTACATTCCTCCTATGTCCTTCATTTACACCGGAACCTGCTCCACTGGGACAAGGGGCGGGATGGGCACGGCGTGGTGGTTTTGTTGCGTGTTTTCGGGGCAGCACCAGAGAGACGGCGCACCCGGACAGGCAGGGCGGGGGGGGGGGGGGGCGATGGCATGTAAAAATATGCAGGGCTCGTGTGTGTGTGTGTGTGCGTGTGTGCGTGTGTGTTGTGGGGAGGAGAGGCAAGGCCCTGCGAAACTTTCACGACTCAAACAGGAAGTTTAAATCAGGTTATCGGTTACCTCCAGCCGAGTTTAAAAAACAAAACGTTTCAAAGTCGCCATTTCAAGAAGCCGCAATTCAAATCAGGCGAATCACATTGTGCAAATATATATAGGGCCGGTAGAGTCTGCCTCACTAAACCTTACATCGAGCACGAAACCCTGTTCGATCTCCTGGACTCCATGCGTCATGTCTCGCCAAAGGTCAACAAGGAGCTTACTTACTGCAATCACCCAGCAGCTGACGTACTTGTAGAGAATAACTTTGGCCCACAGCATGATGAACACACAGCGGTACCAGAACGGCTGGGCCTGGAAATAACAAAACACCAGAACACAAGGTGAGATTTCAATGAACCACACAAACAAAAAAGGAAGAGAATGCAAAGCGAATAACTCTGGAGCCACGGTGTGGAGGCACAGGTGTGTGTCGACAGCGGCGCGGCGGCGGCGGCGGCTCACCTCATACTCGTCGGTGAGGAAGTAGCTGTCTGCGTAATGGGGACTGAATATTGCGTATATGGTCAGGCAGAGGAGGCCCAGGCCAAACCGCTGCATAGCAGGGAAAACACTAGCGGGTGAGAGAGAAGAGAGAAGGCCGACAAGAGAGAACAAGGCAACGGCATCAGAAAGGGAGCAACACACAAAAAGGGGGCACTTTAGTGTCTATCCCGTCGTCAACGGCGCCCCCCCCCCCCCCCCCCCCCCATCCGGCTCTACCTGTTGGGGGGCTTCCCGGGCGAGTCCGTGAGCTGGCCGGCCACCAGGCTCTGGTAGCTGCGCAGCGTGAACTGGGGCCCCACCAGGAACCCCCCGTAGAAGTAGGCGAAGCCGCACACCTCCAGCAGGCTGGGCACGGCGGGCAGGGCGGCCTTCTGCTGCTCCGCATTCAGCTGGGACTGGGGGGGGCCGGGTGGGGGTGGGGGGAGGTTGTTCAGGGGACCATGAAAGCGATAGCCTGAACCTTTGCTGTTTTTTAATTCTCTACTAGGACCCGCGGTGAGCTTCCAGCAGATCCCGTTACCTCCCCCCCCCCCCCCCCCCCACAGCGGTGTCAGTAATAGTTTCTATTGCCGGGTCGACCGCAATCTAAACCAACCGCTAACTCGATTTGACCGCATATGAATACTCGACGCGCATTTAACTAGGCGGTATAATGTGGTTTGTGTGAAATATGCATCTTGCTTAAGGACAACCTGATTAAATCAGCACCCTGTCAAATAGAGAGGTATGGAGATCCTCAAACATAAGACACTCTGTGGTAGCTCACACAGTTACACGATTCAGAATGTGCCAAATTAACCCAGAGGTAAACAGAGAGGCCATGATTGAAAATATATAGAAAACCTACTGAAGTCCCATATAAGTTACATCATTATAATAAGATGCTGGTGGAAAGCCTTGAATGGGGCAAAAAAAAGATTGAGAGGAAAGTTTCAATTCAACAACTGGAAACTGTGAAACACTTCATTTGTTAACCAATAACTGACAACTACAGCAACCCTTTCCTGTATGGTGCAGGCAATACGACTGAAAGCCCACTTCAGAAGCACAGTGCCCAGAAGAGACCAGTCCTTGGTGGCAGTGTGTATATACAGGCCACACAGCAGTGGTGCCAACACATCCATTGATGATTTATTTATTCATTTATTATTTATTATTATTTATTATTTATTATTTATTTATTGATGAGTTATTTATTCATAACACATTTAACAGACCACTGGTCTAACATCTGACTACGATAGACAACTAGTTTCACAAATATGCATTTAGAAAGATGTTGAGGATTATATTTCATACAATAGTAGATTCCGACATTGCATATTTATTTTTAGTGTCTTCTTATCTTTTTTTATCTTATCTGATTGGAATTGTATGTTTACTTTTAGTATTAGGAATGTCTTGCCCTGCCTGTTGTGCCTGTGCACTTTATCTGCTTCACCATGGGAGAGTGAGAAACGTCCTCTCAATTCCTTTGTATGTCTTGCCATGTGAAAGAATTGACAATAAAGCTACTACTTTGCCAAGTCTATATACAGTGTATAATGTATATACTATTATTATTATTAGTGTTTTTTTAAGGACTGGCCTATTTTGTCTTGCATTCACGCAGAACCACAACCTGGTAGCTTTGGATTGAACAGGGAATGTGTGTTGTGTGTCTGTCTCAAATGGGGCTAAAAGACAACAACACATCAGAACTTCTGAGTTCTGACATCCACATCCATTAAAACACTGATCGATGATTACTCACTGGTTCCTTTCCACCATCATAGTAGTCAAATGACAGACCTGTGGATCAGAATCAAAATAGCTGGGTGTCAGAGCCTCCATGACAGGAAGGAAACATTACGGCATTCTGAAAAGCCTTGCAAATATTTAGCAGCAGTGGGGTTAATGGGTGACTAAAGAAAACTAAACTACAGCAACGGCACCCTGAGTAATAACCAGCCAAGAGGACGCGTAGGTAGGCACAAATCAAGTCAGAAATCATTAGCAGGCGACGGTTTTGCAATCAAACCAGTGGAGATAAGACGGGGCTCGTTCCATCAGTGGTGGGGGTGCTGATAAGGCCAGGCTCACCAATGAGTTTGAGTGTGAGGACACAATGGGGCATGGTCCATTTGATATCGTACTCCTCTGTGGCGGTGAAGTAATAGCCCGCCAGCAAGTACACCTAGAAGAAGAGGCCGGGGCGAGAGGAGGCAAACAGGAAGTTGGTCAACAGTGAAAGCGCAGTCCGATGTGTTTGACGGTGGGGCAACAACATGGAAAATGCACCATCCAGCATTAAGTGCTTTCCCCTTTTCCGCGAAAAACAGCGGCGGTTTAAAAAAGGCCTTCGCTGGTACTTGTGTGCTAAATATGATCCAGTGTGGCTTGATTCATGAAAAATATTTATGATGATATCTTTTTTTTTTTAATCGAACTGAATTCACATACATTATATTACATACATTTTAGACATTTTAGACATATTGTAACATTGTATGCATGTGTTAAATGTGATTTACATCAAACTCTGTGGTTGATAATCACATTTGATTTAAATCACAGTTGACACATTCACACAGTTTTATCATAACTCATCATCATATTCAAGTACAACAACAGGAAATGGTGCCCAATGACGCGAGTGAATGAAAGCACACACTGAACACACATAAATGGGGATAGCAAAAAAAAAAGAAGATACATGATGACGTCACAACTGGGCCCACAACAGGGAAAGGAGGCAGAGGAGGGAAGAGGATGGAGCTCCACCTCACCATTTGAAAGATAAAACTGCTCAGGACAGCGGTTACCGTCCTTCCCATAAGCCTGAGCATCAGGAACTGGACTAAGACGCATACTGCAGAGTGATAGATCTGAGAGCCTGGAAAACGGATGCAGAGACGGATACAGAAGGAAAAGGACAAGAGAAGTAGAGACAGAGACAAAGAGCGAAAAAACCAGGGACAGACAAGGCAGACAGAAGGGGGGGGGGGGGGGGGGGGGCTTGTAAGTGTCGTTAGTTATGAGCCTTATTGTCATGACAACAGTGTTTCCCCAATGTTGAGCTCAGCATTGACAGGCAAACCTCAAGAGCCTGCCATCCTACCAATGACCATCCACACAGCCATCCGACCAATGACCATCCACACAGCCATCCTACCAATGACCATCCCCCCCCCCACAAAGTAGAAGAGACAGACCTGCTGTAAAATCCAAATGCGGCCACAACAGAACAAAAGGAGAAAGAGGAAATGTGTTAACACAACTTGTAAGCCTGGCTCTCATCGGTGTGGGAGTAGTCTGCCTTCCATGCTTCAGTCAGAAATTTAAGCACAGGATCATTTACAGCCAGCAGGTCACTATTGCGAAATCAACCCTGACAGGGATACAAGACCCCCTACACAAAGTGGAGGGTCTTGAATGACCCTGAAGGGGTTCATTTCACAATAATGGCTTGCTGTGCATGATCCCGCATATTACACGGCTACTTACTACAGAATCAATATTTATATAACAACAAAACGTGATTTTATGGATTTAAAATGTTCTATTTTTTTATGTTATTGCCTCCATTAGATTTGGTAAGAAAGAGCATCCTTAGCAATAGTCTGTTATTCATATCAGCAGTCTGCTGTAGACAAATTACCCACTGCTGACTCCTCTTACTGACCAATCAGAATTGAGTATTCCATAAAGCCGTGTAATAACATACATAAGACACATCTTTTCTTTAACAGCGTTATAACAATGTTACATAACAAACGCAGGCGGTCTTTAGTTCTCACTTGACATTCAAGTAATGCCCAACCCTTTATAAATCTCCTGTACTTATTTGCCACACAAACAGACGTAGGATTAGCAATATGACATTTAAGCAATACTTATTGATCACACATAGCTTAGTATTAAGACAGTCAACCATTATCTTCCTATACATTGCAGTTTCACCCCTCAATGTATCCATTCATTACTTCTCCAGTAACGCCCCCCAGCATGCCCCATGATGTTTTCCTCACCAAAGTTGAACGCTGCCAGAGCCAGTCCAGACAACGTGTGGAACAAGTGGAGCACGGTGACCGGCTGGTGAAATAAAAACCTACGGTACACCAGGGCACAGGGGTACCCTGGGGACAGGCGAGAGACACAGGAGAGACAGACACACACAGAGGGACCAAGAGACAGGGAGACAGCACACAGAATAGCAAAAAAAAAAGTTAGGAAACGGACTTGCAGATAAATTGGGGTTTTGTTTGTGCCATACGGGCCTTAAAATCAACTACTACCTTGTGTTTCAATTCAGTAAGCTACTAGCAAACGGTGTTGCTTGTGCAGCACAACTTGTAGCTGTTCCAATATCCATAATCCAGTATGATTTGATTGTTCAAAGCCTAACCTGGAAGTCATTATGGATAAAGGCTAAGTGACTAAATATTAATGTATGCATGTGTCACTTAAACCCTTGACATTTAAAATACAATTTTAATATTTAAACGGTCTGGTATAGGCAAAACAAAAACGACCTTTCCTAGGAGTAGTGTGGATATGTAGTATGTGCAGTACTGCCAAAAATATAGGTAGGCTATTCAGCAATTATGACATAACGTGCATTACATTACGTAAAGGCCCAATTGACACGGAAGCAATAGCATCAATAGTTTAGGACAGCATGGGACCAAAATTGACGCAAGCTGCAATACTTTAAATGGTCATTTGAAACAAACCATTTTCAAATTGTTCCATACTTTCAATTGTTGGTTGGCGTTGACACACACCCGTGATCGGACTGAGGAAGACATTGTCATGTGTCAGGCCAAAGTTCAGTCAGCAGTCCTGCTCTAGTATGCACTGCTCTTTGCACCTCCCCATACCGACCCTGTCATCTGAAACCCTCTGCACCCCTTAGGATACTTACAGATACTAAACAAATATCTGACGACAATCTGATAACAACATGCCACATGATATCAGGCATTGTTGAAACCGGCACGGCAGACGACACGCCACATGTATTCTTACGATAGATTATAAGGCAATGTGATGCAGATGTAGTTCACGACAGAACAGGACTCTGTAGTCATGTTCATCCCTTCTCAGTGGAGAGGACGTTGACAGTATGCCCATTACATGTGTTCATGCCCTAGTCCGTGAGCAGTGTAATTCTGTCCATTACTACCATTACTACTAATGGGGAAAATGTCTCTAACTTAATAGCTGTTTAGTGGACGGTTTAGCTAGCACGTTAGCTGGGAATTAACCCAGAGCAGCAACTTATTACAAAGCCATGTTCCCGAGGAGAATCATAACTCAATATGTATGAGAAGAGACAACACGCAATTAGGAAAAACAAAACTCACCGATTAAGACAGATAAAATGAGTCGCACCGCTGGTTCTGGGGAACCTAAAGATTCCGACAATTTCTCCAGTAAGGGAGCCGCCATCTTTCAAGGGGGCGGAAGTGACTCCTAGCAGTAAGTGTGCAAATCTGAACTAATCTGCAGGACCAACAAGAAGCAAGTATATCTGCCCTTCTCAACCAAGTGTCCTCCCTAGTTCCTCCCCTCCAAATTACTCGTTACTCCACCCCCAAATAACCTATCTTTGTATCTTAACTTTTTTTTTAATATATATATATTTTTTATAAGGTCTGAAACGCCCTTAACTGATACACAACATGCTGAAAATATTCATGCAGACACAAACAATAGTCCCATGATAACGCATCTTACTCATCAAACCATTTCCAAACCGACGGGAAAGGCGAAAGACGAGCTTTATCTGACAGGACACACGGCATTAAGTGCGCCCCTGTGTGGCGATATGGAGAAAGCGCAGCACGCCAAAGTTCCCAGGAAATTTGAAAATATATAAATAATATTTGGGATAGTGTGCGTCTTACAAATCCCTTGCATTTAGTCGTTGATTTGATGAAACATAAATATATAGTCTCCATCGTGATTTGTGGTTATAAACAGTAAGGACTTTGCTAGTAGTGTCACACAATGCATTGCTTTCTCAAGTTGCCGACCTATAAAGCCACACATAATTAACCTATATTACAATCAGACTCCGAATAAGAAACATTTCTATTGCAAGGTGAACTTGCACAAATTAAGATCTTATTTTCTGGTATTTGGGCGCAGTTAAGAAAGGGTATAGGCCTATGCATAAATTCATATAATACACAATATAAATAGGCGTGGGAAGGGTCAGTTATGAGAACTGCCTTTCTGGACTTTAGACTAAAGGATAGATATTTTGATTAACAGAGAAGTCATAATTGCGAATAACGTCACGTCACGGTAGTAAATGCAATGCTGCATTCAGAGCTTTATCTCGTAGCAGCTAGATTAATATTTAATGGTAATTTTTATTGTCACAATTGGGTGGACTTCTTTTTAAAAGAAGCCTTCTAGAGAAATATTAAAGAGCTTTTTTCCTGCCGGACAACTAGAGTCCCTGAGTATTCAGTCAAGTTGTATACGATATATACTCATGGTCTTTCAGAATGTTGCACATTTTATGACATATTTTCAGTAAAATAAGATAAATGAAATGATAAAAACTGATGGTCATGGTACAATTTCAACATATTCAATGCCAAATAGTTAAATACAAACTCTTAGTGAATGAATTGCATGCTGGATATGTAAATGTTTCTGCTCGACTCCCAATCACACTTGAATGACGACAGGAAGACGTAGTGTTCACAGCAGCCAACCAGAATCAGCGAATCCGTAGGCGTCACTCTACCGGCACCGTACTACACAGCAGCCAACCAGAATCAGCGAATCCGTATGCGTCACTCTACTGGCACCGTACTACTCAGTTTTCTTCTCTGTGTCCCCGTCACCCCTTTCATGTTTACTAAAGATGCACATACAAATATCAATTAATATATGGGCATTTGGTGAGTAGTGACGTCGCCTTGAACTCTCCAAAATCCTTTCTGCTCTCCCCCTTCCCTGTCAAAGACCCGTCAGGAGTGTCACCGTAAACCAATGGAGAGCTATTGGAGAAGAGGAGAGAGGAGGGGTTTAGTGGTGCGGGTTAATAAAGGCAGTGAGTCGCTCCCATTCTGCCGCTGTTTCATTGCCTCTGGTTGAAGGTACATCCTTGTGACCCATTTAAGTTCAGTCTAAGTTTGAACGACCCACACGCCGCAAACATGAGCAGGAAATTCTTCGTCGGGGGAAACTGGAAGATGAACGGAGACAAAAAGAGTCTCGGGGAGCTCATCCAGACCCTGAACAGCGCCAAGCTGGACGCCAACGTCGGTATGTGCATTAGTGACGTTCGCTAATCGAGCTTGCGGTGGATCCACTTCAAACTCGCACGTTTCCATCGTGCCATCCTAGCATAGAGGCCTATGTCACGTAATCTTATAACGTGTTTATTTGCACGTTGGACAAAGTTGCACGTTTTCCTACGTGGATATAGCCGATGGTTATATGGTTATATGGTTATGTGATTCATTGAAAAACGTTGTCGTTTAATCAAAATGCAATCGTCGAGACAGACATACTTCCCATTACTATGTTTCGATTTGACTTATTTCAATTCTTGATTGTGTTAATTTCGATTATGCAGCACATTGACAAAACTATGGGGGCCTCGATGACGATTTTGTATGTATGTCGGTGGGCGTGCGCTTTGGTCTGCACTCTGGTCTGCACGTAGTCCATGAAGCACCCAAGTCAGCATTAGCTGATGGCGATCGTCAATTTTACCGATGCGCTTTGATAATCGAAATAAAAATAGCAAGTGCGGTGGACAAGGCGTTCGTGGTTGTATGTTATGCAATAAACACTACATAACATGCCACAGAGGACAGAAAAGGTCACCGTGATTTCTCGTATTTCCTGTCATCTCTGCGTTGTGAAATGACGGCTACATTGTATTCGCTTATTGGTACACAGCGTACAACCATATATTGAAAACTACGTATTACAACTACGTATTACAATGTATATGCTGATAAAGGCACAACATCCTTGTACCTTGCTCTATTACACGATCGGCCCCACGCAACTCTTGGTAGTTTGTGGCCTCATGACGGCGCCCGTACGCACACGGTGAACCAGAGTGTCTTTCCTCAATGTCATCACTATTGATTTTTTAAAAGTCCGTTTCGTCTATTTCACAATCAGGCTGGTTTTTCTTTGTCTATGACTTTAAAGTTGATCCTGTACTCGACCTTTGAACTTTATGCTCTGCCTTTTGCGTGACCGCTTCAGTATGCGGCCGTGCAAGGGACCTTTAGAGGATGAACTAAGACCTTTATGCGTCCAGAACTCTGGCGAATTTGACCTTTGCTTGGCCCATAGTTGTTGTGGCTGTTTAATATAGACCTGTACGTAGCGTAAAGATATGGTTACCTCTTGAATTTCACTATCTGAATTTAGTTAACTTAACTAGGAACTTTGTAGAATATAACCTACTGGTACCGTACGGTTGTCTTTCTTTGTGTGTGTGTGATGAAACGCATGCAAGTGTGTGAGCAGCTCACATGCTTCTATCACTATCTATTGCAACTTTGTGGCCAAACCCAATTAGAATCCTTTCACTGGTAGCCGCCCATTTATAGTGTGTGATCCTCAAGGACTGTCTTCTTGACTTTTTAACTTACAGAGGTGGTGTGCGGCTGCCCAGCCATCTACCTGGATTTTGTCCGCTCCAAAATGGACGCCAAGCTTGGCGTGGCCGCTCAGAACTGCTACAAAGTTGCCAAGGGTGCCTTCACCGGGGAGATTAGGTATACGGTCCACGGTTCTAGAGACAGCGGCCCTCCTTCACATGCCATCTTATTGAAATAGCGAACTCAGAGCATTGACAGAAGTCGTGTGTGTGTTTTGTCTGGTCCGTAGCCCTGCGATGATCAAGGACTGTGGAGTGAACTGGGTGATCCTGGGACACTCCGAAAGACGCCACGTGTTCGGAGAGAGCGATGAGGTACCATCTACGATACTATTTTTATGACCGGCCCATGTTGTTTCATGACTCCTCTCACAATACATCTATTCCACTGTTCCTGCCCGTACATTTCTGACACTTCACCAATTTAAGCCATCCAATGAGAAAAAAAAAAAAAAAACATTGGTAAAGTGTCAGTTGCAAAGAATGATAAGAAACGATGCAAGTATGATAAGAAACGATTGTCTTTTGCCCTCAATAAAGAAGTCTCGAGACGCACGTATACTATACGTGATTTAATATTATCTACGTTATCTGAAACAAGCATATCTGCTCACTTTGTGTGTCAATGTATCATTATCTCGTTCCATTATCTAAACCACAGATTTACTTTGCCTTTCCCTGAAAAGCTACCAGATGGTAAACTTGGGTGAAGGGTTCTGTTACGTAGAATGGGTTTTTGCGAAATATGTTGCAGTGCAATATTGAATGTTAATACTCTAGATTAACGCATTCAACGTCACGCACGTTGGCTAAAACAGTTGACCAGGGAGTCCGACTCCAATTCTTTTGCAAGATATTGTGATACAATGTCCACAGGGTCAGCCTGGCTGGATGGGTTAGCTTTAAACAAGGCAGTGGTGAAATGTGCCCCTCTGTGTGGTGACAGCTCATTGGCCAGAAGACAGCCCACGCTCTGGAGAATGGCCTGGGTGTGATCGCCTGCATCGGCGAGAAGCTGGATGAGAGGGAGGCCGGCATCACAGAGAAGGTTGTGTTCGCTCAGACCAAAGTCATTGCAGGTACAATTGCTCCCTCTGTCATCGTCTCTCCTTATTAAAATTCATCATGGAATGATTTGGAGACGACGGACGCGTCGTAGCGTGATGAGTGTGTGTGATAGTATGTGGCGTGTTTTTAAAGCTGCAGTAGGTATGATTCGAGGGTTGTAAAGAGAGAGGGAAATGTTCAAACTTAACACCCCAAATGAAGTCCCCACTCTGCTCTCTCGCTCACCAAGTTTCTCCTTACTGCATTTAACACACATTTCGGTGGTTTGACTGGCGGGGTTGATTCACCGAACAAATTAGGGAAGCAATGCTGTGAATTGTCAGAGATGAGCTGGGAGTGGTCTGAAATCTATATTGGATCATACCAAGTCAGGAGTCAGGAGCCAAGACATGTACATTTAGAGAATTTAGCTGACGCTTTACAGTACATTTGTCAGAAATCAACTTGAAACAGTTCACAGTACGTTCACTCACTAATAGCTGGTGGATGGTGTTGCCATTTTTGTACAAATTACAATAGCTCTTAAATATTGCCTACAGTGCCTTTTTTTCCAGAAAGGTTTTGAAGTACCTACTTAGAATAGCCTGAGTCATGTGTACTGTCTTTCTTCCTAGATAATGTCAAGGACTGGAGCAAGGTTGTGCTCGCCTATGAGCCTGTGTGGGCCATCGGAACCGGCAAGACCGCCTCTCCAATGCAGGTACAGGTCCACTGAACCCTGTTACACCAGACCTGTAGCATTATCTTTACTCTCTCTCTCATCATCTCTCTCACTCACTCACTCACTCACTCTCACTCTCACTCTCACTCTCACTCTCTCTCACTCACATTGTCTCTGTGTCTCGCCCGCCCCCTCAGGCCCAGGAGGTCCATGACAAACTGAGGGAGTGGCTAAAGACCAATGTGTCTGAAGCCGTAGCCAGCTCTGTCAGGATCATCTATGGAGGTGAGTAGCTCACCCATTCAATTAAGATACTTAATCCCCCCCCCCCCCCCCCCCCCGGTATTTTGCATTAGTGGTTATTTATAATATTATAATTTCCTATTACAGTTTCTTTGACTGGAGACTTTATCGCTTTGTGCAGCCAGTACAAAGAAACGATTGCTCTCGGTTGCTCTATTTCCAGTTGCCTCGCTGTTTCTTCCGGCTCCATGATGAGTCTTTCCTTAATTTCTGCCACCTCAGGCTCCGTGACCGGTGGCACCTGCAAGGAGCTGGCCTCCCAGAAGGACGTCGATGGCTTCCTGGTGGGCGGGGCTTCCCTCAAGGCCGAGTTTGTTGACATCATCAACGCCAAGGTCTAGACTCCCGGGGACACGGCTTCGGCGGTGTGACCAAGTCTCCAAGACCGAGAGGCCAATTCCATTAATAACAAGAACCACGTTTCTGGCCCTCTTTCACTTAACCTGGGCACTTCAAACCACCTCCTCCTCGCCCTTTATACTAGGTCTTTGTGATGGTGATGATGTCATTCCCTCTGTTCCACTTCAATTTTTGGTATTTTTATTGTGACGAAAAGGGACATGTTGACACATGCACTGTAATGCACTGGATAAAAAAACGAATAGTTTGGTCTATGGGATAGTGCACGCGTGTGCACGATGAATACCACACTCAGGCGATAGGTCTGCACCAAGTATTAGACCTTTTAAGGTGGGCTCAAATAATTATTAAATGCCGCTACTTGAAAAGTTTACGGATTTGTGTCCCACATCAGAGCTGTCAGTCAGATGCACTTGTCTCTATTAATATAAGAGTCTCTCTGTGATTGTGATGTTCTGTGTGTTTTTTTTTTTTTTTCCTTCTTGTATGCATTTATCATCCCCCCCCCACCCCTCCCGTATGGGAGGCGTGGCCAATAGGGAGGTTCCCATCACATGCCGGTCATATTGTATAACGGCCATCCGCGTAGAAGGGGAAGACTGAGAACATTGTAATAAACAGTTCAGAGACTGGTGTCCTGTGTCCCGTTTTGTTGTTCTTGCTACACTTACTTGTCAATGATAGAATTTTATATACACTATAATAAATGATAATGCATGCATATTACACTGTGTAATATGCATTGTGTAATTGTCCAGGACAGATGATAATGATCACATATTATGTTTTTTTCATTTTGTTTCTTATTTTTATTTCATGGCCAATGGGGCTTTACGTATTATGTGTCTCGCTAGCAGTGTCAATGCATTGAGGGTAAATGGTGGAAGAGTGGATGAGCCATTACACATGAGGCGCCTGTGAAGACAATGCCATGCAGTGCAACTGTTGGTAGGCCTTCTATATATTTCTCCAGGGCATGAACACCACCAGCAGGCCAACAGACAGATCCCATGACACCACGCCTGGCAGGGACCCCATGTCACAGGAGAAGGGACTAGCCCTGTAACCCAATAACACATGTATAAAAGAGACCAGGCATTTCAGTTGTGTATTGTCACATGTCATGTTGTAATATGAAATCATCCACCTGTGTACTACTTGACTAGGTCCCGTGTGCCTCTATGTGGGCAATAACTTCACAAATATGAATTGACAGAATAGAACATTTAAATGAGTCAACGCTGCCAGAGAGAATTTTTGTTTTGTTTTGCAAATGTCTTGAATTTCACCACAAGACGCTGCAAGTCTTTTCCTTGCAGCATGATGTTATGTCTTTTGTAATCCTGTGTCAAACATCATCATACCCAGCTGTGTCAGAATCAACAGTTTTATTGGCGGTGTCATCTGCGAACTTCAGCAGCGTGATGGACTCTTAACTGGAGGTGCAACCGTTGGTGTACAAGGGAGCAGAGCAGGGGAGAAAGAACACAGCCTTGGGGAGGGGATCCAATACTGATGGTCTGGGATTCAGAGACATGTTTCCCCTGCTTCACGCGCTGCTTCCTGTCAGACAGGAAGTCTGTGATCCACCTGCAGGTACCTCGGGCACGTGGAGCTGGGAGAGCATGTCCTGAAGCAGAGCCGGGGAGATCGTGTTGAAGGCAGAGCTGAGGTCCACAATCAGGATCCTGGCCTATGTTCCTGGGGAGTCCAGATGCTGGAGGGTGTAGTGCAGGGCCATGTTTACTGCATCGTCTACAGACCTGTTGGCTCTGTAGGCAGACTGCATGGGAGTCCAGGAGTGGGTTGGTTATGGATTTGAGGTGGGGCAGCACAAGGCATTCAAATTACTTCATGACCACAGAGGTCAGGACAACAGGTCTGCAGTCATTCAGTCCTGTGGTCCTTGGCTTTTTGGTGATGGGGATGATGGTGGAGACTTTGAAGCAGCCTGGCACAGAACATGTCTCCAGTGAGGTGTTGAAGATGTCCGTGAACACTAGAGACAGCTGGTCAGCGCAGTGCTTCAGGGTGGATGGAGAGACAGAGTCTGGTCCAGCTGCTTTGCGGGGGTTCTGTCTCTTAAAGAGGTTATGGACGTCCCTCTCCTGGAGGTGAGGCAGAGATGGGAGAGGGTGTCACAGGGAATGGACTTGTCCCTTTGCCTCTCAAAGCGACAATGGAAATCATTCAGTTCATTTACAAGCCGCCGGTCGTTGGCAGAGTGTGTGTGTGTGTGTGGGGGGGGGGGGAGGGGGGGGGGTGTAGGTTTGTAAATTGTAATCTCTCTGAGCCCCTTCCAGACAGAACCAGAGTCGTTAGCTGAGAACTGGTGTTGGAGTTTCTCAGAATACTGTTGTTCAGCTTCTCTCACCGTCGTGCTAAAACTGTAGCCTACTTCGACTTCTTAAACCTGTCCCTGCCCCCTGTCCCCTGTTGTGGTAAAGAAAATGACACCCAGCAGAGAGGGCACCGGCACGGGAGACGACAGTGAATGAAACTATACCACGAGGTGTTTAGACCAGATTTAAACAAGATTAAACCATCAGATACATTTTTAATATTCAGTTGTTAACAAGTGAACAGGCAAAACACACAGCTTTCTCAGAAGTGCGGCCCAAGTATTGTTGGCAGGCACCTTTCATAGGGTGAGGTAAACAACTCTGAGGGTACATGTAGTGGCTTGACCCTGGAGAGATACTGAAATGCGACTTGAGATAAGGATAGATTCTACCAGACCAACAGAGTGGGGCACAAGGTCCAGGCCCGCGTCACATTCACAATGGAATTGGGGACTATTGGTCAAACGAGAGGCCCACCACTTTGGCTGCACCCAGGTATTCATGCATAGAGAAAAACAAATTCACAAATAGATAACTTGCATGTAGTATACGTGCTCAAAAAGTATGAGTCACGGGAATGACTTGCGGGAAAAGGCCTGTGGGTACTGAAGCATCCCAGTCTGTACAGTCCAAACACGCCTGCAGGTTCCCCACAGCTTCACTAGTCCACTGCTTTGACGTCCAACGTCACAACAGGTTTGCAGAGCTTTAGTTTTTGCCTGTATGCGGGAAGCCTTGCTTGCCACTTGGATTCCACATTTATCTATGACTGCAACATCTGCGGAAGGCAATTGTTAAAATATGTCGAAGATTTCATGATAACAACATTAAATACAACAATAAACGTGTTTTTACTTCTTATTTTCACCAATCGCTTGTCATCTCCACCCCCATTCCAGTAGGCGGCGATAGTGCAACACATCACGCTGTGGTCGCTTGGCGTGGCATTCTTCACGTCCGTGTTTACAAGTGAAGCGTGACGCTCATAGGAGTAGCAAGAATACGTCGCGGAGCACCGCCGAAAGCAATTCGTCTTCTGCAAAAGAAAAATACCATTATGCAGTCGCTTCGGGTATTTCTCAATGCAAGACTGACAGCGGCAGCTGAGGAAATATTTGGGGCTGTTGAAAAAACGATATCTGATTACAAGGAAGAGCTTTGCCGTACCAAAGACCTAGAGATCAGTCGGCTGCGGATGCAGATCAAAATCCTGAAGTCAGGTTGGTTTGAATCGATCCAGTGCGCTGTTGTGTTTCTGCAAACATAATATGCATGTGTTTTTTATTTTACTATTATTCTTTTGTATACTTGTTTACACTCTTGCGTGCGTGTGTCTGTATGTGTGTAATATGCAGCCTATGCATGAATTCTATGCAAGCAACCCCCGTTCCTTTGTCTCTCTCTGTCTCTCTCTCTCTCTGTGTCTCTCTATCTCTCTCTCCAGTCCCTCGGACGGAGAGGTGCTCCGTCACACAGCCACTGCACACCCATCAGCAGCCGCACCATCAATCAATCCCTCCCGTCCCCGCAGTGGAGGCCTCCGAGACGCCGCACTGCGAGACGGAGGAGGGCAGCAGTATGGAGCAGGAGCAACCAGAGCCCTCGGAGGTCAAAAAGGAACAGCAGAAGGCGC
This sequence comes from Urophycis tenuis, assembly GCA_036785325.1. Classification (NCBI taxonomy): domain Eukaryota; kingdom Metazoa; phylum Chordata; class Actinopteri; order Gadiformes; family Phycidae; genus Urophycis; species Urophycis tenuis. The sequence continues at coordinate 7,372,806 of JAXIVH010000002.1, read as the reverse complement.
ACCGAGAATTCTGGATGAGCCACGACGAGGAGCAGCTGGACGGGCTGGACTCGGATATCAAAGATTTTATCTCGTCCCCGTCCAGTCTGAAAAACAATCTGCAAGACGCCGTGTTGCCGTTTCACCCCTACCAAAACAACGGCGAGGAAAACAAAGACAGGCCCTACTGTTGCTCCGTCTGCGAGAAGCGTTTCAGCAACTGCTCCCACCTCGCGGCACACATCAGGACACACACCGGGGAGAGGCCGTACAGATGTGATATATGTCGAAAAACGTTTATAACCACAAGCGCGCTGAACAGACACCAGACCATACACACCGAAGGGAAACACTTTATATGTAATTACTGTGGAAAGTCTTTCAAATGGATGGAGTCCCTTGGCAGGCACATGCGGTGTATACACAAGAGAGAAAATATGCCCGTATGAATGAGCCTACTGTTGAGAGGGAGTATGCTGTTTAATGTCCACCGTTGGAGTAGGCTAGTGTTCCTGTGTATGGTGTAAAGATTAATTATTAAGACGTGAAACGTGCAATTGAACTCGCTGTGTTGCATTAGTTCACATGTCCCCCGTTTGTCGTGGATGTGCATGCCTCAACATTTCCAAAGTGTGATACTGTAAAAAAGAAAAAAAAAGAAAAGAAAAAGGTATACTCAAAGACTCTGCACAACTGCAAATCATGATAATTGATATCCATTTTATTTCTTTCTTTAGGTCATCTATTGCAGATATTCTACACATTAAAAGTGTTACTGAAATGTAAGACACGTGTTTGGGATTTCTTCAGTGTTTACATTGAATGCATCAAATGAGGCGTTGGATGTGGTATCTTTGAAATGCATAGAATGGGGATTGGACGCTATTTTACTCCAGCAGAGGGCAGTCACCATATAAAAGCAGCAGTTCATTCACATTTTCGTATTGAGCAGCTTTCTATCTCGCATGTTTACCCCCTAAATACATAGCAATTATAGACCAAACCTGCTTAATGATTGGTTAATTGCAGGACATCCAATAATGAATAATAAATCAGTTTTATCCATATGTGTTGTAAATGGATACCACATCTGGGCATCCATTATTTAGTGGGCTGCATGTGCCACCCCCTGCATAGGCCGATAGAAAGAACACATGGGCGGTTGTTGTTGGTTGGTTGTCGGCTTTGCTTCCTGTACTGCAAAAAAGATAACGCGAAGCCCTCACAAATCCCCACAACATCACAACAACATCATCATAGACATATTAACCACCTAGCCGCATTTCAAAATGAAGATAATACATGAAACTTTGTGGGAAATGTCACCGGGCAGTGATGTAAAACAGGGGGTAGAGCTAAAAACGAGGTATACCCCCCATTTATCATCCATAACTCTGGCACTGTCCCCGCTCACCCTGTAAATGACTGATGGACTGCTAAGAATATCTCCCAGATGTACTGTCACCAGAGGGTAAAATTAGATTTATCTCGCTACTTTACATTATGTTGACACACTTATTCAAGGTGACATTCAACAGCGTAAAAAAAAAACCCTACGTCCTGACTGAAACACAGGAACATGTCCCATATATTACTGTATACTGTACGTAAATAAAAAGTTAGGGCGTTGCTAGTCCCCGACACGCACGAGTCTTGCTTGCATAATAAACCGCAAACCAATTAAACAAATTAACAACACGGCTAATTAGCATTTAAATTGCCCTAATGACAGTTAGCTAATTGGCTAATGTTCTGAAGGCTCCGTGGCTGACAGACGAGGGCACAGAACCTGAGGAGATATGATAATGACGGGTAATGAGAGCGCTTTTAGCCAGACTGTGGCATGGCCCTTATAAGTCCATGGTTAAGCTCCACTCCAGGCCTGTATCTAGGCAGAGGGTGGAATGCACGGGCCACAGAGAAAACACACACACACACACACACACACACACACACACACACACACACAAAGCGCGAGCACAAAGACACACACACACGCACGCGCACACGCGCGCACACAGCCCTGAGCCCTCAACAGCATGTGTAAATCACACTCTTTCAACTCCTTCTCTTTCTATCCTTTCATTTCTCTTTTCCCTCTTGTCTCCACCCCCCCCCCCCTACTTTTACAGTATGGTATGGAATGCTGGCTCTTTGGGACGGCTGGTGTGCGTTGGAGCGCCTCGGCTCCCTGGCTTGCACACTCTCCTCATCCCATGTGTCTCCCATTAGCCACACTCACCAAGAGAGGGAGGGAGAGACCGATGGAGGGAGAGAGAGAGAGAGAGAGTGAGTGGGGGGGAGTGAGAGGGAGTTTGGAAGAACGGGGGGAGGGGGACAAGAGGCAGGAATTTGATATGCTTTGTGCATGAGTGACTTCTATAAAACAAAGAGAAAGAGAGTCTGGATGTATGTGGACGAGGGGGGGGGGGGGGGGGGGGAATAAGAAGGGAGCAAAGTGTTTAGCAAAAAGATTATAATTTATTTTCACATTTTTTTGTCTTTGTTTGCATCTTGTTTCACAAGTTTAAGTTGGAAATAAAAAAAAGTAACTCAAAAAAATGACAGCCATACCATGAAAATGTAAAAAAATAATACAAATAATATGTTCATTTAATTATATAATTATCAACAAACGGACATCAATAATCATAATAACAATACAATTGATCATAATAAACATAATTGAACACTAAAATCGCTGGTCTCATGCATATAGAACGCCCCTCGGATACAAAAGAGGGGATGATTACTAAAAATAGAGCCAAAAGTTCCACCAGTTTAGAATAAGTGCCTAGCTACATGCAATGACAGAAAAAGAGACTCATGTACACATTCCTTCTGGCATAAGGTAATTTACACTTACTGTACGTCACTATTGCTGCCCCACCTAATATACTGTACAGAGCACAATGTAAAAACAAGAGTCGAGAAGGACATACACAGGGAAGTGCTTTCGTGTGGCTCTTGGACATTTGACAGTTAAAACAGGAAGTGTGTGCAACATTTTCCCTTCTCTCTCCCTCTCTGTCTTCCTCTGTCTCTCTCTCTCGCGCTCTTTTTACTCCATTACAATAATTCACCTTTCTTCAATAAATCCTTGTTCTGCAAAAGTCCAGGGGTGGCTTTGTCGTTCCCCCCTTTGTTTCTCAGTGCCCTTGTACTTGTACTTCGGTGTCTTTTTTTCCCAGACCATACTGTAGGTTTGTTCTTTCCTTTCTCTCTCTGGTGCCCGCCCCTCACAGGGTCTTGTCACTCTCCTTCTTCAGGTGACTGAAAGGTCAAGGAAAATGACAAATACATCAAGGTCAAGTGGAGGTCAGACATCCAAGCACCCCCCATCTTAATACTCAACGTTATAGCAAATCCTCCTAAAAAATGGGGCAAATGGTTCAAGAGTGGACCTGCCGCTATGTTTACCCCCGTACCATGTACACCCACAACAACAACCACACACACAGACACACCCACACCCACAGACCCACAGACACACAACCCCCCACACACACACACACACACACACACACACACACACACACACACACAAACACACACACACACACACACACACACACACACACACACACACACACACACACACACACACACATCCGAACGAAATCCCTGTCTACCTGTAGTACTCCTCCTGGGTAAGAGAGTGGTGGTGGTGGTGATGGATCCACTGCTGTTCCAGGGCCAGTCTCTGAATCTGCAGCTCTGCGCTCTGGGCCTGCTGCATGGCCTGGAGCTGGTGGGCCGCGGACATGGGACCAGTGAGAGAGGAGGGCTGGGGCAGGTCACGGAACGGAGCACCTGGCCCATCGCAGCGGCACGGACCGGAAGATGACGCCGGCGGAGACGGCAGGGGGAGAGCAGAGAAACGGACGGTGCAGGTTAATCATCATCATGGCCTCGTTCATAAAACAACTGGGCCATAATCGTGAGCTAAGCCAAATGCAAAAAAAAAAAAAAAACTCTGATCACTGTAGATTTGTGGTAGGAAGAAGTTGAACAAGTACATGGACGAGGAGCCTTCTCCTCACCGAACAGCTGCTGGCGGAGAACCTCGCTGTCAGTGAGGGGGTGGGCCAGGATGGGGGTGCCGAGCGTGGCACCGGGGTAGGGGAGGCGCGCCAGCGGGGAGCCCGACGCCAACGGGTCCATCAGGGGGTGAACCCCGCCCGCTGCTGGGTGCCAGTGATGTAGAAGGAAAACACAGGAACATATTTAAAACTAGTCCGAGAAGATAGAGGGACATGTTTAACACTAGTCCGAGAGGACACAGGAACATGTTTAAAACTAGTCCGAGAAGACGCAGGGACATGTTTAACACTAGTCCAAAAAGACAGGGACATGTTTAAAACTAGTCCGCGAAGACGCAGGGACATGTTTAACACTAGTCTAAGAAGACACAGGAACATGTTTAAAACTAGTCCGAGAAGACGCAGGGACATGTTTAACACTAGTCCAACAAGACAGGGACATGTTTAAAACTAGTCCGCGAAGACGCAGGGACATGTTTAACACTAGTCTAAGAAGACACAGGAACATGTTTAAAACTAGTCAGAGAAGATAGAGGGACATGTTTAAAACTAGTCCGAGAGGACAGGGACATGTTTAAAACTAGTCGAGAAGACAGGAACATGTTTAAAACTAGTCCGAGAAGACAGAGGGACATGTTTAAAACTAGTCAGAGAAGACACAGGGACATGTTTAAAACTTGTCAGATAAAACACAGGGACATGTTTAACACTAGTCAGATAAAACACAGGGAAAAATTTTAAAACTAGTCAGATAAAACACAGGAACATATTTAAAAGTAGTCTGAGAAGACAGGGACATGTTTAACACTAGTCAGATAAAACACAGGAACATGTTTTAAACTAGTCCGACATAAAGTCCCCATGAAGTGTGACGTAACGTTAGCGCTGAACTCAAAAGTCAAACACTACGAGGCTATTCAAGTCCAATGTGGCAGCGTGTGTTACTGGTGTGTGTGTGTGTGCTCTGCTGAGGTGTGGCGGTGCGGGTCTGATAGAAGGACAGAATCGTTAGTAGCAGTGGGTACCTGTGTCTTGCTGGTGCAGGTGGAGGTGGGAGTGGATGTGTGAGTGCTGGTGATGATGGGGGGTCACGTTCAACATCTGAAGACGCCCCAGGTTCTCCCCTCCACCTCCTCCTCCTCCTCCCGCTGCTCCTCCTCCTCCTCCGCCTCCTGCTCCGGTTCCTCCGCTGCCGCCGCCGCCGCCTCCTCCGCCGCCGCCGCTGCCTCCGCTTCCTCCTCGCTCCCTTTCCCTCTCTCGGTCCCTCTCTCGCTCTCTGTCTCGCTCTCTGTCTCGCTCTCTCTCCCGCTCTCTCTCTCGCTCGCGCTCCCTCTCGCGCTCCCTCTCTCGCTCTCGTTCTCGCTCTCTCTCGCCCGGGGCCGGCAAGCCCACCCTGTCCCTGTCCCTGTCTCTCTCTCTCTCTGCGCTGCGGTCTCTCTCGTTGGAGGGGGGCGAGCGCGTGGTCGGGGCGTAGGGCTCCGGGGGGGCCTGCGGCGCGGGGGCCGGGGGCGGGTGGGAGGGCAGGGAGCCCGGGAAGGTGGTGTGAGGGGCCGGGTGATGGAGAGATGAGACAGGGTTAGAGGAGGAGGAGGCGGGGTTGGAGGAGGGGGGTGCGGGCGGAGGGATGGGCGGGGCCGACGTGGCGGCCCCCCCTGTGGGCGGCGGTGCCGCGGCCGGGGCGGACGGCGGGTGAGAGGGCAGGGAGGGAGGCAGCAGGGAGGGGGCCGGGGCGTTGGACAGGGCGGGAGGCGGGGGAGGGTGCGGGGGTCGGGTCACGGGGGCCATGGTCGGGCTCTGGAGGTGCGGGGGGCCCGGCTGGGCCGAGGGAGGCGGGGTACCGTAGAGAGACGCCTCGTTAGCTCCCCCGCCGCCTCCCCCCAGCAGCAGGGAGTGGGCGTGCGCGTGGGCGTGGGCATGGGCGTGTGCGTGGGCGTGCGAATGCGAGTGAGCGAGGGCCAGCGCGGTCTGGTCAGACATGGAGCCCGGCGGGTACATCCGGTCCTCACTCTTGAACTCGAACCCGGGCTTCATGCGGTCGCGGTGCGCCGCCACCGCGTGGGGGAAGCCCATCCCCCCGAGCCCCGCCGCCCCCATCCCGCCGTGTCCGGGGCCCACCCCGGGGTGTCCCGGGCCCTCCAGGCCGCCCCCGTACAGGAAGCCCAGGATGGCGGCCGCCGTGGCGGCGTCCGCGGGCATGTGGTGCGGGTGGGCCAGGGCGTGGTTCTGGAACTGAGGCAGGAAGAAGGAGGGATGGACGTGCGGGTGGCCGTGGTGAACGTGAGGGTGGTGGGCCTGAGCGCGACTTGCCGCCCCCAGGGGGGACATGGCATGGGGGCGAGCGTACTCACTCAGGGTTCTTAGTGCTGGGGTGTCAGGGCCCAGATAAGGACCCCCTAACCCTATGCCCAAGGCCCCCTGGGGGCCGCCAACCACTGCCGATGCCCCGCCCATGGATGGAAGGAGCAGGGAGTGGGGGATGGAGTGGGAGAGGGACTGGTGGAGCGGGTGCGAGGGGTGGAGGTGGGCGTGAGGGTGGGCGTGGTGATGCTGCGGGTGAGACATAGGGTGGGACGGGGTGCCCGAGGAGGACGAGGACGAGGACGAGGGGTCGAGGATCATGGAGGAAGAGGAGGGGAAGAAGAGGGAGGAGCCCTGGCGGCCCACTCCTGCAGCGTTGTTGTTGATGTCTTTCTGCTGCTGCGAGGGCCCAGTAAACAGAGGAAGCGATTCAGATATCATATATCATACATCATGACCATGTGTGTCAGGTATAAGAGTTAAAACTAGTGTTACGCTTTATACTTTTACTTTTTTACTTTACTCTGAAGATCATAGGCTGTGTTATCAAACTGCAAAGCCTTGCTTTGTTAAGACTGTATGTGGTACTAGCTACTGTACAAATGGCTATGTGTGATTGCTGGACAGCATCTCCCAATATGCATCATGTACAAAGATGACCAGCATGTGAAACATTCAATACGACATGTGTTGCGGAGTGCGGCGCTGGTGTTAAGTTGAGAAGGGATAATTCCACACACCATGTGATATACCTGTAAGTGCCTCTCTAACTCCCTCTCCCGCTCCCGCTCTCTCTCTCGTTCCCTCTCTTTCTCCCTCAGGTCTCTCGCCCTCTGCTCCACCTCCCGCCGGGCCCTCTCGATCATGTCGTTCCGCTTCTTCCACAGCTTGGACCCGTCCAGGGGCACGAAGAGCACGTCGCTGCGGGCACAGGAGTTCCCGCTGCCGCGGTCCAGGACCCGGTGGAACCTGTGAACGCCGCGCCGCACACCCACCCCCCCGCCCCCCGTGATTAGCGTGGTGGTGATCGCCAGCCCCTGTTATTATTATGGCGGCGGCGGGCCCACCTGACTACACTTTGTCATTAACATAATAATAACTGGTGGTGGATGAGGTGTCAGACGCCACACCCCCCCCCCCCCCACACACACACACTTACACACACACACACACGGACTCACGCACAGACACAGACGCACACGCACACACACACACACACACACACACACACACACACACACGGACTCACGCACACACACACACACGCACCAGCACACGCACACACACACACACACACACACACACACACACACACAGACGCATACGCACACACACACACACACACGTGCGCACACACACAGATACACACATACACACACACACACACACACACTGTGAAAAGCACTTTGGGTGTCTTGATAAGTGCTTTATGAATGTAATGCATTATTATTATTATCATCATTGTTATTATTATTATTATAATTATGATTAAATCTGGATTACGGTGGACAGGAACAGGAACAACAGCAGAGGAAAACACCGGTGACAACAGCTGATGCGAGAGAAGGCGGCTTGTCTCCTTACCGTGCCGACTGGCTGGCGTGGATGGGGATGTCCACCTGCTTCGGCTCGGGGGAGGGGCTTCTCAACACGGGAGGCGGGCTCACACTCTCCTCCCTCTCCTCCACGGGCTCCTCCTTGATGACGGGCGTGGGGAGCTGGCCCGTGGCGGCGTCGGCGTGCCCGTCCGCGGGATGGGAAGAGCTGGAGGCGGGGCCCGAGGCGCCGATGCCGCCGCCGCCGCCGCTATTGCTGCTGTTGTTGTTGTTGCCGAGGTTGCCGAGCAACGGTTTCGCGTTTTGCGGCGAGAGCGACTGCGCGTTGGTATTGCTGTTGTTCGGGGGCATGTTGCTGTTGGCCATGTTGCCCCCAGCGTTGCCGTTGGCGTGGTATGGCCCGCTGAAGGACGGGTGGCTGTTCAGGGCGCCGTGGAACGGGCGACAGCTGGGCAAGCAGGGGGGCGGCCCGCCCGGCCCACCCGGCCCGGGCAGCGGCAGGTTGGACCCCGCGGAGGACCCGGGCGGGAACGGCGGGAAGACTCCCATGGGATTGGTGGACGGGCTGGGCAGCGGCGACAGCGGCGTCGGCGGCGTCTGATTGGACGACTGGTAGTGCGGAGGGCGGGCGTTGGGGCCCAGGCCTATCGGAGGGGGCTGAGCGTGGGAGGGTTGAGGGGGCGGGAGGGGAGGAGGGGGAGGAGGGTAGGGGGCGTTGGGAGGGTGCCCGTGGTGGGAGGAGGAGGCCGACGAGGAGGAGGACGGAGAGAGCGCCGGGGGCTGATTGGGGCCGCCGCGGCTCTGGTAGAGGGCCGACTCGCGCAGGCCGGCGTCCCGGTCCCTGTCTCGCTCCCGGTCCCTGGGCCCAGTCTGATAGTGGGGGTGGGGCGGGTGGGGGTGGGGCGGGTGAGGGTGGGAGTGCGGGCCCCTCTCCGGCCCCGAGTACTCCCGCCCCAGGTTGGCCGCCACGCCGGGGGAGCTGAGGTACTCTCTGTTGGGGCCCCCCGTGGTGGGCACGCCAGCCGGGTAGTCCTTCCCCGGGGGGTAGTCCCGGTGGAAGTGCTCTCCCCCGCGCTCTGCCGCCATCTGGGCCTGGTCCAGGGCCGGGGGGTAGTCCCGGCCGGAGGGGTTGGAGGGGTGAGCGTGGGCCTGGGCGCCGTGAGGAGGGTGGCTGGGGTTGGTCTGCGGTGACGCCGGCGGGTCCCGGTTCAGCATGGGGGCGACGGGCAGGCCGGCGCCGGAGCTCGCCGGGTTGCCCTGGGAGTTGTTGTTTGGGTTGTTGTTGTTGTTGTTGTTGCTCCCGCCCACCTCTCTGGTCTGGCCTCCAAACTCCCCCCAGCGGCCCCCGTCCTTCTCTCTGGGGTGGCCCCCGCCGGCTCCGTTGGGGCCAAAGTCTCTGTTCTGGTTCTGATTGGACGGGGGAAACTCCTTCCCGCCGTCTCGGTCCCGCTCCCGGTCTCTGTCTCTGAACGCCGGCCCAAAGTCTCTCCCCCCGGGGCCCATGTTGGGCCCGTCTCTCCCAGAACCTTGAAACTCCCGGTTCTGAGCCACCGACAGGCCCCCAAACTCCCTGCCCGCGATGCCGTTGGCCCCGCCCATTCCACCGCAGGTGGTCGCGCAGTTGCCGCCGCCGCCTCCACCGCCACCTCCACCACCAACAACACCACCACCACCACCACCACCACCACCACCACCACCACCGCCGGTGCTGCTACCGCCGCTGTTAGCGCTGTTGCCCAGCGGAGCAGCAAACTCCCTGTTGATCTCCCTGCCCCCGCAATCGCCCCTCACTCCCCGCTCCCTCTCTCCTGCGGCCCCCCTCTCTCGGTCTCCCCCCCCACCGGCGTACCTGGGCAGGTACTCCCTGTGGGGGTGGGCGTGAGGGTGGGGGAGGTAGGAGGGATGGGAGGAGGAGTGGCGAGAGGACGGGGGGTTGTAAACAGAGGGGAGCTGCTGCTGCTGCACCGGGGGCTGGTGCTGCGGCTGGTGCGGGTGGTGGTTGCCAGGGTAACGGGCGTAGCCCCAGCTCCCCTGGCAACCGGTGGCCGTGCCACCCTGCCAGCCGGTGGAGCTGTAGTGGTGCGGGTGGGGGGCGGGCTGGGACTGGGGCTGGGGGCCCGTCTGTGGCAACAAAGATGGGGGATTAGTCTGGGCCTTGTCGCCCAGCTTGTCGGCCTTCTCCAGCTTCTCCCTCTCCACCTTCACCTCCACGGGCAGGCTCTGCGCCCCGCCCAGCTCCAGGGGCTTCAGGGCCGGCGGCGGGGGCAGGGGCTGGGGGGAGCGGATGCGGCATGCTGGTGTTGCCGTGGGGATAGTCGCCCCCGGAGATGGCGGCCTTGTTCACGCACTGCGCGCTGCCTTTGGAGTTCATTCGGCCGGGGCCGTGCGGCGCGTCCACGGCCACCGGCGCGCCGTACTCCACCTTGCACACCAGCTTGGAGTCCAGGGAGAAGTAGTTCTTCCGCCCGCCGCCGTTGTTGTCATTGGCCGCGTCCGCTGAGCCCCGGGAGAGAGAGGGGGTCAGAGGGGAGGAGGAGCGAGGGGCGGAAGGGGGTTTGAAGGAGGAGCCGTCCTCTGTTCTGCCCTCTCCGTCCCTCTTTTCTCCGTCTCCACAGGATTCCTCCCCTCGTCCCTCTCTGCTTGTTCTCCGCTCCTCTCCTGCTGACTTCCCCGCCCCTCCCTCCTTCCCCTTCTCTCGTTCCCTCTCTCCTTGCTTTGGTGATTCCGGGCCGTCCGAGTCAGAGTCCAGGCTGCCCAGGGGGGAGGCGGAGAGGCTGGGGGACGAGGAGCGATTGTCCTGATCTATGTCCCGCCCGCTGCTCAAACTGCTGCTGCTATTGGCCAGGCTCCCCACAACAGAACTCCTGCTGCCCTGGGATTGGCCGTCCTCGTTGTCACTCTCCCGGGATTGGCTGGCCACGGAGGTTGGAGGGGGGACCGTGGAGGGGGCGGAGCTGTCGGCCGTGCGTGTGGAGGTGGGGGGGTTTGGGGTGGAGGCCACATCCTGACGGGGAAGGTTAAAATATACTTGTTCATATAGTAATATTAATTGCTATAATAATAATAATTTTAACATATTTGATATAATATATATATATTATTCTGCATACATATATAAATATAAATACATGCATAATACATCATGATATAATAATAGATCAATGATATAATAATATTATTATATTTAATATACTTATAGCATATACAGTATGTACATGTTATTCTCTTCTGTGCTGAAATGCAACCAACCTGAACTTTCTGTCTTTTCGGTGGAGAAACCAGTTCCTCCCCCTCACTCTCTGATGAATCATGCCCTTGCGATCTCCGATCAAAGCGGTTTCCAGACAATTCCTCACCAGCGGCCCGCTGCTAAAAATCCACAGAAGTTTACATGTCTTTGGGACAATCTTTAATCCGTGCCATACCTGCTGTGTTTACACTGCATATGTTTCTGAGAACGCCGACAAGACGCGGCACACAAGCCCCCTGCCGGGCCATTTTACACGCCAAAGAGAATTCCAATGCAGAGGACAACCCCGTTTTTAAAGTGACTGCTGGCTGTTGAGCAGACAGACACTTGAAACCATAGCAACGACTCGTACAAGGACAACATACACAAAAAAACACGCTCCAAAGTTGATGATTATCAATGCCCTGTCATACTTGCAGATGACACAGACACAAACACACGCCTGCTCAGACACAGACACACACACACACACAAATACACACAGACACACACGCGTGCTCAGACGCAGACACACGCACGCACACACACACACACACACACACACGCACACACACACACACACACACACATGCACACACACACACACACACACACACACACTTTGTAGACTCAGGTGTGGACTAAACGACGGCAGAAAAGAACGGGGGAATGAAACAGGCAGGGGACGAACCGGCGGTCTGTCGTTGCGTTCGGGGCGAGTCCGGGCTGGCGTGCGGGCGCCGGCCCCTCCGCTCCTCCACCTGCCCCCCCGCCTGCGTCCACTACGCATGGGCATCTGAATTACAGAGAGGGAGGGAGGGAGGGAGGGAGGAAGAGAGAGGGAGAGGGGAGAGGGAGGGAGAGGAGGGAGAGAGAGGGACAGAGAGAGCGAGACAGAAAGATATCCCATGAGATAATGCGAAGCAAAAAGTAATAAAAGGAAACACAAGACCGAGAGAGTACCAAAAACACGTCACAGAAAATAATTAAAAAAGGGAAATTAAGAGATCTCATAATAAGGGGATATTAACTCCAATCGCTGGCACTGGGGGGACAGGTGATAATGTTTCAGGGAGGGAAAAACCCTTTTCATTACTTGTCAAAGGGGGACAGTGAATGTTAATTTCCCAGCGACTAAACAAAGTGAGGGACCGAGGAGAAATGAACGGGGGGGGGGGGGGAAAGAGAAAGAATGCCAAATAAGATGCAATCAGACGAGGGCAAAAAAGGACAAACGTGGCGAGCGTTGCCCCTCCAGGCGCGGGGTTTGAGCAGAGCCAGCCACTGAGCATGTCACACAGCTCCCTATGGAGCCGCAGCTGTAAGGAGGGGCTGGCATGACTTCACAGGCTGCACATAGGGGCCGCCTGGTTCTCTCACCGATTCCTTGTGTGTTCGGGTTTTTCATCGTTCCTCCTCTATAAGGTCCATTTTACAACACGTGCCATGGCTGGGAGTTAACCGGGGCTGCTGCTGCTGGTGGTGGTGGTGGTGGTGGTGGTGGTGGTGAGGAGGGGTCTCTAAGTGTGTAGGACTGTGTATTACAACACAGAGTACCTGTAAAAAAAAAAAAAGAAGACAAAGTACCAATCAACAAACAAGGAATGCCCACGAATATTGCTCCACCAGAAGTGCAGCTCCGCAAGCAAATTGAATACAATGGTGGGGGGTTTTTTTTGTTGCACGATGGGAAATATGAACCACCTGAGTTTACAACCATGACTGCATTGGTTTACACATTAAAAAAACAAAACCTCAACAGTAGAATCCAAATTTCTCTGGCTCAGCAGCATGGACGGGGCTCAACAGGAGCCGGTCGAAAAAGCGAGTCTCTCCTTTGTGGCCACGATTGCTGTCTATCCCACAATAGGTGGCTAACCACCATACTACACTGACTGTGACCCACACAGCCCTCTATGTAGCAGTGGGCTGTAGCCCTTACAATAAATGCACACACACACACACACAAACACACACACACACAAACACACAAGAGTACACAGCACAGAAACCCCCAGAAGGGATAAGGTGTTGTTTGAGAAGGTCTGGAGGCCGTGGGGGTGGGGGTGGGGGGGGGAGGAGGCTGCTGTAGAAGACATTAGGAACCACCTCGGGACCACCACAGTAGCCACGCCCCCTTCCACCTTCACCACAACCCAAGTCCCAACACACATTCGGGGTTAGCCCAACCCAAGAAGCACCCGTTTGCAGCCAGCCGGTCACAACGCAGAGCAAAACGTTATCCTTCAATCTACCAGGAGGTGCCCTTGATATCGGCTGTGCCCGGGCCGATAGCATCCAACCACATCTTTTTAACCATTTGCGCCTCGGCCATGTTTGTTCCTCAGCCATGTTTGCACCTCAGCCATGTTTGTACCTCAGCCATGTTGTTGAGCAAGCAGAGGTTACATGTGCTCACTACATATGCAAGGGGGACATTGAATCCACACAGCCACGTACCATCACGGACAGAAAAAATATCTAGTATGACAATCATATATATTGAATGAGGATAAAAATAGTGCACTTAGAGTGGAATAAAAAAATTGCATGGGGCCAAGCAGTCAACAAGGTAAATGTAGTAATGCTTCAGTAGGCGGGCAATAAATAGATATACACAGATTGCATTGTATTTGTGGTTTGTGCATGTGTTTGATTCATCGCAGGTAGACTCCAGTAAATCCTTTGACAACTCCACTACACATGGTCATGCATGAATTATTAGTGGATGCTGCAGCAGCAGCCATTTCTATCAATCATAATAGTGGAGCCTATCTCCTGTTCACACACCATGCCACCATGACTTTATTAAAGACACACTTATCCATTAAAACAATGACACTTATTTACATTTATATAGGCTTCAGTATAGGAACACTTTTGGAGAGTAGATTCCAAATGTATATATTATTCAGAAATCTTATTTGATCCCTGGGGAAAATAGGCGAGGTGGATCTACCTTAATATCCACATGCAGGTAATTAGCTTTATGCCGGTAATTACATTAATTCAATAATGTTTTATAGGAAAATACGTGACGCACAATAGACTAAAGTAGACTACCTCATGGTATCTTAGTTACAGGTGGCAGCCTATAGGCCTACCTGTGTTTATTAGCTGTTTCTTGTCAATATCTAATCAACAAATATAACGCAAATATATCACGTAATTAACACGTAAAGGCCACAACAAGCATAGCATGTATGCCTTGCTTTGTGTCTGTCTCTCCAACACACTCGCACAACACACACACACACACGCACACACAACACACACACACTAACACACGCCCGTGCGCACACGCAAACACATACGCACACGTCGGCTCTATGCATTATAAACAAATTGACCAGCCTACTGCATGTGATGCAAAGGAGCAGCATGCAGTCGCACTGCTTACATCACCGACGAAGGGGCACCGCGGCAGCGACTTCTTTCTCTTGTCTTTCTCCCCCCTGCGAATGTTATTGATACACATGCAGAGGAGCCCGGCCGAAGCTATTCTGTAGCAGCCTATGCTGCCTGACTACAACGGCGGAGTCTACCTACGACGCGAAGAAACATGTTCAGCAGCACATACATGATCACCATCAGAAGTACGCATGCCATGCCAAAGCCATCTTTTGTAAAGATATATATATATATATATTCAACATCTTTACGAGGAAGCCGAAAACCTTACTATAGAACGGCGTAAGCCATTTTGCACCGGTTGTCCTTTTTCCTCGTTGGAATGTGTGTGTGTGTGCGCGTTAGTGCATTCATACATTCTTTACATTTACCGGGACACACAAATTAGCCATAACGCAAGAGTATAGATCATCCACGCACAAAGAAAGGGGAGGGCAGAACACACAAACGTGGCTAGCAAGAATAGCTTCAAATACACACTAAGCATCCATTTTTTCCCTTCTCCTTACCTATAAATCCAGCGATGCGTGTCCCTCTCTTAGTCTCCGGCTCTATCTGTTTTTTTTTTTTTAGTTTTCCTATATTATACACCCGGACATACATTCGCCAAGGCGCACGTTTCTCTACCCAGGGGCTGCTGCTGCTGCTGCTGGATCATATTGTAACGGTATTGTTAATGCAGGAGAATTCTCTTTCAAGTCGTTGCAGGAAAACGGGGTGCCACTGAAGACTGTACAAATTGATGCGTATATACGCTTGCCTCTCCCCCACCCCCCCCTTCGCCCCTTTTCTCTTTCTCCCCTCACTCCCTTTTCTCCGAGGCGACTTGCACTTTTTTGCCTTCGGTACAAGTCACAATTTTTTAACCAGAGTGGCGAGCGAGGGATGCACGTCGCGCAGAGAGAAAGAGAGCGAGAAAGGGAGTGAGAAGAGGGCGTGATTTGCATAAGGAATGGGGGAGCTTGGCGAGGCGAGGGGAGAAGGAGGGAGCGAGGCGAGGAGGAGGAAGAGGCGCAGAGAGAGGGCCAAAAGTCTGAAGAGGGAGGGAACCGAGTTTTTTTTCCTCCCTGTTGCCTTGTCCTTTCTCTCTCTCTCCCCCCCTCTCTCTCCCCCTCTCCGGCGTCACCTTTACTGCTGGGAAAAGGTTCTTCTCTCGGCCAAATCTATACCATTTGTCATAATTTCTGCATGGAAACCTGCATAGTGCATAACCTGGTCTTATGCTGCTCCACACCTATGCCTCTAGATAAAGAGCCGAGGTAAAGATTGGCTCTAGAACGAAATACTATTTGAACGTAACAATTGAATAGCCATGGAATACAAATCTTTGATCTGAATTGATCCTTTGTTATCAACGTTTGTGTTTTTTTTTAATATATATACAAGCCCCGTCGCATTAAAAAACATTGAGCCACATTCAATATCACCATACGCCAATCTGTCACGGTTTCTTTATCCCGAGAAGGCGATAGGCTACTTCAGTCTAGGAAAGCTCGGAACGGTGTGTCCAGTCAAGCGGCTCTGCAAAACCTCCTCCCTTCTTCCCCTCTCTCTCTCTCTCTCTCTCTCTCTCTCTCTCTCTCTCTCTCTCTCTCTCTCTCTCTCTCTCTCTCTCTCTCTCTCTCTCTCTCTCTCTCTCTCTCTCTCTCTCTCTCTCTCTCTCTCTCTCTCTCTCTCTCTCTCTCTCTCCCCCCCCCCTCCCCTTCCCCTTCACGTAGCCCCCTGTCCCGTCTCCTATTGTGTAGTAACCATAGCAACCTCGCTGAAGATATATAGTCGAAGTGCGCATGCGCGTCTGCGTTCGCCCGACACGGGCACGGCTCGCGCTCCCTCTGCTGCTCCGTTTGTGACGTGCAACGTGCTGAACCTCAAGACAACGTAGTGACGATGAGCAGGTCTATGGGGGGTGGGAGGCCACTGATTCCCCCACCCCCCCCAACGACGCGTGCTTCTTCCGGCAAAGTTTCAAGATGTTGACGCTTAATAAACGAACACAAGATAATTGACTATTGTCAGTATGAGTCGTTTAAAATGTGTGTCATTGTAACAACATTGGTCATGCCCCCCCCCCCCCGTCTTCAATTTGTCTGTCACATCTTGTAGTATTGATCTGCAAAAATCAATCATTTTGCGCGTTAAAATTCTCTTCCAATTGATTTTCAAGTCGATCAAAATGCCAGATGACAGACAACAAGGGAACAAGCGGGAAAAGACTGTCGCTTTAGTAAAAAAAAAAGAAGACAAAAACACATGGACTCACACATAGAGTTAATACACGGGGATGGTGCCTTTATTATCCACAAGACACACGACACGTAACAGACAATAATTCGGTTTCTGATAGTCGCTAAGTGTTTTCATAAGCAAAGGGAACGGAGAAAGCAAAAAAGGGACACGAATATGTAAATATGTTGGCACAGAGTCGCAGGAGAATTCCAGAGTGACGAAAAAGCACCACAGTGAGGAGGAGACATGAATAACCATGGGTGTGTTACAAGAGCGAATAACACCACCAATCCCTTCCGGGTTTGGCCAACCAATCAAAGCTTAAGATCAATATAACTACTGTGAATCATTCAAACAACTATTTACGCAGAATTAATTTTGACTGTGTCGTATTGCATGTGGAAAATTTCTCCAAGAAGAGACTTTAAATTGTGTGTGTGTGTGTGTGTGTGTGTGTGTGTGTGTGTGTGTGCATCTGCGTGTGTGCGTGCATATAGGTGTCTATGTGTGTGTCTGTGTGTGTGTCTTAGATGGCACTGGGGTTGCGGAAGTTGTGGCCAGCGAACCTCGCTTGGTCTCCCAGCTCCTCCTCAATCCTTGAAAGAAGGAAAAAAAAAAGAACACCAGACAAGTGTGAGAAAATGGTCACCACCTGAAATCAGAAATAACATGAAAATCTCCATGGTTCCTCTGGCGCCACATAGGAAGCACTACCAAGTTCTAAAGCCACACCAACCTCATGAGCTGATTGTATTTGGCCAGACGCTCAGATCGACAAGGAGCTCCGGTCTTGATCTGCAGGAGGAGGAGGAGAATCTCAGTCTCAGGAAGAAACAGCATTTTATATTCCGGGCTGGTAGGTAGCGAGGCCACGTTGATCTGCTGCCATTATCTTGTGCATTCTGGCAGGGCGCTGGTTCGGATCACTGCAGTGCCTGCCACCTGACCTCCCAGCGCATCAATGCAACATTTTGAAGTGGCTGCAGAACTTTACTCTTACTGTGCACTCGAAGATACATGGGACATAATGATATTATGGAACAATCTTTATTGGTCACGTGTAATTCACTTGGGAGATACACACGGGACATGTGTGTGTGTGTGTGTGTATGTGTGTGTGTGTGTGTGTGTGTGTGTGTGTGTGTGTGTGTGTGTGTGTGTGTGTGTGTGTGTGTGTGTGTGTGTGTGTGTGTGTGTGTGTGTGTGTGTGTGTGTGTGCGTATGCAGACATGTGTGTGTGTTACCTGGCCAGTGCAGAGGCCAACCACCAGGTCTGCTATGAAGGTGTCCTCTGTCTCTCCTGATCGATGGCTAACCATGACGCCCCAGCCGTTCTCCTGGGCCAGCTTACACCTGGGCACGACACACGCACACACGCACGCACACACACACACACACACACACACGCACGCACGCACGCACGCACGCACGCACGCACGCACGCACGCACGCACGCACGCACGCACGCACGCACGCACGCACGCACGCACGCACGCACACACACACACATACAGCTTAGAAATTTGTAGCCTAAAGTGAATTACAATACCCTTTCACATTTCCGCTTATATATTAATAGACATACATTCAAAATACATAACGACCTGTCCATCCATCTTTTTTCGTATATTACCACTCTTCCAGTTATCATATGATGACACATTTGAATCACACAGGCACACTCATGCAAGACACACAATCAAATGCAAAAGTGATGACTGCACAGACACAAACAGATCTCCTTAAGTATCACAACCCTGCCCCCGACAGCCACCATACGTGGGAGCTGCCTCAACTCACGCCTTGATGGACTCGGTGACGGAGCCAATCTGGTTGACTTTGAGCAGCAGGCAGTTGCAGGCCTTCTCCTCCAGGGCTCGCTCAATCCTGCGGGGATTGGTCACCGTCAGGTCGTCCCCCACCACCTGGACCATTTACACACGGATCCATGGGGAGAGCGAGAGAGATGGAGGGAGAGGGAGGGAGGGAGGAAGGGAGAGAGAGAAAGAGACAGTGACAGAGAGAGAGACACTAAAATATATTGTATATTGTTTATATATATTTACACACGGATCCATGGGGAAAGAGAGAGACGGAGGAGAGGGAGGGAGGGAGGAAGGAAGAGAGAAAGACAGAGACAGAGACAGCAACAGAGAGAGAAAGAGAGAGAGAGAGAGAGAGAGAGAGAGAGAGAGAGAGAGAGAGAGAGAGAAGAGAGAGAGAGACACTAAAATATATTGTATATTGTTTATATATATTTACACACGGATACATGGGGAGAGAGAGAAAGACGGAGGGAGAGGGAGGGAGGGATGGAGAGAGAGAGAGAGAGACACTAAAATATATCATCTATTTATTTGTATTTGTATAGTTTATTTGTATAGTTTTTCCTTTATATTCTGAGGTCAGGTGTTACTTGAACCTGCCATCCACAACGTCTGCGCGGCCGTAGCAACACTGGAGGAACAACTCCATCACAACCTCGACTTGAAACTTCCTCTCAAAACAAGTCGGGCGCCGCCACGCTTGGCTCACGGTCATTTGTGCCTTTGTCTGAATTGTAGGTTTTACGCGTGTGGCACATAATGCCGCTCAATATGGTGCCCGCAGATCCACCCAGATGACGCAGCAGCTGCACCCATCGTCTTCAAGCCATTCACCACACAGTGTTGTTCCCAGGCAATCCATTTATTAAATAAATAATAATCACACACACACAAGGACTCCGCTGTGTGCTCGAGGATAACACGGACAGCGCGCCAATGCTTGTGCGGAATGTGTTTGTGTTTGACAAACGCACACAAACACAAAAATATTTGGATTTTGATTTGTTTGACTGTGTCTGAGATGAGGGGGCGGGGGGCGCGGGGAGATGATAATTTTTATGCAGGCTTGGTTTGGACAACAGTAGTAGTAGTAATGTTGTGGTTCACCTGTATTCCAACAGAGGCTGTGAACTGGCTCCAGGCAGGCCAGTCATCCTGGTCAAAAGGGTCCTCAATAGAAACCACTGTGGGGAAAATGATATTCGTTACATCACAATTAGTCACTTAGCCCCTCCTGAGGGATGACACGTTCATCCAAAGCCGTACTTTTAAGTTTTAAGCTTACAATCACAATTGGCATCACTGCAAAAATGTGACAACATCTGGACAGATGATGTGCTTTGGAAGAAGACCGAGGAGGAAGAGGACTCCTTCATGAGTCAAGAAAGCATTCTGCATTCTTTCTAAAGTATTTTGTGAACTACGTTCAATGGCAACAAAAGCTGTTGTTTCAGTACTATCTGCTGTCAATGTGTATTGTTCACGTTTTGTAGAGGGGTTGATCTTAATGGTGTCAACTGACTTTAACCTGTGCATTTCACTTCAGATTTGAGAGTTTCTGTAATAATACCTTTTTGTTTGAATGATTTCTTTAATTTATCTGCCCTTGATGGCAACACCAGTCCTTTCCTCCGCCCTTCGGTGTCTCCATGACAGAGTGAAACAATAGATTCTGGTCTTTACCGGTGGTGTAGAAGTACGTATGAGATAAATTCCTTCAGCTACCTCCAAAGTATCCCATTCCACTATATGGGTGACATTCTAACATCCCTCCTTATCTTCATCTCTGTTGTTGACCTTATGAGAAACCAGCGCAGACAAGCTCAGGCATATTTACTTTTCAGTCATACACATAAAGCAACACATGGACTCCAGCACACAACACAGACACCCACACCCACAGACACACACACACACACACACAGACACACACACACCCACACACACACACAAAGAGACGCACGCAGCACAGGGAGAGGGTCCCTTACAAGGGTTAAAAGCTCCATCAGAACGACTCCCATCTTGCCAAATGTGCACTCTAGCGCATAATTAAAACCTCTTTAATGGAGCACAAGTGTCAGGAGGAACACCACCAGCCTACTCCATTCTCTCATTCTTTACATATTTCCCCCCTCTCTCTCTCTCTCTATCTCGCCCTCTTCCCTTTGCGATGGCAGCAATGCTAGCGAAAGCACGCGGAATCCATTCACGAGGGAGGCTGTAAATGCACCGGCCATAATCATTAACATGTTGTATACTTGAACCCTGCCGCCGAAAGAAGTGTCTCATTAACGTAATTTAAGGGGGGCCCCTAGTTACTGTAATCTATAGCCGCGAGTGGACACTTTAATGGTGGATATATCGGGAGCTTACGTGGCGATGCTGGTGTTGCATGTGCAACATTCACCATTGTATCACCCCTGCGTCATCACCACCACCACCACCACCCCTCATCACCACCACTCCCATCACCAGCTCTGTCACTACCAGCTCTGTCACTACCTCTCCCATGCCCACCTCTGTCACCAACAACCTATCACCCCTCCAATCACAACCCTTACCACCCACACCACCACCACCACCCACATTACCACCATCTTATCACCACCGCAGCCGCCACATACCTGGGTAGTTGTTGACAAAGCCCTGGTAAATGTCAGCCAGCTCCTGGCCGCTGATGTGGCGCGCGGCGTTGGGTGGCGACTTGAAGTCCAGGTCGTACTTGCCCTCAATGAAGAACTCGGAGGCGGCCACGTCCATGCCGATCACTACCTTGTCAGTGAAGCCGGCCTTCTCTATGGCGGCCTTCAACAGCTCCAGGGCTGAGAGAGAGAGAGAGAGAGAGAGAGAGAGAGAGAGAGAGAGAGAGAGAGAGAGAGAGAGAGAGAGAGAGAGAGAGAGAGAGAGAGAGAGAGAGAGAGAGAGAGAGAGAGAGAGAGAGAGAGAGAGAGAGAGAGAGAGAGAGAGAGAGAGAAAGGGCAAGGTAAGGTTATGCAGCAGGTATCATTGATTGTTGATTGGTGTAGGATATGTAGGGGTTCACTGTATTTATTATATAATCTGATGTATCTATGTCTCGTGCTTATGTTATGGGTTAAAACACTCCATACCTTCTCTGAGGAAGATGCCTCACCCCTACACATTCATAAGACTACATGTACCTAAAAAATCCTTATCTTCAGTAAAAAAATTAACAAACAAGAGAGTGCAGAACAGACAAGGTGAGGTAATGGCCACTCAGATGGAGAGGCTGCTGAAGGTTGGGCGGCGGCCGTTCGCGTGTCACACCTTCGCAGTTCTCGAGGATGTTGGGGGCGAACCCGCCCTCGTCGCCCACGTTGGTGGCGTCCTGTCCGTACTTCTCCTTGATGACCCCCCTCAGGGTCTGGTAGAGCTCCGCCCCCACGCGCAGGGCGTCCCTGAACGACTCGGCGCCCACCGGGAGAACCATGAACTCCTGCATGGCCAGCTTGTTCCCGGCATGGGAGCCTCCGTTGATCACGTTGAAGGCCTGCGAATGCGGGCGAACGCGTTGATCAGGGGGCGTGGCTAGCAATTGAAAACACCCAGATGTTATAGTGCTTTTAAGACTGGGGTTCGGGGGGGTTGTCCCCCGAGAAAATGTGTAAAATCGAGCGGCTGAACATGCAATTTTAGCGTAGTTTGAGAAGGAAAGGAAAGACCAATCATCATGTCTGACTTACGTCTGGGCAGGCCTGTTGAGTAGGTTAATGTTTACGTTAAAGATGGGATAGCCTGTATGGAGGTGAACGTGTCTTCTGCCAAAGGGCACCACATACACCAGTCACATGTCAGAATTTTGCAGTTTTCACTGGCTACAGTGTTGCATCTGTGGCTGCATCTGCGGGGCTATTTTCATCATTATTATGTTTTTTATTTTTTTATTTGAAGGCACAGAGATCCGGGGCTATAACCTTGAATGCCCAGGTCTAACGTGGCTGGCGTTTACATTTCGTCATGCAGGGTTTACTCATTTTATCCTTGGGATGCATGCCATGAGGAGCAGGTATGAGTAAGGCATCCTAAAGGACGCCCACAGGTAGATTGCAGACACTGGGATCCAACCCAGCGCCTCTAGGCTGGGAGTCAGACAACCACTGAGCTCTCATGCCAACAATTTGGTACATTTTTATATTCATGGAAACTGCAATGCAGTATATATAAAACAATTAATCAGAGGACAAAAAAAATGGACCTACAGGAACTGGAAGGACCAGCTCTGTGTTTCCTGCCAAGTCAGCAATATGGCGGTAGAGGGGGACGCCTTTCTCTGTTGCACCGGCTTTGCATATGGCCAGAGAGACACCAAGAATAGCATTGGCCCCAAATTTGGCTGCAAGGGACACAGTGGTTGGTGAATGTCACACAGAATATTCCAATTGCCACTTCCAGTATCATCACATTGTTATTACAATAAAGTATCAGTATACGGTATAATGATTGTTATACATCATGATCACTCATGATATATACATGATCATACATTTGTTCTCCGTGCCATCCATCTCAATCATCAGGTTGTCCAGTTTTTCTTGCTCCAACACACTGATGCCCTGAAAGAGAAAATGAAGTGACAAGTAAGAATGAATCCCATTCATTCAATGAACATACATTTTCGGCCCTTCAAAATGCAGAGATGCATCTCCTACTCTACATAAGGCTACATAACCAAGGGTCCAACATGGTGGCCTCTCCACTCACCGACTCAACAAGCTTCGGTGCAATGGTGTCATTGATATGAGCAACCGCTTGGAGGACACCTGGACATCAAACACAAGAAGAAACACTCATCAGGCAAAGAGGAAGACAAAACACCATAGCTTCATGAAATGAAGTCGAACCGAATGATAGAATGCCCTGAAACCTGATGGCACACAAAGAAGTGTGTCAGGAGATTTTAAAAAAGTGCATTGCAGACAGAAAGAAACATGGATCGATGGAGACAGGAGACGAAAGAGCAGTGAAGTGGAACACAATATCTTCAGAGCTGCACAGCAGGGGCTGACCTTTGCCCTTGTAGCGGGTTTTGTCTCCATCCCTGAGCTCCAGGGCCTCATAGATGCCAGTGGAGGCTCCGCTGGGCACCGCCGCCCTGAACAGACCTGTGAGCCGGAGAGGTTGAGAGGGAGGGTTTGGCAGGTGGAGTGAGGGACATACAGAGGGAGGAGGAGGAGGAGGAGGAGGAGGAGGAAGAGAGAGAGAGAGAGAGAGAGAGAGAGAGAGAGAGAGAGAGAGAGAGAGAGAGAGAGAAGAGAGAGAGAGAGAGAGAAAAAGAGAGACAGAGAGAGAGAGAGAGAGAGAGACAGAGAGAGAGGGAGGAGAGAGAAAGAGAGAGAGGAGAGAGAGAGAGAGGTGGAGAGAGAGAGAGGGGGGGGAGGGGAGAGAGAGAGGGGGGAGGGAGATAGGGAGAGAGAGAGAGAGAGAGAGAGAGAGAGAGAGAGAGAGAGAGAGAGAGAGAGACAGAGACAGAGAGAGAGGGCGGAGAGAGAAAGAGAGAGAGAGAGAGAGAGAGAGAGAGAGAGAGAGAGGGAGAGGGGGGGGAGGGAGAGGGGGGGGAGGGAGAGAGGGATAGAGAGAGAAGATGGCACATAGGAGGTTTATACAAAATGGACAGGATAGAATGATAAAATGTGAAGAAAAAGCCATTACATACTGTATCTCTCTTTATTTCCTCACATTTGCACATGTGAATACATGCACACACGCACTGGGTACATTTGAGTTTCGCATGCGCGGTTATCCGTGGTATGAGAGACGGCTGGTTATTTAACCTTTGGCTGTGTGCAGGTCCACTTCCACGGTGGGGTTTCCCCTGGAGTCCAAGATTTCCCGGGCAACAATGTTTATTATCGACATCCTGCAAAAATATCCATCAGATTCAGGGGCACGTAGACGGGCTGTAAAACCAACATGGATGCCAGGGCTGCATGCCAGGATGAAATATTGATGCACGTACGACCGCAAAATGCTGTATCACGCGATATCAAAATGGAAGATAACGAGGAATTCATTAAAAGTTTAAGACCCGACCCAATTGAAATGTTACATCATCGCAATAAGACAACATGATCTGTTTGAAGCAACCCGTAATTATCCATGGAAATGCATTTCCTCCTAATGACATTCCAACATCAGCTGTTTTTGCCGTTGCATAAAGATGAAGACTTTTCACTCTGCCTCATCGCACGCACACACAAATACACACACACACACACACACACATCTGACAGCAGACTTCTCATCCTCCTCAGGGATGAAGAGCCATGGAACAGATGCTCCCTATATAAAGCATGCGGCTTGTGAAAAACAAGCACAGGCACACACACACACACACACACACACACACACACACACACACACACACACACACTAAATCAAAGGCTAGAAATGACAACATATTATTCTGGATGTGAACATTGCTATACTGTCATGCCCTGCACATAGAAGCTGCTGTCATGTGGAGAACGGTATCATCGTCGCACAGAGATAACGAGTTCTCCCGAATAGAACCAACGGCGAGATGAGAAGGAGGGAGTAAGGGGGGGAGGGGGGGGGGGGAGAGAGAAGGGAGAGACTCGAGGGAATGACGGGAGGGAATAAAGAAATAGATTGATCTTTGTAATCATTACCTGCAAGCCTGTGTGGTGCCTGGCAGAGAGGGAGCAAATGTGGGCGAATGAGAGCAGAGAGGAGAGGATGGAGGTAAGGATGGAGAGAGGAGGAGAGAGGAGGGAGGGGGGGGGGCTGAGAACGTGTGACATATGGGGGGAGGGGGAGAGTGTGAGTCATTGGAGGATGCGAGGGGAAAATGGGCGGAGCATGAGGGAGAAACCAGGGGTAAGAGGAGAGGAACGCGAGAGGGAGAGGGAGAGACAGAGAGACCTAAGGGTGCATGTAATGCGCTTTGGCTAGGTACCAGCAAGATGCTGAGAAATAAAATGGCTGAGGTGGAGCACGGGATGGACTAAAAATGGCACAGAATCTTTTCCATTTGTTTTAGTGGGTCCCGTCTGCAATGATCAACAGGCTACGCCAGGCATTAAATATCTGGTTGAAGTTGAGTTGGTGGGTTGGATCATTATTTATCTAATGATGCAAAGGCCAATTAGCAGATATCTAAGCACCGATTAACAGGTACAGGTCTCATCAGAGACAAGTATGTGACGTGAATTTCTCTGAAACACTGAGCAGTCTTCCACAAAGCAAACCACAGATCATGAAATAGAGATTAGTTGAGCAACCAAAGATAACACATCTGAACACATTCCATTAGTCATCCAATCGCGATTCAGCTCATCCTCATCTTCCTTATCTCCAAATATTGTCCTCTAACGCCCTTATTATAAGAATGGTATATTTTTTTGAAAGGTAGCCCTGGATCCCTTAGCAACCAAAGACTACACATCTGGCCCTTTAACAATTCTAAAGACCACGCAACGAACTGGCACGTTTCTCGGCCGCAGAGTAATACGGAATGGATTAAGGTGGGGGTGGTTAGGTCACGTGAGCCAGCAGGTGATTGGACGGGTCACTCGTGAGCATTGCAGAAGGTAAAAAGGGGAGACGAGATGCCGTTACGGAGCTTCACGGTGGTGGAACGGGGTGACGGAGGCAGTCATGACGCGCTGAGCCAGTGCATGGCATTGAAATAGATTAGATGTATTTAACATGGGTTTCAATGGGTAATTCATTTAGTGCGTGTTCCACCTGAATGGCAATGAACCCATTTCTAGACCATTAGGTACAGTGGGTACACACACACACACACAATACTTATAGAAGAGAAAAAAAAACATTTGTCATTTTCAGAATTGCAGAATTGTATCCAAGATTGGTTTCCTGGTGATGAGGTGTACTGTAAACGCAATTGCAAACATAACTTCTTCAAATAAAATGACAGAAAAAAAATCCAATATTGGGCACAAGTGCAGCATGTTCACTTTCAAAGAGGAACGCAATGAACCCTTTTCACAAAAGCATCTTCGAAGGCATACCCAATTGTGGCTCGTAACACTAATTATGGATCTGCTACCATTATGAACCCGGGCACGGGTAGCAGACTAAACTACTGACGATAAGTCTACTACCCAGGCTCCCGGTACATAAAGGGAACATTCCCAATAATGAGTGTTTAAGCAACACTTCTGTGAAGGGTCCATTGTACAATTAAGCCAAAGACAACACCATCAAAGTTTTGCAATTATCTAACAATGTTTAATGATTTTTCTAATCAGTTTAATTAAGTCAACAGTATACAATTCTATCCACAGACACACAAGTGTCTTCACAAACATAAAATGGACTGTACAGAGGATGCATGTACTGTGATGTAGCACCGTATACTTTATAGTGCTGTGGGCACAAACGCATGTCAGGTTTTGAGAATGTGTCTCTATATACAAAGTGTGTGTGTATGCGTGCGTGTGTCATTCTATGCATGTGTGCATTGGAAGGAGAGTGTGTGTGTGTGTGTGTGTGTGTGTATTTGTGTTTGACAGTAACAGCGGAGAAGTCTAACTACAAATTACTGGATATTGGTGTGTGTGTGTGTGTGTTTGCGTGTGTGCTTGTTATATGTATAATTTATATATAGACAGTCCAGTCATAACAAACATCTATAATGGTCCAACTCTTATGACCACGAGGTTCCTTCTTCATCCTGTTTCACAGCGTCGGGCAAAAGCTTTCATCTCTCTCTCTTTCTCTCTCTCGTCTTCTTCCTTCTCCTCTTCATCATCGCTCCTCTTCTCATGCCTCAAACCCTGAGGAGAGATGCAGACAACAACAAGATCAGGGTGATGCGTCTGATCCCCACCATCCTCATCCTCATCAATCTCATGCTGCTTCTTGCATTTGGAAGACGTATCTATGTGTTTATGTCAAAGGCCCAACAGAACTATAAGTCACAGGACGTTACCATATTTTCCATTTCAGGGGACACGCCAGGAAAGGCCTACATCGTTTAGTAGGCGATATGGTCGGATAATATAATAATAAAAGGCAACAAGGATGAATCGCATCCCACAGTTGAGAACTCCACTCTACGCACATAGCGATGTGTGTCACAACAAGAGCACACATTGTATTTCACTTCTACATTCTGATATTACAGCCTATCACAACAATGATGTTAAAAAACGAATCAAACAAATCATGAATAAAGCAGCAGAGGACTCTGCTCTGCCTGTATGGCGTGTGTTCGACACAACAACACACGCACGCACGCATGACAACTGAAGCAGTTGATCAACTCCCCTTGAGAATATGGCCATGTCTGTCCAACACAATGACACACACAATTCATACTAGAGGCTGCATTGTACAACCTGAGGGCCATTCGTTTGAGGGGAACAAGTCAACAGGCTGGCAGGCCTATTCTGATGATATGAACCAATGGAATAACAGCCAATCAAGCCCTTGAGAACGTTCAGTGGTTCCGCGGACCTCAACCATCACCGTCTATTTCCCCCCCCCCCCCCCACGCCCCCACCACCTACCTCTCACCAGTCGTAGCGGGGGCGGTTGTGGGGTGGCGGCGGGGGGTGCCTTGGGGACTCGTGGCGGTGGCTCGGCGGGGACTCGGAGGTCGGGGGTGCGGCCAGGGCCAGCTGCTGACCTCCCGCTCGCCGGTCGCGGCCATAGTCCAGCCCCCGGGCGCCTGGGGGCGGGTACCTCCCCGCCTCCCGCCTCCACTCCTCGTCGAACGCCGCCGCCTCATCTGGGGGGGGGGGGGGGGGGGAGGAGGGGGAGAGAGGGGGACAGAGTGCTGAGTACAAATCACTTGTTGGTTAACCATCTGTTTGCGCAAGCAATTGTGTTCATTCCACTGTTCTGCCCTGTTCTTGTTCAAATGTTGAGGCTTTAATCCAAATCGACTTTGCAGTGTGCTCAGACACATCATAAGTGTCAGCTATGGGTATAGGGCATGGTTCACATCGTTTCCGCCTACAGGTAGACTGTGGACATTTGGGATGGGACACGTATTACCTCTCAGCTGGTGTGTCCCAGCCACTGCACTGCACACATCACTTGGTTCAAAACTAAAACTGAAACCTGTTTGGCGGTGGTGGTGGTGATGATTCATTCCATTTGTTTTATAAATAAACCAGGGTTTCTCCAGACAACACTCACTCTCCTCCAGGTTGATGTAGTCCTGCCGCTCCTCGTGGTCGCCCGTGCGGCGGTTCCGTGAGCGCTCCATTACGTGCCCGCGGTCCCGGATGTGGTGGCCGATGGCCAGGCGCTCCACGCCGCTTTCGCTGTCGCGCATGGCCTGGCGTGTCTCACGGATCTGGGGGGGGCGGAGCACGCCATCATTCCCATGCCGTCACGCTAATCTGAGAACGACGCCACGGCGTCTCGACTCCCTACACTACGCTCACCGCGCTGCCTCGCTTGTTCACATAGCAACCTGCTGCTGAGGGGTTACCATAAAGGATGAGTTTAGACTACAACTGGCCTACAAAAAGGAAGAGGGTGAAGGCAGTTGTAGTCATTGCGATAAATCATGCTGAGCCCTGATAAGAATTGTGCAGCTGTCCAAATATCATGCAAAATAAATGACAGCTACAACCACACTCAAAGTATGTCAATAAACCACTGCGAACAGCATAGTTCCTCTCCCTAAGCCCCTACGCATCGCAATAACATTCCACAGAGCTGAGAAACAGATGAGATGTTGGCTTTTGGATATTCACAACAGCGTTGCCAGATAAACACAGCCCATTTCTTTCAGATCCTTTCAAAGTGACACCTTTTACGCAGTTCTCTAAGACGCAGCCACCCAGGGCTCACAACCCTCCTTAGTAGAAAATATATGTCCATACACTGTCTTTACGGAGTGTCAAATGAGTGCCAGAAGCGCAATTTAAAACTGATCACTTAATGTGTGACCTCTGTTTAAATTATTTTATCGCACTGATGTGAAACCGCATTAACATGCGGTGAATTAACAGGTTTGTTAACAGGCCATTGCATAAGAGGAATATTAGAAATAAACAGTGAAAATGTGTATTATTCATGCAGCTTTGATATTTCCCTTGCTACCCTCCTACATATCCTGAAAAGGCCCACAAATCGAACCCAGAGCTATGCCGGCTCAGGGACTCCCCCCCTCTCCTAAGTCTCAGCATGTTCCTGTGCTGTTTTCAGATGGGGGCTTTCCCTCTTGGCTGCCCGAGCACTTGCTCCCAAAGGACATCATCAATACTGTCCTTCTCACTTCACACCCCCGGGGCCACACGAGTGATGAACGGCTATGGAAATAATAAAAGGGATTCGGCCTGGACTGAATGACACCTGGCACTGATTACTTTGCCGATTGCCCTGAGCGTGTAGAGGAGAGGCTGTGTGAAAGACAAAAGGCAGGCTGAGGTTAGGCAGCGACCAGCTCACCCCTCCAGGCGCCGTTCTCATTTCGCTGGTCTGCTGGAAGACTTTGGGAGCGCCGGAGTCTAGGGAGGAGTAGGAGATCACCGTCGACGAGGAGTACGTCTGACAGTTGGGGGAACCCGACATTCTCTCCTGGAGGACGAGGAGAGGGAGGACGAGGAGAGGGAGGACAAGGAGAGGGAGCGCTCAGGAAGTTGAAGAGATTCGACCCCAGCGGTCTGGCTGATGAAGAATGACTCACGTTGTGGTGTGTTGTTATACCAGCCACGAGACGTTTAACACGTTTACAATGCCACAGTTTGATCGAATGAAAGCACTCACCATATTTTCCATCATTCCTCCCATCATGCCGAACATATCCATGAACCCGCCACCCTGCAATAGAAGTAACTCATTAGATGTGTCGGAGAGTCTGTAAACCCAGCTGGTCAGTCAAAACACCAATACTGTCTACACTCAAAACCGTATCAAACAGATATTTGCCATTTTGGGGGGTCATATCAATTCCTTGGGGGCATGTTTGCCTGACCTGGCTCACAAGATGCTTTGTTACCCAGAACCATCATCCTTGGAAACTGTATGAATAGGGGCAGGCCCTTTATAAAAAAAATACCTGCCCGGTGATTGGAAGAACTATCTGTCTATCACAGAACAATTAGTCCCTCATAGGACACTGAATTGGTCCAAACCAGTGGTGGTCTGAACCTGTGAGATTCTCCGGGAATCACATAGGTTCGGAATCTTGCAAATCCAGTTGCCTAACAAGGTTGCAGTTTGACCCCTTCGACTAAATAATTGTAGTGGTGTGGATAATAATGAGATGTTGAGGTTCCAACTTCATAAAAAATTACTCACCATTCCCATCATACCAAAAGGAGCCAAGGCACCAGCCTAATAGCAAAAAGAATATACACCAAATGTAAAAACAAAACTGTTCAAGATTACAAATCTATGCCTTGAATAACACACACACACACACACACACACACACACACACACACACACACACACACACCTGGAGATGAGGTGCACGTGGAGGCTGAATCTGTGGGGCAAGAGGGAAGGGTTCAAATCCAAATGATCCAAATAGACCTCCCATCTGCTGTCGATGAGCTGCGAATGGATCCCTGTCAGAGAAATGAGAACACTTAACACATGACCAACGACACCAATGTCGCTGTGCATTGGGTTCAGTATACACACACAGGTGCTGACAAATGGATATTGAGCTTAAAGGGATTTGCGACAAACTATATTGCATGCAAAGGATACAAAAATATACTTGCACGACTATGCCTGTATTGTAAAAACGCGTTTAATTGAGCAAAAAATGCTCTTGGTCAGCTCTGAAGGATGGATAGTGGGCCCCTACATGCTTGCTAGTAAATAATACGATAGGTTTCTGCTCCAGTGTAACATGCACAAGCAAGCATGTTAATAACGAATATTGCATCGTTTCCGCGTGTTTCGCTAAAATCGGCATACACTTGATAATATCACATAATGAAACGAGTATAACTCACATCATGAAAGGACTGTCATCAACGTCATTCAAGAATCGAAACATGTTAGGTAATTCAGCTAGCTAGTATTAGCCAGCTAGCTATTTAAATGGTCGGTCAACAAGACAACAGTGGTCTTTTGGATTCAAAGCCCCCAATAGAGCGGCGAACAAATCCACTGTACTTGGGCAGTAAACAATATCCTCACAACGGGTCAAGCTTTACGTTATCTTTTCAGTACTCTAAATGGTAATTGTATTTCAAGCTACCTGCACCAAAAAATATAAACGGAAGTCTTTCTGACAAAGGAAGCAAAAACATCAGCAAGTCAGCACAAATATTACGAATTTGGACTTCCGGTCTGTTTTTCAAAGCAAAAGCATTTCTGACAAAACGTATTTCGCATTGTATATATACAGATATACATGTATCAAATTAATTTAACGGTACGGGATAATCTAACGTTTTTCATATAACATGATATTAACAACCTCTTCCTCTATCTTTAACTTTTATAAAATTGTGTATATTTCCTGCACATAGGGACGTTTCGTAATGACGTCAAGACAGCTGTTGTGAAACCCAACCTCCTTAGTAATTATAGGCCAATTTACAATCCACTAGAACATGATAGACAATCTGTGAATAAGCCCTTCGGTCCTAAAATAGTGAACTTATTTTTAACCAAGCGAAAGTTAAAAGACAAGATGTAATTTCTTGACATTGTAAATGCAGCAAAATTATCCTCCTTGCACAGGAATCATGGATAGGCCCATTGCAACGAGTTCAAGATATCGGTGCTGGACTTAAAACGAAAATCAAAATTAAATGTAACTCCTGTACGGCATTTAATGGCGATAACTCCCTCAATAATGCACCTCTACGGACAGTTCGTGTCATCGTCTTTGTATCGGCATGCTTTGGTTTCACATATCAATGAGTGTCATAGGGCCTATATATGAGCACCGTTCTGTCGATAAGTCAGTGAAGATTTACATTTTTCACAGTGCTAAATGACGGCTTGAGACTTAAGAGAAAGTTGGTCAAACACGACAAACGTTGATTTCTGTGACACCAATGGCATGCCGATAGGATGCCCCACGCAGTCAGTCGAAGTGCAATATTGGCGGCTTTACACTATTAAATACAATCAGATAACATATATATTTTCATGAAGTCCATGCGAACGTGGGTGCAAGCCAAGGTCTCCCGATGCCCTCATGTCCCTCATGACCTCTATAAAAAAACAGACGGTCATCATGCTACTTAGTCAGTAATCTAGGCCTATGTGTTTTTGAATTGCATAATTGTATGTTCTTTAAGTGGTTAAGTGCTTTCCTCAAAACTCCACATCTTAACGAGAAAGAAAAATGCAGTCGTATTGTTTCCTTTACAGACTACTATTTTAATCACATTTATATGGTAAAGATGAATGCTGGAGCGAAGAACATTCAATCAGAATAAATAGAACAATAATATGCAATGATGGGGCTATATTAGTTCATGGAACACATTAGACCTATTACAAACAGTAAGGCTAATATATTCTACTGAGAGGTGCTTTATAAATATTAATTATACGTTTTATTATGCAATTAAAATATTATTATTGTATATTATATCCAACTCAGTTGTAAATATTATAGTAATAACATAATGATAACATTGCACCAGACAATATTACCTCTCATTCATTCATCATTACAGATTGCTTTCAGTTAAAAATACCCAGCCATGTAGGGACTGTTAGCTATCAGTATGTAACTGCTTAATATAGTCCATATATTATATAATTCCCCCATGTTTCTTGCCGCTGGCTAGGCAATCATTTGGTCCGTAGCACACAAACATCTTCAACCAAGTCGTAATCCTTTTTCTTGGACATTGCCACTTGCATTGCCTTTAGTTTCTCTTTCGTATTGCTAGGTTTGTCGGCAAAATGTAGGCTAAAAAGGTCAAGCCGTTGCACTTGGCTAAATAGTGGTTCACGCCAAAAAGTCACTGTGAGTGTGGGTCTAGCAACTCCCTCCTTATTGTCTCCTTATTGTGCCGAGAAACCCTTAAAATAAAGGGAGATATGTGAAAAATCCATGATTTTTTTTCGTTTCAAGTTTGGTAGCTAAAGAAGAAATCTCCGCACTCAGTTTTGTATTTGACTGACAGCGCTACAGAGACAACCTGACAAGAGACAGTGCCTTCTGCCATCGACTAAACCCCACCGACAAAATAAGAATGGTGTTATCGATCCTGGGCTATTTGCACTCGTAAAATATGCACAGCAAAATATAAACATGATTTGGCGGTTATCCCACACGTCCGTGCATGGATTAGCACCTGGCTGTATTTAGGACTCCCTGTTAAGGCTATATCTTTAACGAGACATTGGCCCCACTGCTTGCTGGTCCTCTACATGTCCTGACCTTGTGTCCTCCTCCTAACGCAAAATCACTGACAAATAACACCCCTGCCCCTCCATAGGTTAAACATCATACTTAGACGTAACTGTCGTTTATAAATTACCTCATACTAGCCACTCTGAATTTGTTTGCTTAAAATAAGTCATGCCCTATCAAACCATATAACATTTAGAAAGAGATTTTTTTCTGCTCAAATCTATAATGTGTTCCTCCACTAGGTGTCAGTGCTGCCCCTCTAAAGGTCCCAGCTGAGCTCATAAAGAGTCCCCTTTGCGGTTGCGCAAAAATGTTATTCATTTTGTAAACCCGGATGTAACCAACGCCTAACCTGCCCCCGAAAAAACGGTAAGTAGAGTTTTTGAAGAAGTCAGTGTTATCCTAATGTTGTTAAATGTCGTTGTTAATTCCTACAAAAAATAACTCCAGCACTTTAATGTCGTTGACTCTTTCGGGACAACAAACTATTTCTTAGTGGTTCCTCCTTGTGTTATCCAACTATCAACCGAGTTAGCCAAGAAGCTAACCTAATGTGAGAACAACTATCCTGTCAATGAAGCTGTCATTATGTTACATTTGTTAAGGATTCTTGTACAGTGATTTGCTCGTTTTGTTTTCAATAATCAAATTGTTACACATGGAAATGATTATCAGCCCACTTCACAATGTATGTGTTAACACCTTGATGGTAAATCGGTATGGAGGGACAGCTTCGAACTGTATTTATGGGGTTTAATTTTTCTCTAGCGTTGGTTATATTATAGCCTTAGTTATTGTATACGTCTAATCACGACGGATTCGGAACTAAATACTCTATGTTCAAATGTCTTGAACATAAAAAATGTATAATAATAAACCTTATTATACTGTTCATAAAGCGTACGTGTCAACCAAATTCCTGGCTCATAGTTGTGACTCGCGCTAGGCCTATGCAATTTTTCTCGTTTCCATCCTTGGCATGCAGCTGAAGTATGCGGAAGCCTTATTTTTACTGCCATTAATAATGGTTTCGCACGTGTAGTAACACGCCTACTAAAGATCTGCTATCAAGTTAACACCCTCAACGTTTTATAAGTCAAATAAAACAAACGTGGAGTCGTGCGACGCCGTCACTAAGGTTTATTATTCATATTCGAGGCTTGTTATTGTAAAACCCGGAGTTAATTAACAGCTGTTCACGCATGTCGCTGATGTAAAGGGTTAATTTCTCAACCTAGGAAAATTGTGGTTTCACTTGTGTTATTTCCTCTGTCTGCCTTGGTGTTCTGTCTTTCCGTCTTTCCTGTTGAGATTCTCAATCATTGTTTCTTCATTCATAGATGCAGACTATAAAATGTGTAGTGGTAGGTGATGGTGCTGTAGGAAAAACATGTCTACTGATTTCCTACACGACAAACAAGTTCCCTTCAGAATACGTGCCCACGGTAAGAAAGCTAAATAACAGACAAAATGAGTTACATGACATAGTGTCATAGTTGCATGAGGAAGAATCGGAATTTAAACATCACGTTGTTGACAGTGTATTGTCCTTGTTTCTGAAGGTCTTTGACAACTATGCGGTGACTGTTATGATCGGCGGTGAGCCCTATACACTTGGGCTCTTTGACACAGCAGGTAACATTGATTTTAAATCTTCTATACCCCACAATCTCCTGTTTTTTTAAATCAATACAAATAAATAAATGGACAATCTCAATTATTGACAATAATAACCTCTATTTGCGCTTCCCAGTCTTGTTGCTTTTTCTCACCCAATCCAGAGAATTCTCACTAACTGGCTCCGTCCTCTGTTCTGTCTGCCCGGCTCTCACAGGTCAGGAGGATTATGACAGATTGCGGCCCCTCAGCTACCCCCAGACGGACGTGTTCCTCGTCTGTTTCTCCGTCGTGTCCCCGTCATCCTTTGAGAACGTCCGTGAGAAGGTTGGAACGTGAATTCTGCTGTCCTGTAGCCTGTGTTAGCTTGCACCCCGGGAGAAGGATAGCGCAGTCGGCTAGGGTGTAGCCAAATGGCACTGGGTTCGATTCCCAAAAGTCTGAAACCTACCCGGTAGAGCGCCCTTGATCTAGTGACCTATTTGTAGTCACTGTGAATTGCTTTGGTTAAGAGGGGATGCTAAATGACTGGGTGGTATTGAAAGGAGTAATTCTCATCTTCTGTTCAGATGATCATCACTCGGCAAGTTTAGTTTCCTCTGACATCGAAACCAAAATGACTAATCTGTGGAAATTGTGTTTTGTGCCTGCAGTGGGTCCCTGAGATCTCCCATCATTGTCCCCGCACCCCGTTCCTCCTGGTGGGCACTCAGGTGGATCTGAGGGACGACAGCAACACCGTGGACAAGCTGGCCAAGAACAAACAGCGCCCCCTGTTCCCTGAGAGCGGAGACAAGCTGGCCCGCGAACTCCGCGCCGTCAAATACGTGGAGTGCTCTGCGCTCACACAGGTAATGTCTGAAAGTATTATTACTGTGCAGCGATTTTTTTGTTTGGCAGATGCTTTTTATCCAATGCAAATCCAGATGATTGGGGGGGGGGGGGGTCAAAGTGGAGTGTCGAACCCAGAACCTTTGGAGTGGGTGTTGAGCATCCAAACCACTACACTATATTGCCACAATGTCCTTTATGTATTTGTATTTAATAATGAGCAAACACAAAGAGGAAGTAAAGAGTTAGTTCATGATTTTGGCCTTTTGGCCAGGGCGGCAGTAGCTCAGTGGGTAGAGCGGGTGGACAGAGCGGGTCGTCCACTAACCGTAGGGTCGGTGGTTGGATCCCCTTGATCCCCCTCCTCCAACTGTCCACCTGTCGAACCCCACAGATGTACTGATTGTAAGTCGCTTTAGACAAAAGTGTCTGCTAAATGCCCCCTGTACCCTTTTGGTCTTTTGTGATCCTGTCCGGGGTTTGACAAGAGCAGTCGGACAACTTATTGGTCGTACTGTGTAGTCCTCTCCCCCATCATATAGATGGCAATTCCCAGAGCATTTGCTCTACAACTCAAACAAATACACCCTTCATACAATGCAAACATGAATCTGTCTATGAAGTTACCACAGCACCATTTCTTTTTCCAAATA
This sequence comes from Urophycis tenuis, assembly GCA_036785325.1. Taxonomy (NCBI): domain Eukaryota; kingdom Metazoa; phylum Chordata; class Actinopteri; order Gadiformes; family Phycidae; genus Urophycis; species Urophycis tenuis. Next base: position 7,335,830 of record JAXIVH010000002.1, on the reverse strand, counting down.
ACCGTTTCTTCGTCTGCGGGTCTGGGTGCAACAATACAGGTAGCCCTGATAATAACAACACAACTGCACAACAGGCATGCATTCACTCGGTTGCAATCTGCAACTTTACCGCTAGATGAGACTAAATCCTACTCACTGCACCTTTTAAGTTGAGTTGTAGGGCTGATGCTATGTGCACCTGGACATTGTGCATGGGGATCACTGAACTGATAAAGGTGGCCTCATGGCTCTAGTCGAACCGCGGAACGGATCACAATAGGTTAAGATCTTGAACCAACCCTTTTAACCAGCTGCACCACATTGACTCTCTCACTCTCCTCCCACCTGCCTCCCTCGCCCACGAAGAGAGGGCTGAAGAATGTGTTTGACGAGGCCATCCTGGCCGCCCTGGAGCCGCCGGAGACCAAGCCCAAGAAGCGCTGCGTGCTGCTCTAGACGGCCGGCGACAGACTGGGGACGGAGTGCGAAACCAGGGGTGAAACCAGCGGCGAATGGGGAAAAACACCAGAGATTCGGATCAACGGCTTGCGGGGGGAGGGGAGGGGACAACGGGACGTAACGGGAGCGGAGGGGGAGGGTCCACGTCCACAGATTGTGCCTTCATGTTATGTATTGAAAGAGGCCGCCGCGGGACACAGGGGTGGGGTGCCCCGCCCTCTCACGCTGTCGCCGCGGCGGGACGGCCACCACCGCGTTCCACTCCTCCGCTCGTCTTCCTGCTTCTAGTGGTAGCAGTGTTATTCTATACCGACGCTTGGGTGGGGCAGGCCCCCTCGCCTCACTCTGTTGCCCCCTTCTTTTTTTAGGAAATATTTGTATATGGTTGCAGCCAGCATATCGCCTACTTTATGTGTCCTCTTTTTCCAAGGCGCGTTTTCTCTGCCTACCAGCAAGCCGATTCTTTTTTTTTTTTTTTTTTTTTCTTTTTTTTTGGATTTCTCCTTACCCCCTAAGTTACTGTTGAGGTGCTTAGCATGCAGTGCTTTTGTAGATTGAATGAGCAACGTGTTGGGTAATGCTGTATCATTTTTCTTTTACTTACTTTTGCCACTTTGATTGTAAAAGAAGCGTCTAACGGACTCGTCGTCACTCCAAACCAGGCTGGCTGTTTTTCTTTCATCCTCCAAGGGAAGTTTTTGGGAAGACCAAGTGCATTGTCGCCAGGCTGCCTTTCTTTGCTGGTGACTTGATTTGAAATCGATTATATTTTATTATTTTTTTCTGTATGTTATATTAATTCTGTGTCTTTTTTTCTTTTTTTTTTTAAGGAGTCATTTTATTTTATTTTATTTGGAACTTCTGATACTGTATCCATATTTTGTGATTGATAATATAACAAAAAAAATGGTTCTATTTTGACCAGATCCTCATCTTTATAGTACTTGAGATAATTTTTCTTAGGATCCTTTTTGGGTGTTTGCAATCAGAGAATGTTTGTAATAAAATGATTTGACTGAAAGGTGCATATTTATGGTGTTTTTATTTGGAATGGGCTTTTGAAAATACAATTTTAATTAAAAATATGTTCAATAATTGTTCATTCAATAACTGATTTCAATTTATATTAAAACATGTTATATATGAGACAAGAAAAAAACAATCAAGATTGGATGAACTACAGTCTCTTTTTAATTGTCCTAAAAACTGATATTTTTTTGCAGTTGCATATATAAAAGGATCACATTAGTGTGAGACAGAAAACAAGACACTGATAAGAAAGTTACGTTTTGCTGTTGAAAATAAGAGCGAGGACTGAATGGCAGATATACAAATAAATAAGCCAAGATGGGAGACACAAACAGATATAAATACATTAAATGTACAATGACTTTCTAGCTTATGACAGTGGGGTCAAACCATAGACTGATGCGCAGACGAGCAGTAAGTGCTGTAATATCATTAGTTATGGTTAATTTCAAAGAAACAAAATATCCGTCACTTCTATGAGATGTGCTGTCTTTGGATACGTGCCCATGCCTGTGCCTCTTCTTCTGGTCTGTTCTTGTCTGAATCTGTCTTGATAAGGGTGTGCATCTTTCCTTCAATTGCTTGGCCCATGGTTCTTCTACTTCGCTTTGGCCCTAAAAGTCTGTGTTAAAACCCAACCCTGGCCACTACTACAGGATAAAGTGGAGTAGAGTACTTTAAAAACAAGTTCTTAAAATAACCTTGAGTTAAAACAGGTGTGTTAAATAGTAAATGTGTGTTTAATAGGATCTGTCTCTTTGTATTGTGTGTGTGTGTGTGTGTGTGTGTATCTGTGTGTGTGTGTGCATGCATTCCATAAGCCCTCTCAGACTCTGCAGGTGTGGATAGTCACTGTGTTCTTGCACTGCTGGCAGCGGACTGAGCAGCACCAGGAGAACTTGCAGGAGCAGCGCTGGACCACCTCCGCCCCGGCCCGCTCGGTATCCGGGCCCACAGCACACCAGCTCACAGCCGTCCGGCGCGAGCCGGGACGTCCCTATAGGACCGGGGTAACAACATGCTCACTTTGTCTGCGGTGATTGACTGTCGGGGAGCTGATTGAGAAGTGTGTGGGGTGTTTTGTTCTGCATTGATTGATTGCGTCTTTGTTTCTCTGTTGCTATACTCTGCTCTGCTCTGTGCCGTTGTTTGTTTTTCCTTGTGGAAAAATTGGACACGCTTCACTTTCACTCACAGTTTTGATTGTGTGCTTTTGATTGTTCCCCGCCTCACTCGTGGAGTCCCTAGGGAAAGGGCTCTGCTAAATGGCTGAATGAATGTGTTTGTTCCCTTTTGTTTGCCCGGTATCTTGTGGCGGCAGTGTTTCAGCTCTCACCGTTGCAGCGCCTGCCGGCCGTGCCCGGGATACCGTTGTCAGGGTCCAGATGACAGAAGTCCGGGGAAGGAGCCAGGTACACCAGGTCCCTGGCGGCCGGGGGCTTCACCTGGGGGTCTCGGGGCAAGAGAGCGGTCCGTGATCCAATGCGAGTCAGACGCACCTGTGGGGAAGACCGGCGGCCGAGAGATGGGTCAGCGGGCCAACAGGCAGGCCTTTTCTTCTTTGAACCCACTACCCCGTCTCCCTTCACTCTGGAAGCCCCCAACAAATGCAAGGTTTCTGCACGGTTTCTGGGGAAAACTAGGGCTTGCTGGGATACCTCCGTGGCGCCGTCGAAGCGTTCCTTGAGCACCGCACCGACACGCCTGAACGGGGGCATGACCTTCCAGCAGGTTCTCAACTCGCAGGAGCCCGAGACGCCATGGCACTTACACTCCACCTGCATATTGTGCAGAATAGCCTGAGGGGCAGACCCAGGGGGCAGACCCAGAGAGAGAGAGAGAGAGAGAGAGAGAGAGAGAGAGAGAGAGAGAGAGATAGAGAGAGAGAGAGAGAGAGAGAGAGAGAGAGATAGAGAGAGAGAGAGAGAGAGAGAGAGAGAGAGAAAGGGGGGGGGGGGGCAGACGCAGACGTGTGGATTCGAAAGAGGAACGACAGCAAAAAAAAAAAAGGAAACGACAATGAGACATTTTCCGGTCCGGGGAGAAAAAGTGTGACAGTGGTCCCGCTCGCGCTGCGGTTTGGCTATGTAAAGGAGGTAAATGGATGAGTCAGTGCGTGTGTCGCGGCCACCTGACCGACCCACCGACCTTCCGGCCGGCCTCGTTGTTGTGGATATTCATGAGGGGTCGCCCTGCTGATAAGCCCTTGGCTCTCTCCTGTTCATCCACAAAGGTCTGGGAGAAGGCCACGCCGTAGGACAGGTTGTCACTGCAGCCCGACCACTGAAACCCTGCGGGCCGAGACGGTTTGCATCAGAAAAGCGTTGCATTGCCGGGCAAGCATTTGCACACAAGGAATTTGTCCTGGTGTGTATTGGTACTACAGAGAGAGTGAGAGATAGTGAGTGAGTGTGTGGAGAAAGTGAGAGAGAGAGAGCGAGAGAGAGAGAGAGCGAGAGAGAGAGAGAGAGAGAGAGAGAGAGAGAGAAAGTGGAAAGAGATGTGATTCATCTAATTCATCACTGTTCTACGTATTTCAAAACAACAGTTTTTTTTTCTACAAAGACCGTCTCTCGTCTACTTTGTGTGTGTGTGTGTGTGTGCTCATGGGCTCACCCTCGGGGCTTGACCCCTCGGACCTTCCTGTCACAGCCGCAGCGCTGCAGCTCCCCGCGGCTGCAGGCCCGCGTCACCGCCATGGCCACCGCCCCCGAGGACAGGGCTGTGCACGAAGGGCCGCCTCGCGCGTCCCTGGAGGAGGAGGAGGAGGAGGAGGAGGAGGAGGAGAAGAAGGCTGATGATTGATGATGTGTTGGCACGGTGACATCCCATCCCCGACTACAGGGAAGGACCCTCACCGAGACCACCCCCCCTCTCACCTTGATCATGACTCTGCCGAACACGTTGATCCCACGCGGCGTGGTGGAGCAGTTCCAGCGGCGGTTCCTGAACTGGTGCTGGCACTGCGTGGCCAGGCGGGTCACGTGACATGCACATCAGGGGGGCGGGGGGGGGGGGGGGGAAAGGTCACACTCAACACACAACGCGGCGGTTCGCCCGATACACGGCGCCACATGAACAGCGGGCTGCGTTAACGCGGCAGCGGCTTCCGTACCTCATCGATCGCCATCTCGGCGGCCTTGCGCACGGACTCCATGACCTCCCCCCTGCGCCCTGCACACCCCCAACCTGCCCCGAGGACAGCCCCGGAGCCGTGCGCAGGGGGCGTCACCTGACACGGGCCGGGAGCGAGGCAGCCTGGCCAGGGAGCTGGAGGGGGGGGGGGGGGGGGGGGGGGGGGGAGGGGGGCATCATAACATCAGCATCATTACGGGGGGGGGGGGGGGGGGGACCATCATAACATTCATAACATCAGCATCATTACGGGGAGGGGGGGGGGGGGGGGGACCATCATAACATCAGGCATCATTACGGGGGGACCATCATAACATTCATAACATCAGCATCATTACGGGGAGGGGGGGACCATCATAACATCAGCATCATTACGGGGAGGGGGGGGGGACCATCATAACATCAGCATCATTACGGGGGACCATCATAACATTCATAACATCAGCATCATTACGGGGGCGGAGGGGTCACGAGGAGGATGTCAAGTTCCAAGCCAGAGGTGATAAAGGAGGAGAAGGGAAACGAGGGTGGGGAGGAGAACAGCGAAGGCATACAGAAAGCCAGAGAGAGAGAGAAAGGGAGGAGTGTGGGGGGGAATAAGGTGGCAGAGGTAACAATGTGGAGACGTTTTTAGGAGGAGAGGAAATGAGGGAAGGACGGACGGACAAAGGGGAACAGCGAAAGTGAAGTGAAGGCGGAGAGAGAGAGAGAGAAGAAGAGAAAAGGTCACGGGGCGGAGAGACACAAAGGGAGAAAGGGGAGCAGGGACAGAAAGAGATTTAGAGACACGTCACCGTCTCTTAAAAGTTATAGCATGACAAACAAAAACTCTTCTCCTTTTCTCCTCTTTTCCGCGCGCCAGACTTACAGCCAGTTGGTTGCCATGGAGGGGTGGATGGCCCATAGCAACAGCAGGAGGAGCGGTGTCGTGAGATTGACAGCAGAGACGGTTGGCATCAGACTGTCTGTCTGTCCGTCGCCGTGCGTCAAGCGATTGGTCCTCGGACGGCCAGGTGGTGAGCGTCGTCCCCCCCCGCCCCCCCGGTGCTCTCTCGGTCGCTCCCGCCCGCAAGGGGCCCGCAGCCGGCCTACGCTTGTAGTCCAGTACCTGGGGATAATCCCGCATGTCTGTTGGTTCAGGTTCAGCGAGGAGTGGGTGAGGGATGAACAATATGAACAATTGCGTGAAGAAAAAATAAGTTTCTGCTCCCAGTCTACTCTACTCTGCGACAAGTTTTAGATTCATCATTGGCCGATGGAAGTGATACAAAATATTATAGGCTAACAATGATAACAACTCTGTTGATTTATTTATGTTTTTGTTTTTTTTAAATAATTTATTTTATTTATTTATCAAATTGTTTTTTATTATTCGATCTGTACCGTACTCTATTTGCAATAGTAAAGATTTCGCTCTAGGCCTATCTCTCTCGATAAAAAATGGATCCAAAACTATCCACACATAGCCTGAAATTGAAATCTGGAAATCCCTTAAAAGATTTCCCTGAAGATTTCTATGCAAGATGAGGTAATTCATATTTCTTACCAACTCTTGCCTCGTGACAAGTTGTCCTCTTTCGGTGTAGAAGATATACAGGAATG
>JAXIVH010000002.1:7291823-7329426 GCA_036785325.1 Urophycis tenuis | reverse complement strand
GCGCGTGTCTGTGCGCGCGCGTGTGTGTGCGTGTGCACGTGTCTGTGTGCGTGTGCACGTGTCTGTGTGCGCGTGTGTGTGTGCGGTGGGCATTCAACCGATGGTAAAAGACAACAGCCAGACATAGGCCTTTGTTCAGATGTGATCTGCATGTACAGTGGGGGAATATTATAGAGTGTGCAGGAGAAAAGGAGAACGCAGTTGGAGGGCCCAGGGTGGCTAAATCATTTCCTACCAAAAGCCAAGGCCGTGTTGAGACTATTAGTAGCTCTGAATTTGCTGTGTTTTAACAAAGAGTGGAAATACCAAAAGTCTCAAAGACCTCTTTTGCCTGACATCCTTTTGTAACTGTTGGCAGAGGATATTCATGGGGCTTCAAAGTACATGACGCCTGCTGTCTGGTTTTGATCATTCTGATCACTGGGTTGGGAGGTAGCTCTGTAGCCTACTGTTATGGGGACAAAATCAAACATTCATTTTGTATAATATATTGAATATTGCCTATTTGTATACTTAAAAAACTAATTTAATATATATAACAAATTACCAATCAGAACATTTTAAGTGCAATGTAGATAAACAGTGTAAATAATATATTATATATATATAAATGTGTGTTTGTGTGTTTGATTGTGTAAGTGTGTGTGTGTGTGTGTGTGTGTGTGTGTCTGTGTGTGTGTGTGGTGTACAACTACTCTTCCACTTCGCCAATGCAACGCCAGACTTACCCGATACAATATTAATGGTGGTTATGGCATGACTGAGTCCCTCATCATTATATCATCGCGGCGTGGCTGAATCCACCGAGCGTGACAGTGTGATAGCGTGATCACCTCACACTGCATCTTCACAGGGTTTAATTTCACACCGAGGTGTTCCTCCACTAATTGTGGCCGCATGTGTACAGTTGCAAGATGGATTGTTCAAGGTAGTTGCTGGTGGGATAGGGTTCCTGTGGAGGGGGGTCAGAGAAGCAGAGAGCTACCTCTAAAGTTGGGGCTTTTAAACTGAATGCTGCTGTCAAGTTGTCTTTCATGTGCACAGTTAGGCTCAGCGGGCCTCTTGACCCTTTTGAGAGAGACGGAGCTAGTGTGGTGATATCAGGATCAGCATAGAAGCTGTAGACCAGCTAGGTGTTCATGGGCCAGTATCACAAGGACCCCTCCAGCATGGGCTGTTCAAGTTCATATTGTAGTCATGCTTATGTCAGGTGGACCCTTGTGAATATTATGGTCTGTCACCAGTGGACCAGAGTTTCCCTGGAGACCATGTGACGGGTATTTTTTCTTTCTTGTCTTTTTATGACTTGTATATTATGGGATGTATGCTGTTGGGAGTATTATGGTCTGGCAGTGGGCGGGGGAGGAGTGTCACCATGACAACGAGGTTGCTAGGGGCTGGGACTAGTGGAAAGGGGAAGAGTGTGCATGCATGTCTAGCAGAAATGTACGTGAGTGCGTGCGTGCGTGTGTGGTGGAGGGGGTGGGGGCAGGCTGAGTATTATGGTCTGTCGTTGCGAGGTAACTATGCAGAGTTCTGTGAGTGTGGGAGGGGGGATTATTATGGGATGTCTGCCCCCTTTGTGTGTTTGTGAGGATGTTAGCTAAGCTTTGCCTGTAAGGTTGGGGGAGAGAAGGGGGACAGCGCAACGTGTTTGGGTCATTTACGGCACATTTTATTTTGGTTTTAATTGATCAGTGAAGAATAATAGCAGCTGCGCAACACGCTAACGTTAAAGTTGTATTATTCAAAGGAGGGCGATTCAGACAGACCCCGACCCGGGACTACAACACTACAGTAAGTTTCTACTGTTCAAGGATAGTGATTGATCAAAGTTTTCTCTTATGCACTGTAGCTGGAGAGTTGGAATTAAGCAGTAATATTTTTTTTAAGTTTTCTTACCTGCTTATTATGTTGTAAGTGTTTCACACAATACAGCATACAAACCGCAATTGGTGATATTTTAAATTGATGGTGTTGTTATCCAACTTGTTTGAGCACGCAGGGTACAATTAGATGGCGAGGTAGCCTTTATACATGGATCATGAGAGATGGCCAAGATTATTATTAACCAATGCTTCTTCTTCTCCTCGCAGCGCCCACCGCCCCCTCCCTTCCTGGACACCCCAGCTCCATTCTCCGCCAACCCCACGTCATTTTCCCTCCTCCCTTGCGGACAGAGCAAGGTTTAAGAGGGATTAATTCGATTTGGCCGAAAAAAATCAAATAGAAACAAATCATGTCGGGGAGCGAGGAAGAGAGGGAAGACTTTGGAGCCACAGACGACCACTCACTTCTTCGCGGTAAGCTGTCATTAAAAGGAGGGTCCATCTCTCTCTCACTTGATCTGGGCTTCATGCGAAGGCTGCTAACGTTAGCCTGCTAGCCAGCAGTCGGGCCGTCACTCGCCATGACAGATTAGTTAGCTAACTTGGCGAGCGAGTGCTTGTGCAAAACACTTATTATTACGGTATCGCAACGAGCTGCTTTCCCGTTTGGATAGCAACCACGCGTGTGAAACTTTCAAGCCGAAAACGTTACTACGCTCGCAAGTTACAACCTGCGCTCCTTTGACATTTACTCAGCGCCGTGTGTGTGTGCCTCCGTGTGTGTGTGTGCGTGTATGTGTGTGTGTGCGGATCAGTGCGACGCGTGCACGACCATTTTGCCAAGTTGTGCGAGTGTATGGCGGCTCGTGTTCTGGTGCAGTGTCCGCTGTGCACTGTGCGTGTGTCCAGGTAGACTGCTCTTATTTTCTTGTTGCCAATGAGTAAGTATCTGTCACCGGCAGATGATGATGAGCCGGAGGATGCTGCTGTGTCAGATGTTGAGCTTCCCAAGTCGAAGAAAAAGAAGAAGGCAAAAAAGAGCAGCCGGGAGAGCCGGAGCAGCAAGAGACAGAGACCCGTCAGAGAGGTAGTTGTCTTTTGAATGTTGCTCCAAATCCTCACCTCAGCAGTGGGACTCATGCATCTTGTTTAGCCCTAATCTACCACTGATCTGTTCAATCAATGCCTCTGTTATGACTTTCTCTTCTATGAATGGGAGAAACGATTTAGTTCTGAAGCCTATTGTACAAATAGATTAGCGTGAATTGGAAGTCCCACATGACAATGAAGAGCTATCTCCATACCACGAACCCATGCATGCATACATCAAAACAGAGCAACTTCAATTCACCACTGCAAATATGACGTTTCACGATACTGTGGAGGTGCGGGCAAAATGTTGCTATGACTCAACTGTCGAACTCTGGCAATGGATTTGTGTGTGTTGTTGTGTTTAAATTATTATTATTTTTTTCAAAATCGCCGTCTGCGCTGCGTCGGAGCAGGAGTTGCCAGTCAGCTCTCCAGAGCCCCTGATGGGAGTGGAGGCCACGGAGAGAGACGCAGAAGACGCCGGCCGGAGGTCGGAGAGCGAGGGCAGCGACTACGCCCCCGGGAGGAAGAAGAAGAAACGCTCGAGCTCGGCCAAAGAGAAGAAGAAGGGCGGCGGGGGCGGCGAGAAAGGCTCCTCCGGCTCCAAGAGCAAACGCAAGGACCCCGAGCAGGAGGAGGACGACGACGACGAAGACGACAACCAGGTGAGGGCTGCGGGGGGGGACCCTCCTCTCCTCTCCTCTGAGGTGTGAACCCAGTGGACGGCCTCTCGCCCGCATGGCGCCCCAGCGGCTGGCGGCCGTTCCGTTTGTTGTTTTTGTTGACCCGTTTATTGATGTGTGTCGTTTTTGGTTTGTGTCGCGTTTGCGGGATTTAAAGTTTTTGAGAATCGAGAATACGCCGGACACTAGATTACTAACCTCCCCGTCACCTGGAAGTGGCGAGGGCTTTTTCAGCCCCACCTCATAACCTACCACCTGCCGTACATTATATTGATAAAACAACAACGCATTTTATCAATGGCTGCACATTGATTCCCCACATGTGTAGTAGATTGATCATTCCTACTAACCAGGTCACTGGCTGGTGTTAAGGTTACGAAAGTCTTCACCATTGACCCGAGATACCCGCGTTCTTAGGCGTTGTTTCCTGATGTCCTCTTCCTGCTCGCTGTGTTTTCAGCCCAAGAGCTCCACCCAGATGCTGGAAGACTGGGGTATGAAGGATATCGACCACGTATTCACCCAGGAGGACTACAGCTCCCTCACCAACTACAAAGCCTTCAGCCAGTTTGTCAGGTTAGACCGAGTGGCCCCTAGCCTTCATTAGGTTCTAATCTCATATAATCTCATACAGTGAATGTAGATTAGATTATGTTTGGTCCATTGATTTTATCGAAAAACCGGATTGTGAGAATGGTTGGTCACAATGTTGTGGATGTTGTGTTGAGTGTTGATGGATTTGGTGTTTTTTTTTTATTTGTCAGATTTGAAGCTAACCTTTGTTGTCTCTGGCTATTGGACATTGTCAGAAGTGTTACTGCTATGTCACTGCTGTGACATAGCAGTGTCACAACATTTCTATTGGAAACATCCATTCTTTTAGGCTTTAGTGACTGGCTGAGGGGTTACTGTGTTAACTGTTGGTGATTGGCTACTAGCATCAGCCTACCAACTAGATTGCGGCCCTGCAAAACATCTTTATTCCCCTTATCTGAAACACCCTGTAATGGATTGCATGTGCTAATTAGGTGTCTGCAGGTATAAAACAACGGGCTCTCAGTGTACCTATTTGACATGAAAACATATTTAATTGTATTTCACACCTAGGCTTTTACCTCGGCTTTTACCAATTAACCTTGGTGACAGAAAGAATGTCGACCCAGTGCAGCCGTCTAAACACAGTGATGGTCGACAGACGGCACCGTGCCTGAGAGCAGAGATTCAAAACGATAAATGCTTTCCTATAGGCCTCTCATCGCGGCGAAGAACCCCAAGATCGCTGTGTCTAAGATGATGACCTTGATGATGGCCAAATGGCGCGAGTTCAGCACCAACAACCCACTCAAGGTAATGCCTCTCCGCTGCCCGCCAGTCACATGCTACGTCCTCCTGTGTGTGTGTGTGTGTGTGGATGATGTCATCACCCCGACTGACAGACTCTCGCCTCGCGCTCCGCAGGGCTGCGCCACCGCCAACGCCGCGCTGGCGGCCGCGAACGTGGCGGCGGCGGTGGAGAACATGGTGGTCGCCGGCTCGGACGGCGGCCCGGAGGCCAGGAGAGCCGCGACGCCCGAACCCTCCCCCGTCCCCTCCCCCGTCCCGGCGGTCGCACCGCCGCCGCCGCCACCACCGCCGCCTCCCCCCGCGGCCCCGGCGCCGCCGCTCCGCAAGGCCAAGACCAAAGAGGGCAAAGGTAACACAGGCCGGGCCACCCGACAGCACAGACACAGTGCTGCTTTCACACGGAGCATGGGGCTCTTCTCAGTGCTGAACGCAGGTCACACTGCGAGAGCTGCTAGGCTGATTAGTGGGGGTTTGCTTAATGATTCATGTATTGTACATTTGCATGAGTGTTGAGGCCTCTCTTGTATTCACACGGTGCCAGTGATGGCACATACTGAAATGTAAAGATTTGTGTGTCGCAGAACGTTGGTATTAAATTGATATGGATGTTTGAAGATTCGTGTTCGTGTAGGGGATTTGGCGGTTGTACATGTTGACCCCACGTCGAAACTTTAGTTTTTCAATAACGGGGAAATAGTCTTAGCCATGTCTGGTGTTCCTGCGCTGTACACACACAGGTCCCAACGCGCGCAAAAGGTCAAAGCCCGCGGCGAAAGCTCAGTCCAAACCCAAAGCCAAGAAGGTCGCGCCCCTCAAGATCAAACTGGGGGGCCTGAACAGCAAGCGCAAGCGCTCCTCGGTAAGGCTGCATCGCCATTCCTGTTTCAGTTCCATTCCTGCTACTGGGAAAACACACGGTCGAGGGACCCGGGACCCTTAAGGTGCGCCTCCTCGGCGCCATGCTGTGCAGCCGTCTCACCGCCGCTCTCTTGTTTCTTCCCCCCCTTCCCGCACCGTCGGCCAGAGCGACGAGGACGAGCCGGACGCGGAGAGCGACTTCGACGACGCCAACTTCGCCGTGTCGGACGGCTCGAACCGCAGCAGCCGCTCCAAGAAGAAGCCCAAGAGCGCCAAGAAGAAGAAGAAAGGTTGGCAGCACGGGAAACGGCACAAGAAACTAATAATACCGAGATGTATTCCAGGCATCGAGTGGGGACTCGCTTGTTCCCCGGGGGGGGGGTGGGGGGGGAATCGATGCCCTCCCCGACCCCCCCCCCCCCCCGGGGCGCCTGCGTATGTCCACCTCCACTCCTCTCTCTCTCTCTCGTCTTAACACCCCCCCCTTTGCGTCTCCCCAGTGGAGACGGAGGACGGCGACGGCTACGAGACGGACCACCAGGACTACTGCGAGGTGTGCCAGCAGGGAGGGGAGATCATCCTGTGCGACACCTGTCCCAGGGCGTACCACATGGTCTGCCTGGACCCCGACATGGAGAAGGCCCCCGAGGGCAAGTGGAGCTGCCCGCACTGTGTGAGTGCCCTAATCTCACCCCTACGCCTCTCTCTCCCCCCCCACCCCCCATTGGGCCCCCTGCCGAAGCCCGTCGTGCTATAGGTTCGACGGGATTAGGCACGGACCCCGGATAAGACGGTTAGCCTCGGGAAGGAGATGACATCATTACAATGCTTTGCATTGAGTATGCGTGCGTCTGCCAGAGGCCCCCCGGCCTTTCATCGACGACAGGGCTATCCGTTGGATTCGATAAGATAATGAAGCGGACTTGATTGTTTTTTTTGACAATTTTGTGTCCGTTTGTCCTTCCCCCCCCTATTTCTTTGTCCTTCACTCTCCCTCCCTCCCCCCACTGTCCTCCTATTCCCCACTGCACGATCTGTTCCACCCCCCCACCACCACCTCCACCCACCCCCACCACCACCACCACCACCTTACCCCCCCAACACATGCACACATGCGCACGCGCAACACCCCTCCCCCTCTCTGTGTGTGTGTGTGTGTGCTGTGAGTCCCCCCTCCCGCCCCTCCCTTTTTTCCTCCCTCACTCCGTTACGCATACCTTCCTGCCTGTCACCCCCCCCCACCCCCCCTCCACACACACACGCACATGCACATGCACACACACACACACACACACACTCACCACCGCAACCACTTCCCCCCCCTCCCTTCCACACCCACCCAACCCACACGTGCGTGTGCACACGCACACACACACCCCACCCCCCCTCTCCCCACACCCCCCCCCCCCTCTCTCCCCACACGCCCCCCCTTCTCTCTCCACACCCCCCCTCCCCCCACACACCCACCCCCCTCCACACACGCGCACACACACACACGCACACACACACACACAAATGCAACCACTCTCCTTCCCTTTCTCCTCACTCAATCGCCCCACCTCCCTACACCCACCACTGCACAAACCCCCTCCCCCACCCCCACCACCACCACCCCCCCCCCCCCCCCCCCCCCCCCCCTTCCAGGAGAAGGAGGGGATCCAGTGGGAGGCCAGAGACGAGCTGTCTGAGGGCGAGGCGGAGGACGAGGAGGAGAGGCCCGAGGAAGAGGAGGAGGAGGGGGTGGAGGAGGAGGATGACCACCACATCGAGTACTGCAGGGTGTGCAAGGACGGGGGGGAGCTGCTGTGCTGTGACACCTGCCCCTCCTCCTACCACATCCACTGCCTCAACCCCCCCCTGCCCGAGATCCCCAACGGAGAGTGGATCTGCCCCCGCTGCACGGTGAGTGCTGCGCTGCGGCGCGCGGCCCTCCGCCTCCCTGCACGCGCACGTGCACGTGCGTGTGGGCACGGCGCCGCGCAGGGAGGGCACGTGGCTCACAGATTCCATCTTGTGTGTGTGTCTGTGTGTGTGTGTGTGTGTGTGCGCGCGTGGCGGCTGTGGAGGAGATAAAGCCAGCGAGCGTTTTTTTTTTTAATTTTTTACACTTGGTGGGCGGACCCTGGGCAGTTTGCATGCAACGCTGCTAACGGCCAGCTGCTGAATATTAATCTGCCACTCGCCCTCGTCGGGAGTCTTGAATGCGCTTCACAGTGACACAGTCACACACACAGACACACACACACACAGCATTCTGACCCCCTCTCTCCTGTCATGTGACCCCCCCCCCCCCCCCCTCCACAGTGCCCCGTGATGAAGGGCAAAGTTCAGAAGGTGCTCACGTGGCGCTGGGGAGACGCCCCGTCCCCGACCCCGGTGCCGCGGCCCGACGACCTGCCCGCCGACGCCCCGGACCCCCCGCCGCTGGTGGGCCGGCGGGAGAGGGAGTTCTTCGTCAAGTGGTGTAACATGTCCTACTGGCACTGCTCCTGGGTGCAGGAGCTCCAGGTAGGACCGCTGCTCCTAATATGCAGAAGTACACACACACACACACACACACGGACACACGCACACACGCACACACGCACACACGCACACACGCACACACGCACACACACAGACATGCACTCAGGCACTGGGCCACAGCCATGACACGTCTGGTTCATTTGTACACTCGCTGTTGTGGAATTAAACGTTTTGTGGGGCAGAACAGGCGAGTAGCTTGACTGTTTGACTCCCAGCTCTAAAGATTTGTGGGTCTGAACCCCGAGGTTGGCAGTCTACCTGTAGGCATCCTTGAGCGAGATGCCCTGTACCCATCTCCTAAACATGTATCTTACACTTAATAGAACCGATCTTTTGTTTTCAATGAACGCGTCGTGTTGCTATGAAGTTCTGGATTTCAATTAGATTTTTCTTTTTTGTCGCAAACGCATTATGTTGGTGTCAGCCTTTTCTGTTGTCATCTCTGTGTGTTGTGGCTTCACATACAGAACTGAGTGTGTTTGTGTGTGTGTGTGTGTGTGTGTGTGTGTGTGTGTGTGTGTGTGTGTGTGTGTGTGTGTGTGTGTGTGTGTGTGTGTGTGTGTGTGTGTGTGTGTGTGTGTGTGTGTGTGTGTGTGTGTGTGTGTGTGTGTGTGGGGGCTCTCTCTTCCTCCCATTAAACGTCCCGGTGTTTACCTCTCCTGCCCCCAGCTGGAGCTCAACTGCCAGGTGATGTTCCGGAACTACCAGCGCAAGACGGACATGGACGAGCCCCCGCCGGTGGACTTCGGCGGCGAGGGGGACGACGACAAGAGCAGCAAGCGCAAGAACAAGGACCCCCTGTACGTGCACATGGAGGAGCAGTACTACCGCTACGGCATCAAGATGGAGTGGCTCATGGTGCACCGCATCCTCAACCACAGGTGAGGACCACGCACCCGCACGCACATGCACATGCAAATGCACAGACACACACGCACGCACACACTCGCACGTGCAGGAACACACACGCACCCCCCCCACACACACACACACACATATACTACACACAGAGAAACAACCACACACACATGCACCCGCACACACACACACACACACACACACACGCATACATACACACAGAGAAACAATCACACACACACACACACACACACAGTGTGCTTGCTCGTTTTGTCGGCACCTTTTTTGGTGCACAGAAAAATATTAGATTGGAATAGATCATCATAGATTATATTAGATTATTTCCAACAATGTTCACGGAATATGGAAAGTCGTTTTTAATATGCAGTCAATGTGTGTTAACGCTCCCGACCAGAGCTTCCCTTAACCTGCTCTCTGCTGTTAGCGAAGCAAGCGGGACTTCTAAACAGCTATTTTAATGTTAAATCCAGTGGGGACAATTAAGAGCCGTTAGATGTATCCGGTTTAATAGGGTTTTAGTTTGGCTGTTGTTTAGTGAAGGGTACTTTGTGATTTGCCTCTTGTATGGAAATATTGACCATGCGATGGCTCTGTAGAGAGAGCAGTGCTGCTGCCGAGGGTCTCATGGGCAGGTGCACACTGCCAGATACAGGGGGACTCAGACTGGTGATGGTGTCTTTAGTTGCCCCCCTTCAGAGCGCTGGAACTCTTGAGTGTGAATATCTGCTGATATATCTAATAGCTTTCCTCCTTAAAATAAAAGACTTTCAATGACTGTTGAAACGCGCATCAGTGCTTTGCTGCGTTCAGCCATATTCCTTATAATGATTAATGAACATTTTACTATTCCACTAACACAAACCTTAGTGGGCTAAGACCCCGGTGACTTATTTGTGGACCAGTCGACTATGTGGGGTCAGCCCTAACGGAGTGCACTTATAGGCATCCAAAAAGGGGAGCCTATCTGCCCCCTCAGGACATGTATTAGCTACTATTGTCATTGACTAAACAGCAGCTGGTATTCAGCTTGCGTTACATGTTTTGCATCAGTGATATTCTCCCCTCACAATAAGCTATGTGAGCCTGGTATCAAGACAGACATCTGGTCCATGGTTGCACCACAAATGCCGTTCCCTCACACAGTCGATGAAACATTTCCATTACTGTCAATTCAATCTTTGGGTATCCAAGAGATGTTACTTGTTATGTCGGGCAGACGTGGAAGTCAAACAATGGGCCGTTTTTCTTATGGTTTGCATGTGACTCTCATCCCTAGGTTCTGGTCTACTAACTGTACAGCAATTTGTCTCTTGGGTCTGTTGTTTTGGACCAACAGCTGGCTGCGACGCACATTTCATTCAAGTTGTTCTGCAGTTCAGCTCTCCGGAGAACAATTCAGCCTTGTATTCTCACTGGTTTTTCGAAGTTTAAGTACTACTAGTTGTGATAATACACAGAGTCCCATGTAAATATAGTCAATATTTTACCCGAATGAGACGTCAGTATCGTTCACAGCTTCTATTCAGAGCATAATTATGCTACTATTACTACTACTTCTACGATGCAGTTACTAAAGGATACTTGTGCGAATTGTGTGCAAACAAGGACAATATTTAAGTGTTTCTCAGAACACAAATATAATTCATTTAATGTGTTTTTTTCTTCAAGATAGTACTTTGAAATGAAATCCTGCCAGTGGACCCAAGGACAGTTCTTCAGCCCCGCTGGCTCAGATACGGAATGACTCCTGATTCTGCGTCGGCCATTATCTCCTTGAGAATGCCGCTCGGACCGACCCTTTATTAAATGTCTCCCATTGTGTTCCCCCGGGCGGCCTCGCCCCTCCAGCGTGGACAAGAAGAACAACGTGCACTACCTGATCAAGTGGAGGGACCTGGCCTACGACCAGTCCTCCTGGGAGAGCGAGGACACCGACATCCCAGAGTACGACGCCTACAAGCAGACCTACTGGAACCACAGGTACCGGATCACACACAGCCGCTTGGACTCCCGGACAAAGGGCTCCGGGTTCTGAGGTTGCCCCACACAGATACCGCCTACCTTCTGTGTGTGTGTGTGTGTGTCGTTTTTCACCTCCTATCCGTCTCTCTCTCTCTGTCAGAGAGCTGATGGTGGGCGAGGAGGGCAGGCCTGGCAAGAAGCTGAAAAAGGCGGTTAAAGTCAAGAAGGCCGAGAGACCCCCCGCCAACCCAGTGGTCGACGTAAGACCTTTATATGCTGAGTTGTGAGGCCAGGGATCACTTCCACTGTGGAAGTGATCTGATGCCTTCTGATGTGTTCTAGTCTGATTCATTGGGTGTGCGTGTGTGTGTAGATGCGTTCGGAGAGATAATGCAGTCATAAATTCCTAATTTACCAATCATAATGTCTTCCTTCATGTGGTTATTGTGGTATGGTGTAATTCACCACAGTGGTTCATTTGCGACGTAATGACCCATTTCCCGTGCAGCGAAAGAAAAAAAAAAAACGAACTAGGAGGTCCACGCTTTGTGCTGCCCTGTTTCCGGCTAGAATGGCGGTGTTGTATTCATGGCTGCGATGATTTCATCTTCCCCCAGCCCACCATAAAGTTTGACCGGCAGCCAGAGTACCTGGACAGCACGGGGGGCACCCTGCACCCCTACCAGCTGGAGGGGCTCAACTGGCTGAGGTTCTCCTGGGCGCAGGCCACCGACACCATCCTGGCCGACGAGATGGGCCTGGGCAAGACGGTGCAGACGGCCGTCTTCCTGTACTCGCTGTACAAGGAGGTGCGTGCAGCCGCCGCCGCCACGGGCACTCAGCGGACGCTGCCGTTGGGAAACCCTGTCCCGTTTCGTCATGCTCTTGATTCTTAGGTGTCGTTCTCTCTGTCTTTCATTCCCTCTTTCTCAATTTCCCTTTTTTTTTTCCCCTTTCTTGCTTTATTATGTACGACCACGTGGCTGACCTCGCCGTCATGACTTATACTTTTTATTGCATGAAAGTGCGATTGTTAGTGTGTACACGGGAAACAGTGGGCTCCTTGAAGCGGATGTTACATCCTATTCATATCTTCCATACATCCTTATGGTCGTCCAGCGACTCGCGTTGACGTCCTGTCTGCCCTCTCCTGTCGGTCGGTGGCAGTGGGCGGGGCTTCAGACTCGGGGCGCATACTAACCAGCCCCTTCAAAGGGGGGGGGGGGCGCAGTCCCAAGGTCGAGATGCTAAAGACGGGGCGGGGGAGGACACGCGCCCCCACCGCTCCTCAAAAAGTGATAGATGATAGAAACACACGGGGCTTTGAACAGCAACAGCCTGTTTACCAAGCGTTCTCCCTGTCCTCCCGCTCCCCCAGGGTCACTCCAAAGGGCCCTTCCTGGTGAGCGCCCCCCTGTCCACCATCATCAACTGGGAGAGGGAGTTTGAGATGTGGGCGCCGGACATGTACGTGGTGACCTACGTGGGGGACAAGGACAGCCGGGCCGTCATCCGGGAGAACGAGTTCTCCTTCGAGAACAACGCCATCCGCGGCGGGAAGAAGGCGTCCAAGATGAAGGTAATTGAGGAGGACCGGCCGCACAGACGCGCTCAGAAAAATCCGGTGGTTCATCTGCGCCCTTGTTGCTGTGACTGTTTATGGGCCTGTCTGGTAGGGCCTGGCTTCAGACCAAGAACAACAAGATACAGGCCCCATACTTCATCAAGACACTTAGAATATCGTCTTTCATCATTTCATAATTATTCCTCTTACTTCCCAAAGTTTATTTATAACATTGTTGCCGTCAATTCAATGTTAGATTTGAATTGTGTGGTGGATATGCATGAGAATTCCACCGCACCATTTTGCATTTGACAGTCTTGAATTTAGGCGACCGAGATGTTAAGGGTTCGATTCCCCATTGGGGCCGACCTGTCACGGTGTGAAGGGTACCGAGGAGCAGAACCACAGGCTGGCGCACAGGATGGCTGTAACCCGTGATGGCTCTATGTGTATTGTAAGGGGATTTCAAGAGGCTGCAGGCTGCGTGCATAATAAGCCAGAATAAGCCACCGACAGGGCAAGCGACAGGGGAGAGTCGGGAGTTACCAACACAGTAAAAGACGAAAAGACCCGGGGGTTGATTCACGGCAGGGCCGATGAGCAGATTGATGCCGGGCACGCCGATGACAATGGCGAGCAGGTGTGTCGGTAATCCCGAGGGGACCAGGGGGGCGGGGCCGGACACGCCCACTCCGGTCAGACGGGTTAATGCAGAACAGCACGTGACGTCGCGTCACGGCTGGGCCATGACACAGCCATCCCTGAGACATAAAGGCGCTGACTGCATTGTGTGAGGCTTTGGATAAAAGTGTCCGCCGCCAAAAGTGTGCATGTGACGAAAGGCAGTGAATGCGTCATCATGAATGATCACCGGCTGGGGATCCCCTTAACCCGCATGGTCTGCATTCACACGCTGCCAACAGAAAGACTCGCCGGTGAAGTTCCACGTGTTGCTGACGTCCTACGAGCTGATCACCATCGACCAGGCCGTGCTGGGCTCCATCGAGTGGGCCTGCCTGGTGGTGGACGAGGCCCACAGGCTCAAGAACAACCAGTCCAAGGTGAGAGGCTGACGGCTGAGCAGAGCGAGGCTCTCCTCTTGATATGCGGCGAGCAGAACTGTGGGTGAATCGTGGAAATTGATGAAAGGAAGGTTATTAAAGTCATGTAACACTAGCTAAGGTTAGTGTCACATGAGTTGTGGCTAAAGCTGATTCTTTTTAGGGCTTTCTATCGTTCTTTCAGATCTTAATTTGTGTTTATTTTGGTGATGTGGAAACTAAGGCCCCATAAGGATGTCCTTTATGAATATATAAGCAATTTCAAACAAGGTTTAGGTTTGGAACAAATTCCACTTATACGAAGATACACTTGGTGTGTGTGGTTCTGGTGGTAGTAACTCCTGTGTCCTTTTGTCCGTCAGTTCTTCCGGATCCTGAACAACTACCCCTTGCAACACAAGCTACTGCTGACGGGAACTCCTCTGCAGAACAACCTGGAGGAGCTGTTCCATCTCCTTAACTTCCTGACCCCCGAGAGGTTCAAGTAAGTAGGCTGCACATCTGGGCCTCTGCAGCTCTTGGGCCTGGCTTCAGATTGAGTTTTCAGCAACTGGGGGTTGAAATACCTACATCCTGTGTGTACATTCCCCTTCCTGTGTGGTCCAGAAGAAATGCTCAGTTCCCTCCTGTCCTTGAGTCCCTTGATTCATTCCTTTCTTTCTTATGTTCCTCTCTAATTCTTTCTTTCCTTCTACTCTAAAGCCCATCATCACCATGTGATAGGAGTAGAGGAACAGCCAACCCCATGTATCATTCATTATTGACCGAGCGTTTCCTTCAATTTGTTTTGCCCCCCCGCAGCAACCTGGAGGGCTTCCTGGAGGAGTTTGCGGACATCGCCAAGGAGGACCAGATCAAGAAGCTCCACGACATGCTGGGCCCTCACATGCTGAGGAGGCTGAAGGCCGACGTCTTCAAACACATGCCCTCCAAGACGGAGCTCATCGTCCGCGTGGAGCTCAGCCCCATGCAGAAGTAAGAAAGAGAGGCCATGTTTGTTATGATTCAACAGAGATGCAATTGTTGACGTAATTGAACCTGAGTTGGCTGTAAATAGAGTTTAGAAGGGAATATTATAACAAAATCGGTCAATCAGCTTACCTTTATGATTATTAGGGGTGATCAATTTGTCTTTCTCCCAACCGTACGTGAAGGGTCTGAATCTTGAAAGTCTTTCAGGCGAGATAGACTTAAGGTCAGGAACTGACATTTGTGTCATTTTGTTGTTTACCAGGAAGTACTACAAGTTCATCCTGACCCGTAACTTTGAGGCGCTGAACACCCGCGGCGGAGGGAACCAGGTCTCCCTCCTTAATGTGGTGATGGACCTCAAGAAGTGCTGCAATCACCCCTACCTCTTCCCAGCCGCAGCCATGGTAACGCCCCGCTTCCTACTGTTGCACTGTTGCACTGTTGTTCTAAGAGGACCTTCTCTCAAATTGTGAAAGTGTGTTGGCTGAGAAGTCGACTACTATGCTATTGCAGTAGATGCTCTGACTCTCGGATATTTCTGGCCTTGAATTTGGAGATGTCTTCGGTGACCACTGCTATCACTTAGATACCTAATCGTAATATAGTGCGGGCAGCATTCACACTTAAACGTCAGACGAAGCTTTTAAATCAACACCTTCAATCTTGTGTCTCTTTCCGTGAGCTGAAAACGAGTATGCCCTGGTCAGTTCTCGACACGTGTGCTCAGACATAACGCCCCGTGCAACCCACCCGCCGTAACACGCCGACCTTGTGACCTCGTTCTCCACGGCCTTCCTCCTACCCAGGAGGCGCCCAAGCTGCCCAACGGCATGTACGAGGGCGGCGCCCTGACCAAGTCCTCCGGGAAGCTGCTGCTGCTCCACAAGATGATGAAGAAGCTGAAGGAGGGCGGCCACCGCGTGCTGGTCTTCTCCCAGATGACCAAGATGCTGGACCTGCTGGAGGACTTCCTGGAGAACGAGGGCTACAAGTACGAGAGGATCGACGGCGGGGTGACCGGGGGCATGCGGCAGGAGGCCATAGACCGCTTCAACGGTGAGCGTGGCCTCGTCACAGATTCGTCATCACAGCTCCTTCATCGTAGCTTCTTCATCACAGCTTCTTCATCATAGCTTCTTCCTCATAGCTCCATCCTAGCTTCTTCATCTTAGCTTCTTCATCTTAGCATCTTCATCATAGCTTCTTCACGGCCTTCTCACTGACCCCACACTATGTGTTTATATTGCATGTTTTACATTGCCTTAGTGTCTCCCGTATACCTGGCATTTAAGCTCTGTCTTTCTGATTTCTTTGTTTCCTTCTGTCTGTCCCGAGGCGAACAGCATGTCCAGAATGCCTGGCTCCTTTAATTTGACTTGTTTGACTCCCCCCCCCCCCCCCCCCCCCCCCCCCCAGCTCCTGGCGCTCCCCAGTTTGCGTTCCTGCTGTCCACCAGGGCCGGGGGCCTGGGCATCAACCTGGCCACCGCCGACACCGTCATCATCTACGACTCTGACTGGAACCCTCACAATGACATCCAGGTACACTCAGTCTGTAACTTCACATCCAGACAGCATCACATCCGTCTCAAACATCATATTCTTCTGTCGCACCAACAACACGCTCTCAAGACACATCCAACTGTAACGCTTAAATCATCTACATAATCACATATATCTCTGGCATGACACTGATAGCATCGATGCAGAAAACATCTACAACACCGCATCCATCATCTATAACACCGGGTCCTTCCTACCAGTTCCTCTTTTTAAACTCTCCTCTCAACTGTGTGTGTGTGTGTGTGGTGTTTTTCTGGCAGGCGTTCAGCAGGGCTCACCGTATCGGCCAGAACAAGAAGGTGATGATCTACCGCTTCGTCACCAAGGCCTCGGTGGAGGAGAGGATCACGCAGGTAGGTCCCCCCCCACCCCCCCCTTGTCGTCGACCTCACACTGCACACGGCTCCTCTTCTGTTGTCCGACAACCACGTCTTACTGCCAAGACTCCAGACCAGACCACCTCCCCTCCGGCCCGTTCCAACCCCGTGTCGCTTTGCTCTCCAGGTGGCCAAGAAGAAGATGATGCTGACCCACCTGGTGGTGCGGCCCGGCCTGGGCTCCAAGACGGGCTCCATGTCCAAGCAGGAGCTGGACGACATCCTCAAGTTTGGAACGGAGGAGCTGTTCAAGGACGAGCTCGGGGAAGGTAAGCCGGTGGCCGACGTTCAGGCGTGGACCACCAGGGGGCTCTGCAGCGGACCTCCGCTGGGGGGCGGCGGGATGGGGTTTTTACTGTTGCTCAGATACAACTTACATAGACATGGTGAAGATATTACTAGATCATGGAGAGTTCATGAAGGTCTATGTTAAGTCTAGGGTACGTTTAGGTGTAAAAGTTGAGATAGTTAAATTCAGGGATTAGGTTAAGAGTTCAATGTAGGTATACATGTCTAAATAGTTAAATGTAGGGATTAGATTAGAGATTGCTGTTGAGGTGTGAAGGTCTCAATAGTTACATTCAGGAATATTGTTCAATTCAGTTTCCATTTCTATCTATAAAGTTGTACTGTTTCAGGGTTATATTCAAAAGCATCATTAAGTGGGGTTATGGTCTGGGTTGCCTAGTCGCTCCCTGTAACGCCCCCCGGTCACCGTGCGTCTCCTCCATCGCTCCCCGTGTCTCTCAGGGGACAACAAGGAGGACGACAGCAGCGTGATCCACTACGACGACAAGGCCATCGACCGGCTGCTGGACCGCAACCAGGACGCCACCGACGACACGGAGATCCAGAGCATGAACGAGTACCTGAGCTCCTTCAAGGTGGCCCAGTACGTGGTGAAGGACGAGGACGACGAGGTGTGTGTCTGCGTCTCCCCACACACACACACACACACACACACACACCACCACCAGCACTTCTGTCCATCGAGTGTCGACTGTGGACACTCCCTCGGATGTTTGAACATGTCAAAATTGACGTTAGAAGACTTTTTTTTTTTTACCATCACCCATTTTTCAATGTTTGCCAAATTGTGAATTAATCTGCAGAATCAGACGACGGAAACATTTTAGATAATTTTTTTTATTTTAGGTAATTTAGATTTATCTTTTCCATTTTTTTTAGACCTTGCATTCACGGACATATTCAGCACGCTCGCAAACTCACCGTCTTAACAAAGCAACATAACAAACATCCAAAAAATGTCCCCCTTCCCTCCGCTCCCCGCTCCCCGCTCCCAGGAGGAGGAGGTGCAGCGGGAGGTGATCAAGCAGGAGGAGAGCGTGGACCCGGACTACTGGGAGAAGCTGCTGCGCCACCACTACGAGCAGCAGCAGGAGGACCTGGCCCGGAACCTGGGCAAGGGCAAGAGGACCCGCAAGCCCGTCAACTACAACGACGGCTCCCAGGAGGACCGAGGTATAAGACGGGGTACAGAACAATTGCAACAAGCAACTTTTACTACCTACTCTACATGTGTGCGTGCGGTGTGTGTGTGTGTGTGTGTGTGTTTTGTGTTTGTTGTGTTGGGTTACTGAGAGGAGCAGTGAGTGTGTGTGTGTGTGTGTGTAGCATGCTGTGCAGTTGGTCCAGGCATGGCCGTTTGTGTTGTCTGTGTGTTTGTTTTGGTTGGTTTGTCTCGATGTGGTGGTGGTGGTGGTCGGTGTCTCCTGTGTGTGTGTTTTTTTGTTGTCTTGTTTGGTTGAATTGTGAGTCTGTGTTGTCAAGTTATTTTTTTTTTTTCAACATTGAAGCATTCAGCGCATCCTTTTCTTGTTCTTTTGCCAAAATTTAAGTTCTTTTTTCCCCCCCCCCACTTTTCCTTGTTTGCAGAAGGCAGAGGTAAAAACAGTAAGACATTTTCTGTTGTCATCTTTACACACCAAGTATTCTTTTTTTGTATTTTTGTGACAAATTGTGGTAAAAAAAAAAAAAAAAGTTGACAACAGGATGCTGAGGATTTCCCCAGCAGTGACGAGTGTCTCTGCTTTTTGTAAACACTTGGCAAAGTGACACCTTGCATCATCTGTGTGTCTTGCCTGATCATTATTATTAGTAGTATTATTATTATTAGTTCTTCCATCCAATCCTCTCTGCTTCTAAATGGCATAGGAGCGGAACAGTTTTCTACTGATTAAGACAAAACAATATTCTTAAGAGATACTGATGAGCATCTTTGGCAGTTAAACAGCACCCCCACCTGGTTAAAATATGTATTGATAGTTGGTAATATTTTTTTTTTTCATGTTTTCATGATTAGTATTTTTTTTTTTTTCCAACTGATATTTTTTTCTTATTTTAAACATGATGTGGTGTTTGTTAACCCTCCTATGTGTGGTCTGCCTCTCCATCTTTCCCTCGTTGCCTCGATCAGATTGGCAGGAGGACCAGTCCGACAACCAATCAGATTACTCCGTGGCCTCGGAGGAGGGAGATGAAGACTTTGACGAAAGAGCGGAAGGTGAGGTATCGTGTGAAGACGCAAAGACATCATCGTGTGACTATCAGTGCTCGTCCGTGTTCGGAAATAATGTCAAACTGTTTTGTTATATACGCCCCATTGACCTTCAATTGTCTGTTTAGTTCTTCTTTCCTTAGAATTATACTCAATTGTCTCACCTGATCTTTCTAAACTGTATAGTCGTGTGTATAGTCATTGCATCGGATGACCCTTTTGACCTCGCCCTGCATCCCTCCATGGTGCTGTGTTAGCGTTGACCCCTGTGGGCTGACCCCGAGCCTCGACCTCCTGTCTGTTGCCGGGTTAACCGGGTTCCTCCTCCTTGTGTTCAGCCAACGCCCGGCGGCCCAACCGCAAGGGCCTGCGGAACGACCGGGACAAGCCCCTCCCCCCCCTACTGGCCAGAGTGGGCGGCAACATTGAGGTGAGCGTGCCGCCTGGCCGACCACGTGATTATTGTTAATGGGTCAAACGAACTTTTTAGCTCCTTGAGAAGTAGTTACTGGGAGTTCCTTGCGTTTCAACCTTGGGTGCAAACGTGACTTATGTTTCTCTTTTTTTTATTTTTTTTTTTACCATGAGCCTGTGTGGCGTTCACCTGAGGAGTGATTGCCTCTTCACTGTGTCTGTGTGGAGCCACAGCAGCACCACCCTAGTTAACCCTGGCCTGTCCCCTCCCCCCAGGTGCTGGGCTTCAACGCCCGCCAGAGGAAGGCCTTCCTGAACGCCGTGATGCGCTACGGCATGCCCCCCCAGGACGCCTTCACCACCCAGTGGCTGGTCAGGGACCTGCGGGGCAAGTCCGAGAAGGAGTTCAAGTGAGTGTGTGTCCCCCACCTCAGCCCAAAAGGCATTCGATCCCCTGCCACAGCAAGCCCACCTGTGGGCATCCTACGAGCCAGATGCCCTCACCCCGACACCTGCCCCTAAACGACATGTATCTCAATTCACTGCATAAAAGTAATGGTAACACCACAGTCCATAGAGTCCCTCCCTCCATTGTTGACCCTAGACCCCTGAATGCCATGTTCCTTGAGCCCCCTCAGAGGACCCCACTCTGCTGGGTGTGCGCTTGTGTCTGGAGGCTCAGTGGTTCCCAGTGCCCCTCTGTGCTCGTGTCTGGAGGCTCAGTGGTTCCCAGTGCCCCCCTGTGCTCGTGTCTTGATGGGTGGGCTGTGCTCCTCTCACCAGAGCCTACGTGTCGCTCTTCATGCGGCACCTCTGTGAGCCGGGCGCCGACGGGGCGGAGACCTTCGCCGACGGGGTCCCGCGGGAGGGGTTGTCACGGCAACACGTCCTCACGCGCATCGGGGTGATGTCGCTCATCAGGAAGAAGGTAGGCGCTGGTCGATGGGGAGACAGATGTTTAGATTATACACATAGGTTTATATATATATATATATATATATATATATATATATATATATATATAGAGATTATAGATTATTATATCATTATAATTATAGTTATATAATCATAAATTATAGTTTAGGCCTATGGAATGAACTTGCTTTTGTTTCATGAACTTTTTCTGAAAAAGTGCGATGGCTATTTTTAAAGACATTGTCGTTTATTTGGGCGCATTGTTCGAACATGATTTAACTGTCACAAATTTAAAATGTTCATGAAAGTAGATTTACATTCACATTTAGGGCATTTAGCAGACGCTTTTATCCAAAGTGACTTACAACGAGTGCATTTGTCAGAAGGTGGTGAAACACTTCATTGCTGTTAATACAGTAAGCGAAGTCACCAGAACAAGTTTCGAGTGTTCCAATTGCTAGGTTAACCATTGCTAGGATACAACATCTCTGGCTGAGTGCTAAGATACAAAGAGCAGTTATAATGTGCCAAGACGTGCTCATGCTTCACCACACAAGGCCTGTTTTGGCTGGGCGTGCCTCACTGGTTGGTGTGCTGGCGCGGTCCCCAGGTCCAGGAGTTTGAGCACGTCAACGGCCAGTGGTCCATGCCCTGGATGGCCGAGCTGGAGGAGCACAAGAGGGCCGCGGCCCTGGCTGCCGGGGAAGACCCCAAGACCCCGTCCACGGGGACCCCCGCAGATACACAGCCCAACACACCTGCCCCAGGTACACACACACACACACACACACACACACACACACACACACACACACACACACACACACACACACACACACACACACACACACACACACACACACACACACACTAATAATAATAAATCAGTCTTGTATAGCGCATTTCTAGGACCCAATGCGCTTCACAACAACAAAAAATACACACACACACTCAGGCATGCACACACACACATACACGTACACACACACACACACACACACACACACACACACACACTCAGACACAGTTCAACACATGCTAATTTCCTTCTGTTTTGACAGAGGATTTGACTAAACTGGATGACAAGGACTCAGAGGTGAAGAAGGAGGGGGAGGAGAACAAAGCATCCAGCAAAGCAGAAGATCCCGAGGTACAGAACTTCATTCTTTATCCCAGCAAGACAAAAGTGTTACTCATAAATACAAATAAAAAAATGGGCATTATATACATGAAAATAACCTGATGATAAAATAACCTTAAAACCTCCTCTCAGATCATCGAGATCCCAGACGACCTGGAGAAATCTCCCTGCTCGGAGAAGAAGGACGAGGAGGGCGACCAGGCCGTGAAGGAGGAGAAGGAGGAGGCAGGAGGTGCTCACACAGACCAGGAGGGCGAAGGAGACCCCACCAAGGAGAAGGACGAGAAGGCAAAGCCTTCGGAGAAGGACGAGAAGGACGCTCCCCTGGAGGTCAAGGGTGAAGGTTCAGAGGGCAACGGGGTGCCGGAGGAGGCCAAGTGTAAAGGTGAGCGAGCCCGAGGTTCTGATGTGATGCGGGCGGGCCAGCCGGTGCTGCTGCCTGTTTGGCTGACCCTGGGTGTCTCCTGTTTCAGCTCAAGACAACAAAGACGAGAAGATGGACACCAGTTCCCCTGCGGAGGAGAAGAAAGGTACATGTGTCTGTGTGTGTGTTTGTGTGTCTGTGTGTGTGTCGGCAAATGGAAATATGACAACCTTTCTTGTGTTTACAATAACCAACAACATTTGCTGTAATTATCCAAATGCATGCTTGCGGTGTTCACCTCCCGGCCTGCCCTCCCTCCAGAAGTGGGGCTGCAGAGTTTACAACACGCATGACATTCAGACACACTCCCTCACGGGCTCTCCTCTCGTCTCCCCCCTCAGAGCTGAAGGACTCCAAGGAGGCGCTGAAGGCCGAGGAGTCTGGACGGCTGCAGAACGGGGAGAGCCTCAAGGAAGGCCCGGCGGCGGCGGCGGCGGCGGCCACCGCGCTGGTCAACGTCAGCGAGGAGAAGAAGAAGGCCACCAAGCAGCGCTTCATGTTCAACATCGCCGACGGAGGATTCACCGGTGTGTGTGGTAGTGTGTGTGTGTGTGTGTGTGTGTGTGTGTGTGGTTGTATGTTTATGTGTATGTGTGTGTGTGTGCGTTAGGGTTGGGCGGTATCCAAATTTTGATACCGTTAAACTTTCTCCACATTTTACCGGGGTATACGGTATTACCGTGACTAATTAAAAATCACTTAGTAGGGCTCAGACGGAGTCGCGAAAATGTCGGCCTGCGCTTATACCGGTCAGAAACAGATTGGCGGGTCGTACTGACTTAAAAAGTATATTGTGCAAATCCTTGTTTAAATCTGAATTGAAAAAAAAACTGCCCGTAGATTGCTCAAATAAAGCTAAAAAATACATTATTTAACACGGCAATTTCTCAGTACGCCTGCGCAAACATTCGCGTCATGGCTATCACCATAGTGACGGAGATAGTAAACAAAAGGCTAACCGTCAGTCATACAGCGTTCAACAATGCGATTGGCTATTTTTACTGCAAGGCAGGACTTCCAGTTTCTCAACTCCGCCATCTTTGCATCTTTTGCCGCAATACATTTCTATGGGAGGACTTTTTAAGTGATGTGTCTCCACCTACAGTATATAAGTGTCTCTGGCCTATATGCGCAGCAGATTTTTTTAATGACGGTAATGAAACAGATACCGTTGCTATTTTTAGATACCGCGGGATACCTTATTACCGTATTACCGCCCAACCCTAGTGTGCGTGTGGTTGTACGTGTATGTATATGTATATGTGTGTGTGTGTGTGTGTGTGTATGTGTTTGTGTATGTATGTTTGTGTGTGTGTACGTCTATGTATATGTGTGGTTGTGTAGGTGTATGTATGTGTGTGGTTGTGTGTGTGTATGTGTATGTACAGTTTGTGTGTGTGTGTGTGTGTGTGTGTGTGTGTGTGTGTGTGTGTGTGTGTGTGTGTGTGTGTGTGTGTGTGTGTGTGTGTGTGTGTGTGTGTGTGTGTGTGTGTGTGTGTGTGTGTGTGTGTGTACAGTTTGTGTGTGTGTGTGTACAGTTTGTGTGTGTGTGTGTGTGTGTGTGTGTGTGTGTGTGTGTGTGTGTGTGTGTGTGTGTGTGTGACTACATGACCACAGCCCTGGCTCTTACGCTGATACTTGGCCTGACTTCCTGTCTGCAGAGCTTCACTCCTTGTGGCAGAACGAGGAGCGGGCCGCAACCGTCACCAAGAAGACCTTTGAGATCTGGCACCGTCGCCATGACTACTGGCTGCTGGCCGGCATCATACAGTATCCTTACAGACCGGTGTCACCTGCGTCCTCAAACGTCACTGTGTGTTTAAATCCACACACACACACACACAAAGAAATGTCACCCACAATGGTGGTTTGCGCACATGAACACATGGTAAATGACAATCTGCCATTTTTTGGCCGATGTGCAATCAGAGACCAACAGGTCTGTTTGCGTTCTCTCACCTCGCAAAAACAAATGTGAAATCTCCCCTAAGCCAGCAGCGCTTAAACAGTGGATGTGGTGACCCTTGACCCCGGCGTTCCCCAGACACGGCTACGCTCGCTGGCAGGACGTGCAGAACGACGTCAAGTACGCCATCCTCAACGAGCCCTTCAAAGGGGAAATGAGCCGAGGCAACTTCCTGGAGATCAAGAACAAGTTTCTGGCTCGCAGGTTCAAGGTGGGTCTCCGTTTCTCTCTCTCTCTCTGTCTCTGTCTCTGTCTCTGTCTCTCTCTGTCTGTTTGTTTGTCTGTCTGTGTTGTATTGGGTCATGTATGTGTTTTCTTCTGATAGATAGATAGATAGAAAGAACAACTTTATTTATCCCCGAGGGGAAATTAGATTCTCATAGCCGTTGTACAATACAGTATAAAACAAAAACCAGTAAAAAATATATATATACAGTATATATAATAAAAATTTAGTTTAAAAAAAATAAATATATATATATATATATATTTTTTTTTTTACACAGTATATAAATAAAAATTAAGTGCATTTCCGCTGGAGTGTTGTACAGTCTTCAGCAGAGTATCTTATAATATCTAAGACAGGAAATGAGGCGAAACCCCGCCCCCTGGCAGTCCCGGTTGCCGGCCCAGACTCTGCTGTCTCTCAGTAGCTCTTGCCTAAAACTACTGCAAGATTACGTACAGTCTATCATGATGCTTCATGTCTCATTTTACAGTGACGTCGTTGTGTAATGACACTTTAACCAAATTCCAACAAAATTGCTAATTTGCCTGGCAAACTTGCATACCCCACCTTTAACCCTCCGTCCGTTCCCGCGGCTCCTCGTTCCTCTCCTGTGGTTGTGCAGCTGCTGGAGCAGGCGCTGGTGATCGAGGAGCAGCTGCGGCGGGCGGCCTACCTGAACATGTCGGAGGACCCCGCCCACCCCTCCATGGCGCTCAACACGCGCTTCAGCGAGGTGGAGTGTCTGGCCGAGTCCCACCAGCACCTCAGCAAGGAGTCCATGTCGGGGAACAAGCCCGCCAACGCCGTGCTGCACAAAGGTGAGCGACCAATCGCGGCGCGCGGGTCGGGCGTTCCGCCACTCCTGACCAATCCAACCCAACGTGAGGATGGCTCTGACAGCGGCGCTCCCCTTGCTCTTGTCCTTCTTGCAGTGCTGAAGCAGCTGGAGGAGCTGCTCAGCGACATGAAGGCCGACGTGACGCGCCTGCCGGCCACCATCGCCAGGATACCGCCCGTGGCCGTGCGCCTGCAGATGTCCGAGAGGAACATCCTGAGCCGACTGGCCAGCCGGGGGCCCGAGGGCCCGGGGCAGAACCAAATGCAGAACCCGCAGCCGATGCAGGTGCCGCGCTGAACCGGAACCCCCGCCCACCCCAACCACCACCACCACCACCACTACCACCACCACTACCACCACCCACCCACCTCCCCCTCCCACACCTCAACCGGCCAAACTGCGACCCTATTGGCTAGTGTGGCGGTGACATCACCACTCCCCGCCCCCTTTTAAACAGCCGGCCTGATCTCCCTTGTTCTGTAGGTACCAACGCGCTCTGGTCGCTCTGCCTCCCCCTGTCTAACCCACTCCCCCCCCCCTCCTCCATCTCTGGACTAGGCCTGCACTGCCCGCTCTTATTTTGAACTGACTGGAACCATAGACCTAGGGTAGAGCGTAAAAATGGCTTCTCTTTAACAACTAACTGATCTATCACTAAGGCCCGACGGCCCCCTGTCTGTCTGTGCTAGGGACTCCCAGTCAAACACCTCAAAAACCTGAACACTGTCTTCGGGCCAGCTCTGCTGTTCTGTTGTGTCCTATCAGCAGGGTCAAACGTGTGCTTGTAAATATGTATGATAAACATGGAAAAAAAATTGCTAGATGGCAGCATTTATATATTAGGAGTATCGGTGCTTTGGCGTACATTTTGGATTATCGATGAAAAACAAGGGATTCTGTGATGCTTGTTTTTTTGTTTTTTGTTTTTTTTTATGTCGGCAGTCGTGTGGGAATTTAGCTTTTTGTTTTGGAGTTGATTCAGGTTCCCGCCTGTGCTGTGTTGGTGTGTATGCGTGCGTGTTTGTGCGTGTGCGTGTGTAATAAAAACAGGGCATACTTGGTGTGCATCTCTACTGCAGACGGCCTCACCGCCACCGCGGTGCCGCCTCGCGTCCTCGGGGCGTCCCTTCCGCGTGTCCGCGGTCGCTTCCGGAACCGTGCAGACGCGGCCGCGTGGTTAAGAGTATGGAGTGCGAAAATTCGGTTTGAACTTTTGAACCTCAAGACTGTCGGACTGTTTGCGCATCACGGCTCCCGCTTCCACTTAAAAACAAGCAATCACGTGTTTTTTTTGTACGCCCCGGGGGCGCCGCTTGTGAGAGAGAGAGAGAGAGACACGAGAGGACTGTCCTCATCATCATCATCTTCCATCTGTGTGTGACGTGTCGCCTCCCCCCCAGGCATGACACCCCTCCCCCCCCCCCCCCCTTACCTTTCCGCTCAGGTGTTCTTAGCCTGTGATTGGCTCTTCCTCCTCGCCCTTGGGTCACGCCACCCCAACCAACCCGCCCCCCCCAACCAGCACCTTGACATTCCTAATCGTACCACAGAGTTATTCTATTAGGGTAACCCCCCCCCCCTCCCCCACCCCCCATCTTATGACATCTCAAGAAGGACCTGGAATAGCTCTAAGATACCCTAAGATAGGTACATAGGACAACATTGAAAACGATGGCAATCTTAAGTTAATTTAATTTTCTTACTGTATGTTGTTCATTTGTTTTACATATTTGAATATTATTATTATTATTATTATTATGGTTACCACCTTGTTGTTTTTA
Organism: Urophycis tenuis; assembly: GCA_036785325.1. Classification (NCBI taxonomy): domain Eukaryota; kingdom Metazoa; phylum Chordata; class Actinopteri; order Gadiformes; family Phycidae; genus Urophycis; species Urophycis tenuis. Next base: position 7,302,491 of record JAXIVH010000002.1, on the reverse strand, counting down.
TTGTTGATGTAAGTTTTTAAGGACTACAATAAAAATAAAACACTGTTTAATAAGCTAATAGCATGCGTCCGTTTAATTGCAAAAAGTAACCGCAGAGCTCGAGGAATGTTACCAAAACAGATGAAATAATAAAATGTACGCTAAACAAAGCCATGAAATAAACAAAAAATGCATAGAGTGTAACTTCTTCTTCCAACTTTTAGATGCTAACTTTTATTACCCAAAAACACAAACGGTTAAACCCACGTTGCGTTTACACAGAGAGCACTCCGATTGGGGTGAGGAGGGGGCTGGAGGAAGACCGGAAGCCTCTTCTCTCCTGCCAGATAACACCAGGGTAATTTAGAAGATTGGACTAAATTACAGGGAGGGGAGAAGGGGGCCAGGCTCCTAATGGAGAGACCAGATATCTTATCTTCAGACAGCGAGAAAAAACGAGGAGAGGCAGATGCACGACATATCAGCAGGAGGAGAAGAGAAGAGAAAAGGAGGAGTAGGAGGAGGAAGAGGAGGTGGTGGAGGGGGATCAACAAGACTCCACCAGGAGGCTGACTCTGCCGGCGTTTGGGGGCAGAAGGCGCGTGACACGATGACAAGCGGCCGTGTGTGTCAGCCCCCCCTCCGTCCGGGCGATGACCTCACACCCTCACAAAGGAGAGCGAGCGGGGGGGCCGGGGGGCCCGGCCGCCGGCGACCGGGCTCCCCGGAGCACAGTCCCGTGGCAGCGTCGGTGCCAGGCCGTGCCACGTCTGGTCGGTGAGTCCACCAAATGCTATTTATTATTGTAAAGTTTAATGACGCTGTAACACACTCAGCAGCAGCAACATCTCTCTAATCACGAATGAATGGCTCCAAAGTGCACTGCCGGATATATATATATATATATATATATATATATATATATATATATATAAAACTAAAATGCACATGAGTCGTTGATCCTGACACACTAGCCAATAGCACAAAGTGTCATTGACCTGCCAAGAAGAAATGAGCGGATGGGGTAGCGGCCATTTCTGTCATTTTAAATGAGTTTGGACCAATGGTGTTGCTGGGGGGGGCTCTGCAGCCCTGCAGCCCTGCCTTTCATGGAGCTCATACTGGAAACCACCTGACCGGCGCAACTACCTACAGATGTGGTTTGGTTGACCTTTAATCCCTTCAGTCTGATAACTGAAACGATAGCGTCGTCTACCCATTGTCACTCTCCCTCTTCGGGCCAACAGCGAACACAAAGTCCCCGTAGCCGGGCTGGGAGGAGCCTAAATCGTCCCGCCCAGACACCGATCTCCTCAGACCCAAAAAGCGTCTGTTAGAAGGTTTCAAATCCAAGCCAAGTGTAGTGGGCAGCCTGAGATTGAGATATATTTGTAAAAAAAAAAAAAATTGTCTTTCCTCTTGCCTGTTCGCAAATAAGTTGGTCAGAATGTCGGTTGAAATACGGGTGACTCAGTGACTCCGGCCCTCGCGCGTCCAGCCTTCCGCCCCGGTCACTGCACGCTCTCTCCTCCCAGGCGCGTGTAGACGTCAGCCGTCTTGGTGGGGAGGTGACGTAAGATGCAACATTTTGTGATTTCCACACTGACACCGGGCTGCGCCTGTCCTCGTGATCCAGTGTTGTCTTGTGTCTGGTGCCCCCCACCCACGCACACACACACACACACACACACACACACACACACACACACACACACACACACACACACACACACACACACACACACACACACACTCCCCCAAAGCAACAAAAGGTTGACATTTCTTTGAAGTCACAGAGAAAGGTGTGAAAATAGGCAGCGTTCACCGTGCTTCACAGCCATAAGCAGGGCGTCTGCAGTGGGCTTTGTGACGAGGGGGTGTGCGTGTGTGCGCCTCTTCTGTCCGATTTCTTCGCAAGCGAATACTTTATGGTGTTGAAATGGCATGCCGTTTCCATGGCTATGTGTTCGCTTGCAAACAATTTGTAAGTGTTTTTCGGCTTCATGTGTTTATTTTGCTTCGCTTGCGTTCGTCGTTCGCGTGTTTGTGTCTGCGCATGTGTGCATTGATCTGTGTGACCTTTTGTGACCGTAAGGCCCCTGTAAACCAAAAAAAACCCCAAAAAACCAAGGCTGAAGAAATAATCCTAATAACACAACGCACACACATTAAACGCACACCAGTGCTCACCTTTGTTCTTCTCATTTTTGTAGTTTATGACCGCCGCATGTATCATGTGTGTGTGATTGGCTATCAGCAGTGGATCTCGCGGCTAGCATTTGTATAATGGGCAGCGCTGCCATTTGCAAATGATTCACCGGCAGAGAGCAAGCAGAGCACTGTTCAGAGATGGCCTGCGCTGCAAGAATAAGGAAGTAGGGCCATTGCCTGCCTCTGTCTATTGTATGCAAGCACACAAACACACACACGCATACACACACACGCACACACAGCATACCGGCACGCTTAGCGGTGTAATGCAGACAACAGACTAACAAACAGGTAACCTTGAAGAAGAAAGTGTTGCCAAAAGATCAGTGACAGAAGAAAGCGTGTCCTGGGTTTTGCATAATGAAAACCACACCACACAGTTTGAGGATGCTGTCTTTTCTTTGTGTATATACTTTTTTTTTTGGTTTTCAGAACACTTTTAAAGAACTTATGCTTCCTTTTTTCCCCTCAACTGCCAGAATTGCCGGTCTATTTCTGTCTCTCCTTCTGATTTGAAGAAGCACCGTTCGATCTCATTGGCTGTTCAGGGGACACAGAGTGTCGTTCAGAGAGGGAGAGAGAGACAGACAGAGAGAGAGACAGACAGACGGACAGAGAGAGAGAGAGAGAGACAGAGAGACACTGACTGGGTTTTTTATTTTATTTTAAAGCTGGCAGAAGCTACTTTTCTTTTACAGCAATTTCACGGTGGACCACAAACTATTAATTGCATCTCAACGCAGACGCGATTTGGAGGAGGGGATTCCAGCCAGTCAGCTATTTTTGTTCCTGTCTGTCGTGCTTTCACTGTTTTGTGAAAGGGCACCCTGAAGACGGAAGGAGCGCAGGCTGACACGCCTGCAGAGGGAGGGGTCAGAGCAGAGGGGTGAGACATACACGGCCTCGCTCGCCTCACAAGTGTCACTTTGCTGTCAGAGTTTGGCTGAGAGAACAGTAAGTGTCTACAGTACGTGTTTGCAGATGAGCGTTATGGAGACGATGGCAAGGCAGAGAGAGGGAGACAGACAGAGAGAGAGAGAGGGTGGTTTGAAGTGGGATCTGCTGTTATGACCCCCATGTTATGGTATAGTGCATGGTAGAGTTCAGTTACTTGTGAAGTTAGAGAGCGGGATGTTAGGCTTGTTGCAGCCTGAGTTAAAATTGTATTCACTTCTTTATTTTTGTTTTATTTTAGTCTTATTTTGATTAATATCAGAGGAAACCAAGTGCTGGGCCGTGTTAGGTCAGAGGTTAGCACAGTGTACCGTGTGTGTGTGTCTGTGTGTGTGTGTTCGGCGTGTGTGTGTTCGGCGTGTGTGTGTGTGTGTATGTGCAGGTTGTCTGTGAGAACGAGTTGATGTTTTGTAAATCCATGCCCTTCTCACCGAGACGTTTCTTCCCGTCTTTCTGTGGGTCCAGCAGAGGAACGAAACACACGATGGCTCGGTGAGTCCCTGGGTTAACCAGACGGCGCTCAGTTAGCCAACCAACTGCTCTGTTTTTTGCGAAAGGTCTGCCGTCAACTTCTCTCTTTCCTTTCTTTTCCTCTTTCCATTTCTTCCACTGTAGCCTTCATGGGTTTCATGCTTTCAACATTTGTGTGTGTCTGTGTGTGTGTGTGTGTTGCCATTTCTCTTGGACCCTGTTCTAAAACTCTAAAAGCTTTTTTTTAAAATCTTGATTCCTCTTTTTGTATTGCAATTATATCCTCGTGCTCGTGAATGATGCAAAGTATCCCTAGACTGAGGTATACTTGTGACCAAAGTATGGTTGGCGGTACAAATGATGTTCACCTGAATCCATTTCAGGAGCCTCGTGTTGTCTGAACTGTAGCTATTTTACTGTTGCCAATTCACAAATGTAGTTTTAGATGAATATTGAGTGCATCTTTATATATTGAAAATACACTACTAACCGTGACACTAAATGGTATACTTGATCTCTATACCATACAAATAATAGCATGATTATATATTGTGCCCTTCGGTACTTGGGTGTGACGTTCATGAAGTACATGCAAATTGAAGTGAATACAACACATGAATACAAAAAATATATACATAGATATAAATAAATATAAATAGATATATAAATGAAAATGAAATAAATAAAATAAAAACATATTCGTTTTAGTGTGGTTGCCCTCCACTGTGCATAGTCAAAGTGATTACAAATGTTTTCCATCTGTAGATGCGCGCATATCTGAAATGCCTATGTCCCTAACTGGCTGTTGTTAAGGCGAGATATATACAATTAAGAGTGACCTCACACCCAATCGAATTCACCCGCTGGCCTCAAGAAGCCTGACCAATCACAAAAAACGTGCCTATTTTTTGTTCCCACATCCTTGACATAACATGTAAGATTCGGCTGGCCTAACACACACCTCGTGGAGGCCTCATCGTGGGGCAAACTCAAGTGTCGCTGAGAGTGCTTATCACTAGCGCATCACTAGACTCTACTATAAGAGATCTATGTACCACCCAGGCCCTGGGACATCAAGGGAGCAGACCCAGACAGCTTCCTGGTTGTTCTGACACATTCAGAACCTCTTTGTCCAACGCCGTGGACAAAGGGCGCCCGCGTTGTGGGTGTGTTTGTAACAATGACATAGAATGAAATAATAACTGAAAAATACTGTGGGGGATCAATGTCGCAGTGCCGCTTAAAAAAAACGATGTCGTATTTATGAACACATGAATCCGATGTTTGGGTTTGGGTGTGAGCGGGGGGGGGGGGGAACTGTCAAGAGTGTTGTGTGTGTATATATGTGTACGTAGGTGTGTGTAAGACGCTGTCTGTGTGTGTCTGTGTGTGTGTGATTCGCCCAGGTGGTTCCACAGAGGCATCACAGGCCTGGAGGCCGAAAGCCTGCTCAAGTCCCGGGGCATCCACGGCAGCTTCCTGGCCCGGCCCAGCAAGAAGAACGTGGGAGACTTCTCACTCTCTGTCAGGTACGGACTGGGACCAAACCCTACCCCCGCCTCCCCCTGCCTCCCCCTGCCTCCCTCCGCCTCCCCCGCCAAGCGTGCTGTTTTCATGAGGTTTGTCTGTTTCACGCTCTGTGGATGGACACCTCGGTGGGTAGAAATCTTCATCAATGAAGAGGAGGTTTCATGAGGTATGCAATACATGGATTGCATAGACCTCATCACACACTTTGAATGTGTTAATGGATTAATAGGTCGCAGTAATTGGTCTATATCTTATTTAGTTGTTTTTGAAACAAATTAACACTATGTATTATTATGACATATAGTTAAAAACGATTACGGTTGTCTTATTATTGTTAGAGAAGGGGGAAAATGTTTGTGATAGTGATCATTATCATATGTACATTTGTCAGGTGATTTCACCACAGTTTCCAGTTAGTGAAATGATGAATGAAGAATGAATTTATATCCATTATATTAATTTCTTCTCCTCCACCAAATACATGATTGCACATTTTCAAAGAGTAAATGTATAAATGTATTAATATTGTCTAAATACTGGACATTGTACAGAAGTCACTGCACTGAAGACGTTCATACTTTTTAGGGCAGTAACTTCAAACTTATGTAACAAATTGTGTTCATGTCACAACATCCTATTTGTCTTCTCTACAACAACTATTTGTAATATCAGATATGGCAGCATACAACTCAAAAGGTTTCGCTAAATTTGCGTGAAACATAGAAAATAGTCTTTTAATCTCTTATGGTTTGGGTTTTTCAAAGGTTTATTTATGTATGTATGTATGTATGTATGTATGTATGTATGTATGTATGTATGTATTTATGTAATATGGTTGGCCTAGTCATGCTTACAGTGATGGTTCGGAGTGAAATTCACCCTGAGGTAATTTACACCAATAGTCATGCTAAATACCCCCTCGGATGCATTTTTAGCGACGGTCAATATTTATCAAGTTTACAAGTGTAAGGAAAAAGTTAATGAATTCAACACTCCATCTAATTTCAAGTATTCAATTATTCCAGTTGTCAATACATTTCGATGGAGTGTTGAATTCACTAACCTTTTCCTTACACTTGTGAGTTTTGAAGAGGACTTTTACGAACTTATCCGGAAAGACGGAAGAGACGTCGACGCAGCGGTAGCCTTAGCAACAGCTAGTTGAAGCTATCAGAAAAGTGCTCTTTTAAATAAACTCCTGGTGTACTTACAAACTTTAAAATGCCTCGTTTTGTGAGTACAGACCATATATGTACTATTACAGAAGTTGGGTAACAATCCATGCATTATTAGTAGAGTCATTGACGAGATGTACCCACTGTACCGGCACTCCAGTACGAAGTCTTTCGGCTGATAACCCTAAACTTGATAAATATTGACCGTCGCTAAAAATGCATCCGAGGGGGTATTTAGCATGACTATTGGTGTAAATTACCTCAGGGTGAATTTCACTCCGAACCATCACTTTAATCTTTGGTTAAAAATAAGAACTAGATTTTTAATGTAAAACATGACTTAGGACAGGTTTATTTATACTTATTTTTGGGGCTGAAAGTAAAAATGATACTCACTTGTCAAAAATATAGGAAATAACAACACCACAAAACTACTGATACAATCCAAAAATACTGTCTGCACAGAACCTATGTGCAATAAATAGCAAGAATAGCAAGAAAAGCAATAAATAACGTACACCATATACAACTGTTAAATACTCCCAATTTATTATCTGCAGTATTTTTATGCTTATTTAAACTTGCGGCTGTCTATATTCTACAGTTGCTACAGCCTACGCAAAATAAATTGAAATCCTGCGTAGAAGAGAGGAATGACTAAAACCAGCCTGTCTCGTGACGGTCTACACCCAGCCCACGTTCCCTAGGGGGCGAACAATCCAACGCTTGGTGGATTCTGCTTCAAAATGATAGGAAGAGCTGACATCGACATCAATCAAAAATAAAAAAATATGTGTCCCTGCAAGCACGTGTGTGTGTGTGTGTGTGTGTGTCTCTGCATGTGTGTATGTGTGCATGAGTGTGTGTGTGTGTGTGTGTGTGTGCGTGTGTCCGTGTGTGTGTGTGTGTGTGTGTGTGTGTGTGTGTGTGTGTGTGTGTGTGTGTGTGTGTGTGTGCATGAGTGTGTGTGTGTGTGTGTGTGTGTGTCTGTCTGTCTGTCTGTACAATGCGTGGGAACTAATCCCAGCCTTTTGTTCCCCAAACACCCCCGCCGGCCGCCTCTGTCGCCGCAGGGTCCAGGACGACGTGACCCACATCCGCATCCAGAACACGGGCGACTTCTACGACCTGTACGGCGGCGAGAAGTTTGCCACGCTGTCGGAGCTGGTGGACTACTACACGCAGGAGAGCGGCACGCTGCAGGACCGGGGCGGCCAGCTCATCGAGATCAAGTATCCCCTAAACAGCTCGGACCCCACCGCCGAGAGGTTGGTCCGCCCCCCCGCCCCCCGCCCCCCCAAACCCCTCCGTACCCCGCCCGTACCCCGCCCGTACCCGGCCTGTCGCCCCGCTGCATGTGTTTTAGCTTCACGTTCAATCTCAGCCTGGCATTCACATCGGCGTTCATTCAAAAAGGGGCAGGTGGGGACACACCTGTCAATGCAGAGAATAGCATATTTTGTGGAGGACAAATTAAAGAAAGGAAACCGAAATCGGGGTGATGTCTGAAGGCCCCGACACGCTCACCTGGCGTCTGATCTGGTTTCAGTAGACGTTTTTTTTTTTTTTTTTTCCGTGACTGTTGTCAAACACCAGAGGGTAAGAGGAAAGGTTAAAGCACCCTTACCCAGAAAAAAAAAACGCAACTGATTTACAGAAATATTTTTGAAGAGGAAGGAAGAAATAATATATTTATTCACATCTGACAGAAATCAATCAGTTTCGAAGCAAACAGCCCACGTGGCACCGACAGATATTCAGGACCTGTTCATGGTAAAATGCCAAGCTGTCATAGTGCGTCTATAATAACGACCCAGAAATGTCCTCCACATGATTCAAGATGCAACATTTGATCAGATGATAGTTCAATAGTTTTGATATTTCACATAATTTATGTCAGAATGGGTTTTTTTTGTGTGTGTATTTGTGTGTGGTGGCTGATGAATACTCTCAAACGCACATAACCTCCCTTCCGCTCTCTCCATCTCTCTCTCTCTCTCTCTCTCTCTCTCTCTCTCTCTCTCTCTCTCTCTCTCTCTCTCTCTCTCTCTCTCTCTCTCTCTCTCTTCTCTCTCTTCATCTAACTTCCCCCTTTCTTGCTGCGGTTGGAAACTTTATGTTTTGACACTTTTAAAAAAAAAGTGACCAGAGCTTTTTGCCTTCCTCTCTCACTTACTCCATTGTGTTCGCGGCTTGTTCTCTCTTTGTCACGCCAACCATCTTCGTCTCGTCTCGTCTGTCGTTTTCACCTCGGCAACACAATCTTTGCACAGATAGGGCGGTGAAAAACAGATGTGATACCGCTCCCTGAACACTACCTGTTGCATGCGACATAAAGCCATGTAAAGCCATGACTAACATCTCAACGTGCATTTGTTAGAGACTTGTCAGTATTTGTCAGAGCTTAAGACAGCTGTATATTTTGGTGGACATATGACTTGTCATTTCTCCAACTTTGCATTGTTTTGAAACACAAACAAAAAATGCAGTTCTATTCTTTTATCATACATTTTACACATAGTTTTCCAGAATAGTCTACATATGCTTACTCGCTGTGCACTCAAATAGTCACCCAACGTGAGTATCTGTACAATTAGGATATTGTAGTATGCAACAGGGACACTGCAGCGAGGCTGGTCGATTGGGGTTAGCACAAGCTATAAATACTTTGTTGTCTTCAGCCAAATCTGTCACCAGAAATTTTCCGACCACAAAGCAGGAAGTTCAGAAGAAGAAATCGAGAACTGGGCCTAAAATTAAGTTACAGCTAGAACAGCTTTGGACAAGTGCAAATTCACTAATTCTGTCTGTCTCTCTGTCTATCTCTCTCTCTGTCTGTATCTCTTGTCTATTTCCTCTCTCTCTCTCTCTCTCTCTCTCTCTCTCTCTCTCTCTCTCTCTCTCTCTCTCTCTCTCTCTCTCTCTCTCTCTCTCTCTCTCTCTCTCTCTCTCTCTCTCTCTCTCTCTCTCACACACACACACACACACACACACACACACACACACACACACACACACACACACAAACATCCACACACACATGCACGCACTCACACACACACATACACGCACATGCGCACACACACACACACACACACACACACACACACACACAATGTGTAGGCCTCCTGGATGGAGATGCCTACACGTTTGTCCCCTAGTCATTCATCGCATTGCTGGATTCACTTTCCATCATTTTGGATGATGAAGCGATACAATACATTTACATTTTAGGGCATTTAGCAGACGCTTTTGTCCAAGGGGACTTACAGTAAGTCCATTTTATTTGTCAGAAGAAGGTGAAACACGTCATTGCTGTTAATACAGTAAGCAAGTCCTCAGAACAAGTTTCAAGCGTTTCAACTGCTAGGCTAACCATTGCTAGGATACAACATCTGTGGCCTATGAGGCTAAGTGCCAAGATACAACAATACGTTAGCGCATGAAGCCTGCTGTTGTCCCTCCTCTGACCCAGGTGGTACCATGGCCACCTGTCCGGCCCCAATGCAGAGAAGATGCTGGGCAAGCGAGAGGAGCCCGGGACCTTTCTGGTGAGGGGGTCCCTGTCCAAGCCAGGGGACTTTGTTCTGTCTGTCCTCACCGACGAAATGACCAAGAAAAAGTGCCGGCGAGTCACACACATCAAGATCCTGTGCCAGGTGGGTAACACGTGTGTGTGTGTGTGTGTGTGTGTGTGTGTGTGTGTGTGTGTGTGTGTGAGTGTGTATGTGTGTGTGTGTGTGTGTGTGTGTGTGTGTGTGTGTGAGTGTGTATGTGTGTGTGTGTGTGTGTGTGTGTGTGTGTGTGTGTGTGTATGTGTGTGTGTGTGTGTGCACGTGCACGCGTGCATGTGTGAAAACGAGAGAGTGAAGGCAATGTGTGCATGTATTTTTGTGTAGACTTCGGTTTAGTGCACTGCAGTTTGGTGTGTGTGTGTGCATGTGTGAAAACGAGAGAGCGAAGGCAATGTGTGCATGTATTTTTGTGTAGACTTCGGTTTAGTGCACTGCAGTTTGGTGTGTGTGTGTGTGTGCACGTGCACGCGTGCATGTGTGAAAACGAGAGAGCGAAGGCAATGTGTGCATGTATTTTTGTGTAGACTTCGGTTTAGTGCACTGCAGTTTGGTGTGTGTGTGTGTGTGTGTGTGTGTGTGAGTGTGTGTGCACGTGCACGCGTGCATGTGTGAAAACGAGAGAGCGAAGGCAATGTGTGCATGTATTTTTGTGTAGACTTCGGTTTAGTGCACTGCAGTTTGGTTTGTGTGTGTGTGTGTGTGTGTGTGTGACGGGAGGGTGCTCTTCCTTGCACCCGTGCGCTGGAGCGTTTCCAAAGTGACACATCCCATCC
>JAXIVH010000002.1:7249760-7291623 GCA_036785325.1 Urophycis tenuis | reverse complement strand
ACTTTATTGACAATAGAAAGAGTGTACATTTCAGTCACACTAAAACTTTATTGACAATAGAAAGAGTGTACATTTCAATCACACTAAAAACTTTATTGACAATAGAAAGAGTGTACATTTCAATCACACTAAAAACTTTATTGACAATAGAAATAGAGTACATTTCAATCACACTAAAAACTTTATTGACAACAGAAAGAGTACATTTCAATCGACACTAAAAACTTGATTGACAATAGAAAGAGCGTACATTTCAGTCACACTAAACATGAGGCGGGATGTACCCCCCCAATGTCACACCGCTGATTGGTTCATACAAACTGTTGCCGGTGAACGTGCGTTGCCTAACCGCGCGCCCTTTTCCAGTCCCAGAAGACCTGCATTTGGCACTACCAGTATCTGAGTTGGCCCGACCACGGGGTTCCCCAGGAGCCCGGCGGGGTCCTCAGCTTCCTGTCTCAGGTGAACGCCAAACAGGAGTCGTTCCACGACGCCGGACCCATGGTCATCCACTGCAGGTCCGAGCCGCCTGGTCAAGTCCACTGCACGCACCTCCAGCGACATCAGCCCGACACGCACGCACCACACCCACATATAACGCGGGTGTGGTATTCTCTTAGTAATGTAGAATACACTGTGCCATCTGGTGTCATGCTTTAACGTAAACGGTCTTACGTGTGGTCCGACATGAAAGCAGTGCATACATTGTTAGCATTGTTGGGCGTATCCAGAAAGGGAATGGAAATGAAATGATTAATTGGCCATTTTCTCTGTTTCTTTTGGAAAGATTGCTATTCTAGTCTTTACCGGATGTTGGGAGGACAGCGGCCCAGGGAGATTGTAAAGAGTTATTTTTGTTGTTGTTTAAAAGGCACGGAGTGTCAATAAAGTTGGGCTTGATACCGTAGGATTATGGATGGTCGAGAAGAGATTATTGTATTTTATTTTCAACAACCAGATTAAGATAAATTGCGGCTGAGCAAAAAAGTTGGTTTACACGATCACACGGTTATCCGATAGGAATTTTCCCCCCATGTGATTTCATTAATACCAAGGCTGTGGGTGATTACAAGTGGTTTATGTGTAATATTTTGTATCTATAAGTATGTAAAAATGCACAAGTGAAACCGCCGACAAGCAACAATGATCCACCTGCTCACTATGGCAACATCCACTCCATTCATTCATTCTGTTTTCAGTCCCTTGCCTTTCAGCTGGTATAACCTTCTGTGTTTCTGTGCGTCTGTCCAGTGCAGGGATTGGTCGGACGGGCACCTTTGTGGTGATCGACATGATCCTCCACACCATTGACATGCAAGGCAAGATAAAAAATGAAACGACTGAGTCCCTGCACACTGTCATTGAAGCCTTGACCGAAAAAGGGATTTTCCTGAAACATCTGGACATCGGTGTTAGCCTGATCCACATTCAGACGAGTTGTTCCATTCCTAAATGCCTCGTTGTGTGTTCATTGCCCTTGTTTCCCCCCTCGCCGCCCGTCCTCTTGTGCAGGCGTGGACTGTGAGATAGACATCCAGAAGTGCATCCAGATGGTCCGGGAGCAGCGGTCAGGCATGGTGCAGACTGAGGCCCAGTACAAGTTCATCTACCTGGCCGTCTCAGACCACATACAGGCCTTCAATGCCAAGAGCAAGGCCTCCATGGTGAGCTGAGAGCTAGAGAGAGAGAGAGAGAGAGAGAGAGAGAGAGAGAGAGAGAGAGAGAGAGAGAGAGAGAGAGAGAGGAGAGAGAGAGAGAGAGAGAGAGAGAGAGAGAGAGAGAGAGAGAGAGAGAGAGGAGAGAGAGAGAGAGAGAGAGAGAGAGAGAGAGAGAGAGAGAGAGAGAGAGAGAGAGAGAGAGAGAGAGAGAGAGAAAATCCTCATCTGCAGCCATGCTTGCAGGCATCCTTGAGAATTCACTTCAGTGGCGTAGCCAGGATTTTTCAACAGTGTGGACTTTTGCAAATTAGTGTGGGCCACTATTTTTTTAAACATTTTTTTTTATTATTCCTATATAAGCATTACCGCAATTGTCCAAAACAGCATGTGATTTCATCACTGATCAGACAATAAATGGCAAACAATAATAGGCAACATTGATATTTAGATTGTAGCCTACTTCATCCCCGGGGGATTTAAGGCACAACATGCATGCATGTGACTTTAACATAAAACATAAATACTTGAGAACCATAGCCTATAGCTTGTGCTAAATATGAACGAAAACTTACCCCAGACTAAGGTTGTAGGCGATTGCAAGCGCTTTGTATATTACCAAAAAAAAACCATACATGGATTCTGAAGGTAGCCTACTAATCAAAATGACAAAACATAATAGAACTTCTAACCAAGAAGGTTATTGACTTCAACAAACAGTTCAGGGATGTTCAATTCGGTGCGTGCGTGCTGAGTGTGATTGATTGTGAGCCTCCAGCGATTGTTGACACCTAACAGACGCACGCTGCAACCGCCTACATAGCTTTACCCAATCAAAATGAAGCGCAGAATATTAAAAATGAACAAAAAGAGCATTCTTTTCAATATTTGAAAATGATTATACTTTATTGAAACTAAATTGATCCCACACAATTTTGTATGACATTATTATGGACTATTTTTTTCGTTCCTTGAATTTCAAGTAAATGCCGGGCACTTCTGATAGGGTGGGCCAGCTGCCAATCATAGTGGCACTGGCCCACATTGGCCCTCATGTGGCTACGCGCCTGATTCACTGTAATTTGGATCACACTGTCTACTAAATATGTAAACAGTAGCCCCCCCCCCCCCCATTATTCAGTTATTATGTTGGGGCAAAGGTGGAGGAGAAATCCCTGAATCTTTTCCCTCCCCCCAGGGCTACGTTATAGTGTTGACGTTTGTGTCACTTCATGGAATCCTGTGTTTACTACAAAAACCCCTGAGAAGGCTCGTTCTGCTAAACAAGCTAATCGTCTAATAAAAACAAATGTCATTCCTCTAAGGCGGCCGAGAAATAAATGTACACATACATGCACACATACACTGTATTGGACGGCAGGGGTTCGAGACATTTGAATTTTATGTATGTCAACCGGCCTTTGTTTGTCATGTCGAACCCAGCGTCTGGCCAACTCATATCTGGGATGTGATAGATTGACAGAGGCAGCATTGTGCAAGATGACCCTCGACACCACATCGCACTAGAGTGTCTGTGACCGCCGGGGCTTCGCGTTTCCTCCCCTCACCCTCTCCGTGTCTCCCTGTCTTCTCCCAAGGAAACCGAGACAGAGTACGGAAACCTGCAGATGAAATCCCTGCCGGCAAGCGCAAAGGTCTCCAAGTGAGTCGATGTACTGTGTCTGTGTGAGTGAGAGAGAGAGAGAGAGAGAGAGAGAGAGAGAGAGAGAGAGAGAGAGAGAGAGAGAGGAGAGAGAGAGAGAGAGAGAGAGAGAGAGAGAGAGAGAGAGAGAGAGAGAGAGAGAGAGAGAGAGAGAGAGAGAGAGAGAGAGAGAGAGAGAGAGAGAGAGAGAGAGAGAGGAGAGGGTGTATCAGCTGACACGCACGCACGCACACACACACACGGCCCACCTCCCCTCCACAAGCCTCCCCCACTGCGGCCCTCCTCCATTCGTCTGCACTGTGTGTTCTCGTGGAGGAGCTCACATATTGCAGCAGCTCTTGATTTGTAGCGGGTTTAGGGATGTTGGGGAAGTTTGAAGCAAACCGCAGCAGGTTTTACTTTAATCCTCTTTGAATACGGTAGGACTAGGGGGAAGCCTGCCCCCCCGCCTGTATTCTTATTATCTTCAGCCTTTTGTTTCCAGAATAATGGATATCTTGTGTCAGTCTTACCGAGGTAATACCGTGGGATAGAAGGACCCCTATGTGTGCACTCACTCACACACACGCACACACACAAGCACACGCACACTCACACACACACAAACCCGCACACTCAAACACACACACACACACACACACACACACACACACTCACCCATTCACCAGCTAAGGAGAAAACACACTGATACAACACCACACAGTTCACAACCCTCCATTGAACTTTGACCTATTTGGAACTTCTACATTCAAAACATTATATCCCATAATATCCCCCCCACACACACACACACACACACAACTCCACACTCAATGGAGAGTGTGGATCCACTGTTGCCAGAGGCTGCAGCAGCCTGATGCATAGTTTTGGATTTCTGTGTGTCGTCGCTGGTAACTGATCCACCAAAGTGTTGGCTGGGCTCCCAGCTCCCAAACATTGCAGCTTCCCCACCGGTTGATCTATTTAATGAAATAGTTGAAAGCAAATGCCACTGGTCATTGATCTCCGCAATCTCAATCCCCATACGTGCAGTAGGTGGGCTGATAGACACACACGTGACCGTAAGTATGATTATTAATGTCGTGTTTTTCTTTCCTCTCTTAAACAGGAACAAGGAGGAGCTCTATGAAAATATGGGCAAGGGGAAAAAAGATGTGAAAAAGCAGAAATCCGAGGAGAAGAAGAGTGGCTCTGTGAGGAAAAAATGAAAAGGAGGACGTTTGAGATGGGAACACATTTCAATAAATGATGTCATTATATTTTTATGTTGATACCCAATCTTTTATGGCTGTTTTTGTTTTTGATAAGTTGAATAAGAGTTTAAAAACAACGCATAGTGACGCTTGTTGAAAATGTTTGAAATGTATAGGATGGACTAATGATGCATAAATCTGTTGACAATAACGTGCGTGTGTGTGTGTGTTTGTCTTTATTCGAATCGAAAGCAAAGAATCAATACTGCAACGCAGACTTTTAACAGTAGGCTACAGGACACCAGCAGGACACATGTTGGCCATCCCAAGCACCGCCCCTTTTAAGTAAAAGCTCACATTTGGAGAAAGATGCATGATCTCTTCGCTTCGAAGTCGGCCCCTCCTTCCTCACATGTGGTCTCACAGTATTCTCCTTTAGGGGCTTGACGGCTAGGACTCTTAGTGAGAGTAGCTGACGTCCAGATTGCATGATTACCGTTACAATTTCCAGACAAGGAGGGTTGAATAGATTGAGATCTCTTGTCTTATTTTCGTAGTTTGCATTTCGCAAGATAGAAAATAAAAAAAAGAAAGACAGCGGATTATACACATCAGGCGTTGCTCGATAGTTGCAGACGGGAATTTGATATCAAACAATGTGTTAGTTGACTTGCGGGAAATAGCAACACAATAGAGACCGGAGAGGCAGAGGAAAGCACCCCTACTGTGACTGTGCACTGAGATTCGTTTCACTTTCTTCGACGGTAGTCAGAACAATGGCTAAACCCAATTACTCTGGAACCTTTCACATGGTCAGTCAGGAGAACATGGATGCCTATCTCGCATCTTTGGGGTAAGTAGAGCCTACTGTTAGAAAAATACGTCTAACTTTTCTTTATTTTTATGGCGCCTCCTAGAGTAGGATGCGTCTCATCTGGCACGGCGCATCAACGTGTGGTTCCTTATGGTTTAAGTGGATCGATATGTGCATTTGGTTATTGATTCGACGTTATTCTTCAACAACCTTTTGCTTTTACATGGCTGTGGTTGGTATGCATATCTTTGGTTTTTTATGTGACAGCTTTCCGTGGTCCCTTTTTTGTAGGTACCTACACCAATGGTTGCCTTGTGGGTTGCAAATCCCCTCATTTCATGATACATTTTCTTTTCTTTCTCATTCAGATATCAATTTTGCGCTGAGGAAAATAGTGACCTTACTGAAGCCCACCAAACAGGTGGAGCACGACTCCGCCACGGGGCGATGAAGATTCGCACAATCACTACGTTTAAGAACTTCGACATGGATTTCACTCTGGGTAAAGAGTTCACTGAAGACCTCGGACCCGTGGACGGTCGGGTCTGCCAGGTTGGTCGCGTTTTGTTTCATGAGACGACCAGTGTGTTGTGTTTGCGTGTATGGCTCCAAACTATTTGCTGCTACGTCTGTTGTGTAACATACATGGTGGTCACAGAAGCTATTCTGTTGATGCAACCCATTAGTACCTCAAGAGGAGTATAACAAGACTTGGAATTTCACACACACACACACACACACACACACACACACACACACACACACACACACACACACACACACACACACACACACACACACACACACACACACACACACACACACACACACACACACACACACACACACATTTCATTATGCTCAAAACCATTTGGGTTACACAGTGTGGGTTTGTGTGTCTGTGTGAATTTCTGTAGAAAGAGAGTACTTCCCTTGCTGATCTCCATATGAATAGACCTCACCAAAGCCTCTTTTTCTGGTGTGTGTGTGTGTTTCTTTTTATCTCTAATTGATTGTACTTTTCCTCAGACCACTGTGGACTGGGAGGGAGACACGCTTGTGTGTTTCCAGCGAGGGGAGAAGGAGGGGCGTGGCTGGACACACTGGCTGGAGGGAGATCTGCTGCATTTGGTGAGGAGGATGCTAACACAGGATGCTAACGTAGGACACTCATTCAGGACACTAGGCAGGTGGTCAACGAGGGGGGGGGGGGGCGCATAAGAGAGGCGGAGGGGAACGAAAGACGGGAGCACAGGATACCACCTCAGAACTGTAAAGTGTGTGTGTGCGTGTGTGTGTGTGTGTGTGTGTGTGTGTGAGGGGGGGGGGGGGATTCAGCAAACACACAAAAACAACAACCGAGGCAAAAAAAAGGTGTGAGTGTGGGGGGTTCCCTTTCACTTTATCAGATGTGTGTTCGCATAACAAAGGGAGGCGACTGCAGTCTGTGACTGCAACAAGGCATCTGAGCCCCCCCCCCCGTATCCCCTTTCCTGGTGGTTTATGGACTGCATGTCACCACTCATTAGCGTCTCACACTCGCTCTTGTTGGCTAAATAGCTCAATCCAGGAAGTCTTATGAAATACGTGCCAGGGGGAGGAAGGACAATGGGCTGAACTCGGGTTCAACTCGGAGAGAGAGATCCGCAGCTGCTTCTCCAAGGGTTTCAAACCAGGAGAGAAAAGAGTTGGTGGGGGGGGGGGGGGGGTGGTCTCTTCCGCTTATTTTGTGTCACAATGCATTGTTGCATCCCCTTTATTAATGTCACTTTCGCTGTGTGTGTGCGCGTGCGTGCGTGCGTGTGCTACCCCCCCTCCCCCGCAGGAGATGAGATGTGAGGGTGTCACTGCCAAGCAAGTCTTCAAGAAGGCCCACTGAAGCATCCCACAGGGTGGGCCACGTTCCAAGCATTCATTTACATGACTCCTATACACTTCTTTAACCTGGTACTCGGTATACTGAAGTGACTGTTTTTTTTTAATCGCTAATATCAAACGTTTAAAATCGTTTTTGATGGATTCAATCAAATACTTTAAATGAGTTTGCATTAGTGCCCCTGTTGCATATCTTGTTGTTGAATAGTTGTGTCCCAATGTGTTTTTACTGAAAACACAGTTAACAGTAGCAATGGACTAACAAGAGAAATTACTACAGAGAAGAGTAAATGTAATTTTTTTTATTGTTTATAAAAAATATCTAAAGTTTGCCTTACAAAAAAACTAGA
This sequence comes from Urophycis tenuis, assembly GCA_036785325.1. Lineage (NCBI taxonomy): Eukaryota > Metazoa > Chordata > Actinopteri > Gadiformes > Phycidae > Urophycis > Urophycis tenuis. The sequence goes on along the minus strand of JAXIVH010000002.1, from coordinate 7,284,073 downwards.
CAATGTGATTTTCAGATCACAGATCCAACGGGGAAGGACAAACAGTAATTGTTATAATATGTTGCTGGTGGCTTTGAATTCAATGATAATGTGTTTAAAATTATTGAGTGTTGCCATACTGCATGATTTGTTGAATTTATTGTAGGGTAATGTATTGTGCCCGTATTATGTTGATACAGTTGTTATTCTCAGCGTTCACCTCAACAGTTTATGATTCCAAACATAATCCATAATCCTGTTCTTGTACTAAACATTTACATTAAATGTGTCATTTTCATTTAAATAGCTGACCGTTGCAATGGTTAACATTATATGCAATATCTTAAAAGAGGTTTGGTGGCCATTGCATTCAATAAATAATCAAGCAGGGGCACACATTGTGCGCAAATACTATTCAAGAGATGTAGGAGCTAAGTAGCCGATTGCTACTTCACTATCACCATGGATGATGTCAGGAAATATTGCAAAGCTTTCCTGCAATGCCATTTCGTGGGACTCGACTTGCCATTACAATAGACGCCCTGAAGGGGGCAGCAGATAAACACGTGCTCTTCCTGCCGTGCGTGGCCACATTTAATTCATCCAGGCTGTAGATATTCCATGCCTGCGTAATTTTCTTAAGAAATGACGAGGTCTCCTCCATGCAGTGCTGCAGGTGATTCCTTAGCCTTGTGTCTGTTTTAATTTACTCACCCATTTGTATTGTCTATGTAGCCTACAGCTTGTTAAGTCCCGCGCCACTCATCCTCCTGAGGTTCAGAATGAATGCAGAGCAAGGATTCTTTTAGGTTATCTGGCCTCCCATTGGCGTCGTTGTCTCCATGGTTGTAGGCATTTGGAGCCCCAATCGATTCCGGGTGCGTTTTGTGCAGGCCATTTCCGACGTTGTCACAGACACAAGATTTACACTCCACTATGGAAAAGAAAGAAAAATCTATTCAGTGTCACATTTTTCAGCCTAATTCTCTATAGTGCTATAAAACTGTACACTTGTGATGTATTGTAATGGAATATAAGCATAATGATGTTAAATCAGCACAACACATTTACACTGACAACTGAATGAGAGCATTTAAAGGTAGCTGTGTTGGTAAGGATGATTAATTAGTTTGGCCTTTGTATTTCAAATAAATTGGCTTTTATACACCCAACCTTCCTCTATGGGTGTGGATGAAGGCAGGAGCTCCTCTGGGCTTTCATGTCTATGCCTATGAGATCATTTTTGTGAATTTGTAGGCCAACTTGGCAGAGATGGTCACCTGTGATACGAGAGTGGTGATCACAGCTCTCCTGGCAGTGGATGTCGATTACTGGGGGCATTACAGGTGTGCAATTGACCACCGGCAGGCCTAATGGAACCACTGGATCAGTAGGAACACTGGAAAACACTGAAAAAACGGAGAGACCAACAGAAGGACCGTTACCTTATAATTTACACAAATCGGTCTGCAAGACAGCAAAAAAGGCTGACCTCTCGCACATCCTTTAATTCTGTTATTTTATAAATCAAATTCAATTTTCTGTGTATTATCTTAAACAGAAGTTTTCCTTTTATCAAGCACACCATTCACCACGAGACTCAGTGTAAATATTATCCTTGTATCCAATTGTGCATCACCCACCATGACACTACCTTTGAGTGCTATTTAGCTATTCAGCACTAAAGTACTAAATAGCGCACACTTTCTACGCAAGCTAGTTCAAATAAATGTCATCAAGGGATCGACGTAGTAACTTTCGGTTGGGACCATGTGACCTTCTGTCTGCGCTGTGTGAAGAGCAGATACGAGTCCACATATCTGCGTACATCTCGCGCGATACGCCCCAGACTTTGTTAGACACGTTTGTCATTTAGCACATACCTGTGGCGTAGCACGCTTCATTGGAAGAGCCTGTGGGTTTCCCCCCCCCGCCCCCCCCCCGTGTCTGTACGTAGGTAGTGATTTCAACCAACGTAGAGATGATAAATTTGGCAGTGTGCTCATCGACGGACGTCGTCTCCGTTACACAACAGTTTACTCCGCATGTGAATGTGGTGCGTATGGCGGGTGCGAATGCTTTATAACAAAACAATTGATATATTGCGATTTTTTTTTTAAATTCTATGTTTGATCTACGAATTGTGATAAACTACGGAAAAGCGGGCCACTCGTCCACACGTTGTCTGTTATGATGATCCCTCGGATGATCTGTGATGTTTAAACTGACAAGTCTGCGGGTTTCTTTCAATGTGTTTACTTTTGTATGAATTTGGGTCAGCCAATGCGCACAACTCTTGTGACTTCGGTGGCAACAGGAAACAATGAGGAAAACCACACGACTATAAACTACAAAGGCAATCGCAAATGACGTGTTGCTGTTCATGTTGAGTAACAGTCAACGCCGTTATTTCGCGAGAACTGACAAGACATCCACATTTGAGAGGCACGGAATGACACACCAACACCACAACAGTGCACATACATTGCTCACAAACAACACCTGCCTGTTGTTCGTGACTTGTGTCTTCTCCTCCAAAAGATCATGCCAAGGAACACGAGAAGAGAAGTCAACACCAGCCCAGACCAGAGGCCAGCTGGTAACTCCCAGGGACACCCTGGATTAAGCAGGATGGAGGACGGGTCAGGTCACCACATATTCTGATAGGGGGACAACTTGCATGCTTGTGAGTTTCAATACCCGACAATCAAATTCCCTTGGAAAGAGAAGGATGCAAATGTATCCTCTTTGTTCAGTAAAAGTGAATACATCAGGGACAAGTTAACATTGACGGTGCACATTACTGCAAGCTTTAACCAGGATCAAATCCTTTTGAATTTGACACGTTGACACGTGGAATTCTTTAGGAAGGGGAATGCTCAAGAGGGTTTCTATTCTTTCATTCTATTGTGGTTATTTTGGATGTACTTCATGCTCCATGAGAGGAGGCAGTGGAAGTCTTTTGGGCAATGTAGGAAAACAACACAATGGAGGAGGAAGTCTGACAGGAAAGTGACAGGATCATAAAATTAGACCTGACATTAGACATTAACGCAATGTAAATGTCTCCGATGTTATCATAACAACCAATTGTCCAACAACTCAGCATTGCCATATGGTTAACCTCAGGGGTTGTACAGTTACCTGGCAGAGAGTACTACGACTACTACTACTACACATGTTATTAATCAGCTTACTGGTTGGGATGCGAACACAGATGGCATCAGCACTATGGGTTCCATGGGTTTGCAGCACCTGCCCATACTCTTCACAGCTGCAATACAACACAATATTAACCAGACGGTCCCATCCACAGCTGAGGCAACGGCAGTACAGGACACGCCAGACGGTCCCATCCACTGAACCCTGCACCATTTTACTTTTCTACTGCTGCTGTTTACTCTGCTCCCATCCATGAGTCAAAGCATCCCAGGAATCTTTCTCTTGTTTGATTGTGGTCCACTTTTGCCCTTAAACCTTTGCAATTTTTTACTGGGTTGTTTGACTGAACTGTCCATACAGTCGCCAAGAAGAAGAAGGGCATTTAGCAGTCGCTTTTGTCCAAAGCGACTTTACAATCAGTACATTTGTGGGGCTCGACATGTGGACAGTTGGTTGGTCAATGGACGACCCCCCCCTTCTACCCACTGAGTAACTGCCGCCCCAAAGCCCTGCTTTCAATTAATTATTAAAATGAGTGCTTTAAATGAATTGCAATTCTAACTAAAAAAGATAATTAGTCAAAGATATTAATTAAAATGAATTAAAAATATTAATGAATCAATTAAAGCCTATAAAGAACCAAATCGATCTCACCTGGTGTGTGGTTTACAAGGTGAGGTGTGGTCAGACACATTGCTGAAGGTCCCACCTCCACATGGAACACAGACCGTGTCATGTGTTGGCGTTGCTGGAAATGCAACAGGAAATGTAACGTTGTACTGCAATGCTATTTCTGTCACTATCATCTTTTTTTTTATATGGGCTAATTTAGCTTTTATCTACAACGAGCTACAGTTAATTCAGATACGTTGTCTTTATAGGACTAGGCCTCCTGCTGTTGGACATACAGGTAGGCTTTTGGACGTGGGGATTGAACCCAGTCCTTTTGGTAAGCCACCACTACACAAACCCTGCCCCACTATCCTTTTAAACAGTGTCCGTCATTAACGTGTGTGTGCTGTTATCACAGACGGTCCACCCCTCACCTTTCACCTTTACCCCATGCCCCGGTGGACAGGAGGTGACCTGTTCACATTGTTCACACTCGGCGTCGTGACAGAAGAAGCCCTGGATGCACTCACACTGCCTGTCCTCATTGGCCAGGCACTTCCTCACCTCCCTCTGGTCTAAAACAACACACATGGAAACAGTTGAAGACACGCAGTGGAGATGGAGAACAAATACATTACAATTTGTATTGTAATATTGTTATATTTCTTTTTTGCATTTTGATATTGGCATGACTGTTGAGTGCCTGGTCCTGGAGTTTATGTTTTACTTTAAGAAATAAAAAACCCTCCCGGATGGGCAATTTATAACACTTCACTTTACACTTTCTAACACTTTACTAAATGTAGAGTGTCTGTCTCTTCTTTCTTTTTGCACTGGAGTATTGTATTGTAACGAATGCAATTTCCCTCAGGGATCATTAAAGTACGTCTGTCTGTCTGTCTGTCTGTCTGTCTTATGAAAGGTCTTGAAAGACAAAACCCACAATTAGCATAAACACAGTGATGACTCTTCGGGAGAATGGATGGAGAGGGTTGTGTCTCAGTTTGGTTGTTCGTGTGTGTATGTCCACTTGAGTGTTTGTGTGTGTGTGTAGAAAGTGTTTCACTTACTGGCATTGCATTGTTTACATATTATACAATGATTCAAGTGGTTTGTCGTGGCTGTGAAAACCTCTCGTCCACAGTCTGCACACTCGGTGCCCCTGGTGGAGTCACATTCTCTCAGGGCATACTTTCCTAAGACGAACGGGAAGAAACAGACGCAGAGACAAAGTAGAGAACGGGAATCAGGCTCCTCTGATGGTTATCAAATCACGGAGAGGTTTGATAGTACTGAAAAGACACACACACACACACACACACACACACACACACACACACACACACACACACACACACACACACACACACACACACACACACACACACACACACACACACACACACACAGAAACCCAAACGCACACACGCGCCTATATGTTACACACACATACGTCGGACTCACCTGCATCACACTGACGACAACACGTTTGATCTGTGGAAAGGTACTCCTTTTGGTCAAGTTTACAAACTTTGCCCATTTCCTTTTGTCTCCAGTGTCCTGTAGTATCTTAGTGTTGATCTCTGTCAAACTCCAGATTCTCTCCCTCCTGTTGTCCTCCTCTCTTTGGTAAGATATGTTCCAGATCTCTGTACGGTCAACTGATCGTCCCCTGTTTTCATGGTATCATGAGTCACTTGTATTACTGGCATATGACTTGTACCTCATGGTAGCTCTCTCGCATTTTCTGTTTCAGTACAGTGGAAATTCTGTCGCCCGCCAGCCACGCCCCCCCCCCCCCCCCCCCCCCCACCATCGCACTGTGTCTGTGTGTGTGTGTTTGTGTGTGTGTGTGTGAGACACTCATTGTCTCTCTCCCTCTCTCAATCTCGGTCTCTCTCTCTTACCAGCTATTTTTTCCATCTGCTTTTTGGGAAGAGGGGAGGTCTTTGGGCCTGCATGCCAACAGAAGCGTGGTCCTTGGGGGTCCTGCTGCGCACAAAAACAGAAACCAGAACAATGAGACTCTTCCTCTGCCTGCCAGGCCCCCTTCCTGCCCAAGACCCTCCTTTCGCTTTTACACAGTTTCCCGTCAGTTATACAGGTGTATAGTTCATAGTAAAACGCCTTATTTCAACTGTCCAACAGTCTTCTTGTCATTTCACGCATTCATCATAACACAAGGGTACAAAAAACTGACGAACGGAATTCATAAAATGCTGACATTATATAATAAAACGAAACAAAAATAACTTCCCTTGTCTTCCCCTGAAGGGAAGTTCGACATTCTAAAACAGTGAAGGGTGAGTGTGCTATCGATTGGAATCACCATGTTGAGATTAAGGTGGGTTCAATTATTAACACTTAAGTATGTATTAGTATTCCAGCATAGTGCTCTTCACATCGGGTAGCCAGAGGGACCACTCAAAAAAGTAAGAGCTAAGTTAAGGTCTTGGTGGATGACATGCTTAGATGGGACAAACACTTTCTCTGGTCATGTGTTAGGTTGATTACCGCCGGTCTGTTCAACGTTGATATATTCCTCACAACATCTGTCTGTTTACTCTTCTGTTCCTTTCTGTGCCCACCCCCCACCCCCCACCCCCCACCCTACCAGTCTCTGTCTCGTCCTACTGGCCTCCTGCAGTGCAGGCCACCATCTGTCAGGCTGGGTCAACTCCCCCGGCTACCCCCACGGCTACCGGCCCTTCTCCCAGCAGAAGTGGACCAGGTGCGCCCCGAAAGCCCACCATCTCGTCCTCAGCCTCACCCACCTGGACCTGGAGGACAGCCACGACTGTGAGAACGATGCCCTGGAGGTCAGTAACAGCGTGCTCATACATTTAGTTTCTAATGTATGCGGGGGGTTTACGTTCAAGCCTGAACAAGCCTGTTGTTTTAACTACATTCATGAGGATGAAAAGTCAAGAAGTCAAAAAGTCATGTTGAGCAGGCAACGGACGCACGGATTTGATCGTTTGAAATGCACAATATTGTGTATTTGTGCCCTTAAGTTTTCATTTCGTGTAACATGACAATTATTGTACATACAATGAACATTGGGAATACTTTCCTAAAGTAATTCACCATGTCCTTCTCAAAATGTTAATTAATATTTGTATGATTTACAAGTATAAAAATGCAGAAGCTCGAACATTGGCAGTGAAATTTCACAAACTCCTGGAAGTTAATGATGTGGAATATAACATCTGACTATATTGTTTGCAAGTTGCTGCATATCATTCACCTCCAGCTCGTCCCCCTCTTCCTCAATCCCAATGAGCTGCCCTGCGTGAGGCTTCCTTCATAAGGCCTCCCTCCGTGTCATTTTGCGTCCATGTATAGAGAGATCTGCTCATGAGGAAGCTGTTTGAATCCACACGTATCGGGAACACTGCGTATGTGGAAGCAGTTTTGATCTCCATATAGGGAACAGCCTGGCGCTCAAGAGGAAGCAGCTTGCACAATTGTGATATTATACTGCTGGCCAATCATTTAGGACATCGGATGTGTCAACTGCAAGGTTGTTCATTTTCTCAGAGATTCAGAGATGTTGTATACCAGCAATGGTTAACCTTGCAATTGCTTGAAATGCTTGAAACTTGTTCTGGTGACTCTCTCTTACTGTGTGAGGGGCCGACTTGGTCACCCCACGTATTGGGATGTGGACTCACTGGCCTGGACCGTGTGGACAAACACGAGGGGTGGCAATGCCGTTGAAAAGTAGTGGGGCTATATTTTCTTCACCACAACTAGCAAAATAACAAAACAAACATAAATCCAGAATCCAAAATAATAACAATGGTTTCCAAAACTAGCCGTTTTAGCCTCTTAGCCGCTTAGCTTAGCAGGAATTAGCTTAGCACGAGGTAGCATAGCATAGGTAAGCTTAGCATAGCATAGCATAGCATACTGGGTACTGGCCTCACATCAACCCAGCACCTACCCTCAGTTAACCCCAACACAGAATGAGGCACCCTTTAAATAAGGGAATGAATCAGTCCCAATTGGACCAATCAAGGCCAGTTAGGCCATACACCAATCACGGCCAGTTGGGCCATACCACTAATGGGTGGACACCACATGGCAAGGCTACAAACAGAACATTCCTAAATGGAAAATAAACCTTGTAAGAAAACACAATATTCACATTTCACCAACTAACATATCACCCAATATATATACACACTTTACACAACATCTAAATATATACAAAAACAGCTGTTTACACCCAATGCCCCCCTGGGCTATCCCATGTGTCCTCTGTCCTGAATGGAACAAAATATTGCCCCCTACTGCAGCTGGAGTACAATACAATAACATTCAGTAAAACAATCAGTCCATGTGTTTGGTGACAAACAGTGAGAAGGGAGGTGTTCACTTTCTCACATACTGTATTAGCAAATCTACTCTTTGTAAGTCGCTTTGGATAAAAGCGTCTGCTAAATGCCCTAAATGTAAATGTAAATGTCTTAGAATCATAAGCATGAATGATAAAAAGAATGGCGAACACCAGATGGTTTGGTGTGACATTTAATAATAAACTGTAAAGAATGTCTTGCATTATAATCGTTTCATCAATGTGATTTTTGAGTTAAAAATATTGAAAACTATGATGATAATAATACATTCTTTTATACGTTATGAGCCACTCATTTAATACTGTTGCTAAAAATGGCGGCTGTTGATGACACATCCCATGTCCAGAATGACACTGTGTTATGCTGCGCACTTGATAATGCAGGCGCTTTGTGTACGGTCAGAATCGACGTATCATCGACAGCTGGGGCGGTACAGCCCAGTGGGTAGAGCGGGTCATCCACGAACCGGAGGGTTGGCGATTCGATCCCCACCTCCCAACTGTCCACAAATGTACTGATTGTAAGTCGCTTTGGACAAAAGTGCCTGCTAAATGTAAACGTGAATGTCCTCCGTCCAGATCTATTCAGGTGGACAGAAGATCGTCAGTCTCTGTGGCAGGAAGACCTTTGAAGAGCTGCAGTCCAGTGTGAACCCTCTGCTCCAGTCGCTGCCCAGCGGCTGCCTCTCCCTGAACTTCCGGTCTGACTTCTCCAACCCAGAGAGGCACACCGGCTTCCGTGGGTTTTACAAAGTCCAAGGTACGCAGACCGCTGACATCACAAAGGCCCCACATGGTCATGTGTCGGGTGTGCTATGCCTTTATCAAGCAGAACGCCTCCTATTGGATACAGAATCTTAAGAGCCTTCATAAACAGTTAAACCTGTTTAGTGGACATATTTATTTACCTTGTTGAGTTTATATCCTGCTACATAATAGTTAACAATTTCAGCTCCAGTTTGATTAATGTTGGCTCTGAAAAACATTAGCTAACGTTAGCACATTTAGTTGTCCTTTGTAACCTCACCCCCCCCCTCCCATCCAGATTTCGATGAATGTGAGGATCCCTCAAACCAGGCGTGTAGCCACTTCTGTCACAACTTCATCGGAGGTTACTACTGTTCCTGTCGCAATGGTTACGTTCTGGACGAGGACCTTCACACATGCACCGGTAAGCCTCTGGTAACGGTGACCAGGGGATGCGGGGTTCCAATGTTGGGAGGCTGGTGTGGGCTGTGAATGCAGACCCCCCCCGCACGCACCAGACAGCCCACCGCCATTGTACGCTCCACCGCTGCCCACCCACCAGTGAGACACCTCACTGTTAGGTATCTGTTGGGTGCGCGCGCGGGGGGGGGGGGGGGGGGGGGGCGCAAGGTTGGCAGGTCTGTGAATGTGATAGGCGTCTACCTTGACAACCGGGCCAGGGTCAGTGGAAGGATATCATCGTCATTTCATTATACATGATTGTATCTATGTTGTTTTGGTTCTCGTTCATGTGTCTTTAATGTTTCTTTGAATGGTTTTGTATTGAGTTCAAGTTCAAGATGTCTGTACGGTTCCTTAACAGGGAAATTAGACTGCACCAGCAACACTAATACCATAAATAGGACAGTACCATAAAAGACAGGGGCGGTAGAGGAACAAGGGACTACAACTTTCTTCAAGCTGTCAGCGATTCTGGCTTTTCTCAGGACCCTGTTTATTACAACCAGTCAGCCTCTCACCCCGACTGGGTAATCAGCTGATACATTCAGACACAGCGTTGAGGTGGAAATTCCCATAAATCAGTCTGGAAGTTTAAAGGTTAATCAAAAGAAGTAGTGAAACTTAAGAGGAGCGAGGGAAGGAAGGAGAACACATACGATGGGTGATGAATCCATTAAAAGAGGTAATGAAAATAGCTGCGATCCCCATGATGAACAAATGACCCGCACACACAAACAAGCTTTTATTTATGTACACATGGTTTTGTTTATGTTGTAGTTTGTGGTAAATGATGGTAACCCTGCTGCCATTGCCTCCTCCCACTCCACCTCCTCCTCCTCCTTCTCCTCCACCTTCTCCTCCTCCTCCTCCTCCTCCTCCTCCCACTCCACCTCCTTCTCCTCCACCACCTCCTCCTCCTCCTCCACCTCCTCCACCTCCTCTGTCCACCGCAGTGAGGTGCAGCATGGATCTGTCGGGGTCCATGAAGGGCCGGATCTCCAGTCCGCTCCGTCCGTACCCGGAGAACTCCCGCTGCAGGTACACCCTGTCCGTGGAGCCCCACCTCCAGCTGGAGCTGGAGTTCTCTGCTGCCTTCGACGTGGAGCAGGGCCCTGATGGGGACTGCAGGGACTCACTGACCGTAGGCCTACCCCCCAAACCTGCCTCTGTTTGTTTTCAAACCACCCAGAAGGGGTCCCCATAGATCAGGGTTGCACAGGGGTATGTGGCCCATGGCCTAATAAAAAAGAAACACGATAATGAAAAAAAGAATAATTAAGTGGAAATGCAGTGTTTTATAAACTGCTTTCCATTGGATGAAAACATTTATGAAAGGTTTTGATCAATAAGACAATGAAATACACATTCAATAAATAGCAAAAGCGGTCCACATAATAATGATTGAGTCAATGCCTTTGGGTTGACAAAGGGTGACTGCGGTTACAGCAGGGGTGGGCTGGGGTTGAAATTCAGCCCGGGAGCTTGGTTTGGAGAGGCCTTTTATCCGATCGCATGAAGGACACAAGTAAAACCGTAATTTAATTTAAACACAAATACTTTATTTTCAACAAACAAAACTACTGTGTGTGTGTGTGTGAGGGAAAAGGTATTTGTTCAACCTACTGTATATACAAACTGCTGCTGCTCCTCCTTTTCTCCTCTTTCTATCCCTCCCTCTTCTCCTCCTCCTTCCCTTCCTCTTCATCTTCTTCCTCCTTCTCCTCCACTTCTTCTTCCTCCATTTCTTCCTATTACTCCTATTACTCTTCTTCCTCCTTCTCCTCCACTTCTTCTTCCTCCATTTCTTCCTATTACTCCTATTACTCTTCTTCCTCCTCCTGCGTCACCTTCTCTGCCTCCTTTTGCTCCTCTCCTTATCATCTAAACGGTGTGAGGACCTTTCTGACCTGTTTTGATGTTAACCTTCTGCAACTTACTTCATCAGCAAGCGTTTGAGCAATACACTGCTCTCTGCAACTCTGTCTATGACTGCATCATTGTCTAAAGTCATCAGGGTCTCTTTCTCTGTTGACATTAGCATAAATGCCTCAAGATGCTCCTGTGTCAGTGTGCTCCTCAGTCTGTTCTTCACAAACTTGAGTGTAGAGAAAGTTCTCTCACAGGCCACTTGACTGAAAGACAGTGTCAGCAGGAACTTATAGCCCAGTCCAATGACATGATAGGCATGAGTCAGTAGGTTGTATTTGGAGAGTATGTGATAAACACAAATTGCACAGTTTTTACTACTGTGCAATTACAGTCAAAGTCAGTCTCAGTCAAATCAAATTAAATGTTGTTTCTATTTTGCGTAAATTAGGTTAATTAATGCTTTTGTGTTTTCTTGTATTATCGGTTCAAGTTGTTGTACTTGCTTGAGGAAATCGTACATATTGTAACATGTTGGGGGAGTGTTTCCCAGAATGCATTACGACATTCTGGCATTCTGTGTCATTACATGTTATTGCTATTAGATAGGGTTTGGAGGCAATTGTTCAGGACATGTTGGGTTCCTTGCATTTCACTGTTTCATTACGTTCACTGTGTTGACTGTTGTTTTTGGGATGAGTCAGGGAGCATTGCTCAACTGACTGTGGTATCTTGTGATGACCCTACCACTCTGTTCATAACGGTGTGATAAGTCTGCTTGTGACCGTGTCTTAATAGAGCGACTTGTAAAATTAGAGTCCATCTCTCTGCGCTGAGCCTGCTTTAGCTCGCCACAATATGAAATCTACAAAGATAATCATTTTTGAGGTTGACTAAGAGATTCGATCGTGGTCAGACTGCATTTAAGGAAACAGTGGTTTGAGATGGCGATACGCGGGAAAACAGTGATTAAAGATGGCGATTTCGAATAGGGAATGTCTTTAATTAAACTAGGCTTGATAATGGTTTAATGATTTTGTTAATGCAGTCTGGTGTGTTTGAAGACTGACTGATGGCTTTTCTTTTCTTTTTCTTTTTAGACGTGTTCTTTCAAAATTCTTACAAAATCATAATGTTACTGGCTGCATCCTGTATTAACATCCTTTTCTTTTTTATCCTAACTTTCTCTGCTCCACCCATCTCTCTTTCTGGCTTTTTTCTTTTCACCATGGTCACTATCCAGCTCCTCTTCCTTCCTTGCTTTTTTTTTTAACAGGAAAACAACCAAGGATCAGCTCAAATTGAGAGGGCGGGGGCCACTCGTACCCTCCACCCCCCCCCCCCACCCCCCCCCCCCCCCCCCCCCAATATGCAAAATATTAGAGTGACCCAGTCTGACGTTCCACTCTGCTACCTGAGGGCAGGCTGCAGCGGTCAATCGCGGCTGGATTTTACATTAAATATATAAATAAATAAAAAGCTATGACCACCGGCCGGCCTGGAACAGACCGGCCGTTCGGGAATTCTCCCGAACCTCCCTATGGTCAGCCTGGGTTACAGCGTGGACACACCAGTCCGGTTCAGCAGATTTTCAGTTGGTTTCTCTTATTTCTTGCCTGCAGGTTGAGACTCGCGTTGGGATGCTCGGGCCCTTCTGCGGAGGAGTGGCGCCTCCCAGTCCCTTACTCACGCACTCACATCACATCGTCATCCACTTCAACTCAGACAACTATGGCTCCAACAATGGGTTCACTCTCTTCTACAGGACCAAGGGTATGACGGCAAACTCCCCCCAAATGAGACATCATGTTGTTGGTTTATGTACTTATTGAATACACTGAATAACCAGGATGGAACATATTGAAATATGCTTTCATTGTTCATTTGCAGGCCAAACCTGTATAGGATCGGTCACCCCAAAATCTTTGTCCGCCCCCAAGCGGAAGGAGTATCACTATGGCGACAGAGTGACTGTAACATGTGACGTAGGTCACCAAGCCACCACAGTGAGTAAGGCAGAGACTAAATGCTGTGCGCATGTCCCCATGAAGACAAACATGTGTTGCAATGCACACCACGGTGCATAGACCTGAACCCTACAGCGTGAGCCTAATCCTGATCTGTTTCCATGTTTCAAGTCTCAGGAATCTCTTCCGCACTATGTGACGACGTGCCAGAAAACGGGCATGTGGAGCCCGGTACACACCTGTGACCGTGAGCGAAACCGCACTTCACCATCGCAAGCTCTTTCGCATGTTATTTATCCACAATGAATTCATTGAGTGAGATTGAGAATGAGTTTTGCGTTGCCCCGCCCCCCTGCAGTTCTGACCTGTGATCTCCCGGATCTCCGTGCTGAGGATGTCCTTCGGCTCGCCGACCAGGATTATGCAAGCACGTCATTTGGCGATCAGATTCAATTTGAGTGTAGCTCCACATACTACATACTGGAAGGCCATGGTGAGCAGCACACACACACACACGGCGGGCAATGTTCAGTGAAAATCAATCACCACACGTGATCAATGACCAAACATAGCAAGCACCCAGGCGTCCAACAGGCACCGCATGTCCTCTGATGGACACGAGAGCCTACCAATAGTTTTTCTGTCCCCCCCCCCCCCCCCAGACACGTACACATGTGATGAAAATGGCGCGTGGGTATCACAGGACGGGAGCAAGACACTGCCACGATGCACCGCGGGTATGACTCAAATAACCATTCACAACGTTTGATATTATCTAATCTATTATTATATTATTATAGATCATCTGTATCTATTCTATGTGATATTTTTTATATTTGTATATTGTATCTGATGTATTATTTATCATATATTAAATGTATATTTATATATATGTGTCTTTCAGTGTGTGGACAGACGTCAAATGAAGTCTTGAGTACCGAGAGGATTCTGGGCGGTAAACGGGCCAGCGCTGGGGAAATACCGTGGCAGCTTTACATCACGGGCCGCATGGTGGGCGGGGCCTCGCTGATCGGGGACCGCTGGGCCCTGACGGCGGCCCACGTGGTGGACAACAACGCCGACGTGCAGCTGTACGGCGGCGTGTTCAACCTGGCGCAGACCAACGCACGCAGAAACCCGGCGCTGCCGCCCGCTTACTTGCTGGGGGACAACGAGATCTTCGTTCATCCCCGCTTCCAGAGGAACGTCGTCAACAGGGTCCGCTCCAACTTCGACTACGACATCGCCCTGATCCGGCTGGCCTCCCGGGCCCCGTTGGGGCCCAACCTGCGTCCCATTTGTCTGCCCGAGACCGGCGGGCCCCTCGAGGAGGGCCTGCTGGGCTCCGTGGCGGGCTGGGGGATGACGGAGAACAGAAGCATAAGTCAAGTGCTGAGGCATGCTCCCATTTCAGTGTACTCCACTGCTCGCTGCAGGAACACCCCTACTTTGGGGAACACGCCCATGGTGTTCACTGGCAACATGTTCTGTGCCGGAGGCGAGGGCACGGACAGCTGCAGCCGGGATAGCGGGGGGCCATTCTTTGTGCCGAGGTTGGGCGAGGGGGGCGATGCTGACCGAGCGCCGTACCGCATTGAGGGCATCGTCTCATGGGGAGCTAACTGTAAGGACCGCAGACCGGGACAGTTAAAAGGTTATTATACTCTGGTGGGGAATTACCTGGGCTGGATCCGTGAGACGATCAAGAGGAAAGAGGATGCAGAGCAAGGATGAAGATCAGAGTGTGACACGCCATCATTCATCATTTCACTGCAACAGTATTTACACTCATTTCACACCTTAAGCCATTCTTAAGCCTATTAATCAAACAATGTGGAAAGGCTACAATGTTGGTGTGCGTTTGCCTATGCATGTTAAACCAAAAATAAATCCCTATGTGCTGCAAACACAGATTTCTATTGCATTACTATATATGCCTAGTGGAGTTCTGTCGTTTGAAACTGACTGGTTTTACACAGGCAAGGTCATTCAATGAAAACATACCCCAAATCAGCCGTCCGTTCACTTCGTTTATCTTCGTGCTCATGGATTAGGATAATTGTCGTCTATTGGTTGAATGGCTAGGCGTTTCATTTGGACCCCTGTTGGATTTAAGAAGGACAGCCCCATCTGCTGGCGATTAGAGGGAAGAGATGAACAGAAGGAGCAACCCTAACCGGAAACGCTAACCGAAATTGACCTGAATGTATTTTGTAGGACCTAATACAGTTAGGTCAATTTCGGTTAGCGTGTATTGTATTTGGTAGAATTTTGGCAGGACCTAATACATTTGGGTCAATTTAGGTCAATTTCGGTTAGCGTTTCCGGTAACCAGAAAATACGTAGTATATGTAGTACAGTAGTAAGCTATATAAATAGTAACTACATCGTAAATAATAGGTTGGCCTTGGGAATGCTGTGAGATAAACTAAATCTATAGATTAGCATGTGCTTGCATACCCTCTGTCTGAAGAGACGAGGGCATTTCTCCCATTTGAATATGCAGGACCTTCTTACTGCTATTATCATCACATCATGCTCTGGTTTAACCGTCAAAAACGGAATATCACCTCAGAGTTGCACCACAGACACCCTCCTGGCTCAGCCTTTAGCCAATTTGAGGTCCAAAGATTATGTTTGATTAAAGATGAGATTTATACGGGAAACCACTTCCTAAGAGACTTTCGTTTTTATCAGGTTTGACAAGCGCAGCACAGGTCTTTTAACCAGTGGGATTTCAACGACCCTGATTTAGATATGGGCATGCCAAACTGTATCATTTGGTAAGTTATATTCTGTCTTCTTAAAAAAAAAGATAAAACATTGACATTTTCTTGAGCTTCACTTGGATTGAGCAATATTGCAAAAATAGATCTAGACAAATCCCCTGTTTATTCTTGGTAACATAGTTAATATTTGTAGGCACATGCTTAGCATATCTTATAAGCAGTATTTCCAATTCATTAACGTTCGGTGATATGGGGTAACTTCCACAACGAAAACAATACAGCATCAACAACGCACATGAATGCGTCCGTTTGTTTATTCAATTCTAGTCGAGCAGGCAAACAGATCGAACTGTTTGTGTGTGTGTGTGTGTGTGTGTGTGTGTGTGTGTGTGTGTGTGTGTGTGTGTGTGTGTGTGTGTGTGTGTGTGTGTGTGTGTGTGTGTGTGTGCGTGAATGCGGTTGTGTACACGCATGTCTTCGTGCACGCCGTGTGTGGTCACAGGCTGCTCTGTGTGTTGGTGTGTGAGTGCGTGCCCGTGGCCGACGTGTCGCTGCCACTGCACGGGACGGTCCAGTCGCCCGACTTCCCTCAACCGTACGGCCCCAACCTGTTGAAACAATGGGACCTCCGCGTTGCCGAGGGCTACCAGATCCAGCTCACCTTCACACACATGGACATCGAGCCAGCACAAGACTGCAGTTATGATGCTGTCATGGTCAGTAGAGTCAGTGGCGAACCGTGAGCACTACACTATTTTCTCTGCGGTGATGGCTGGGCCTTCACCCCAGCCAGCCGAGAAAATAAATCACGGAAAAAAGCAACAGTACGATTAATTGAAAGGGTTAAACAAATGCAATCCGGCTTTAATTAACGATGACAATGATGTAAACAAATAGACCATAACATCAATGACATTCTCCGCAACAAGAAACATCTCAACATTAAATAAACATACATAAACATATTCTAAAGCCAAAATCTGGAAATATAAAATGAAGTCCCCCAGAGTGTCACCTCGTGACGCTGCTGACACGGACACCGAGGCTCATAATCGTCCCAAAAGTTGTCAAACTGACCGTCGCTTGCGCCGCAGAACCTTGATGTCGGTGGGCTGACTTTGTCCGATTTGTAAGGCTGACAAATCCGCCGCTGACCCAGGTGGATGACTTTTCAGTTGTAAAAAGCAAACAACTCTACAGCTTGTTTGTTTTATTACAGCCCGCCATTCATGGATATCGCTGATAATTTTCGGTCTTGAAATGCCTTTCCACTTTCTTAACCTTTTCTTTTAATTCCATTTCTGGAGTTGGTCTTCCGTTTTTTATCATTTGAAGTTTTTCTGTGAAAGGACGCCTTGAAAAGAGCGATCCGATCAAACTAGCCACAACGTAATTCAATACAGAGGCGGCAGAGTGGTGAGAACGGTTGAGAGTCAACCACTTGGTTAGGACTTCGTGAGGGCCTACGAGGATTTTTTTTTTTTTTTTTGTCCCGCCCACTTGAAATCAAACTGTGATTGGTCAATCTGCCACTCACTCTCCAAACCAAAACATAGCTTGGCCTTCTGCAGGATTTGTGAAGTCCTAACCAATTAATGAGCCAGCTAACCGGGCCTTGATAGAAACGGACGATTCTGATTGGATAACATGTTTTAGGGACGTAACCATTTCATTGCTGATGTGAATTTGACAGTAAACTTAATTTTAGAACATGGATGAGAGAACATTTATTAAATGTATTGTATTACATTAAATAAGATAGAAATTAAAAAAATAATAATCATTATTTATTATTTGATATTTTTTGGTCCAGAATTTTGTTAGGCCTTCTCTGAAGGCGTAGAAGGCCCTGAGGGTTCCCCACTGGTAGAGATGTAGCGCCCACATATATCACAGAGGTCAAGCTTCTAGATTCAGGACCTCCTACCAAGTAGCCTACAGTGATAAGGTGTCATGTTACTGATTCAGTAGTGGGTTAACACTCAAAGGATCAACGTACAAGGAATTTGTCTTGGTGCACTGCTCCATAAAGGACATCCATGTGACTATATACCATAATTTGCAATAGTAAACCGTGCCATACTGTACAATACTATGCTACTACCACACTAAACTATACCTCAACTAAATAGGTGTAGGCAAATACAGGTGTGACTCATAACACTAATTATTGGCCTGATCTGTTTATGTACCAGGGAAAGAGAGTAGTAACCTAAAACTTGGGGTGACATCAAACATTGGACCACGGACCATTTGCCTTGGTGCATAAAAGTAGCAGACCCATTCTGAGCCGCAATGAGCGGCACCTGGGTTTGTCCTGTGCTTCAGTCATGTGTGCTTGCCCAGCGGCTGGACTGAGACCTAGTGTGCGAGAGCTGCCACCTGGCCACTAAAGTCCATTATCAAGTTCAAGACAGACCTTTGTCGACCCAGCACTTTACCAAATTTGTCAATCTGAATTGGGTACGTGTGTTCCTTCTTCTCCCTCCAATCTCCCAGGTTCGCTCAGATAATAAAGAGCCGTTTGCTAAGTTCTGTGGCCAGGAGAATTCTCCCGATGTGGATTCCCCCAATGGGAATCACCCTGGCGACCAGCCCATCCTGTCACCTGGCAACCAGATGTCAATCATGTTCCAAACAGACGGCACCAACTCTGAGCAGCACAAGGGGTTCTCGGCTCACTACCAGGCGATAGGTCAGTGCTCTCAGTCTAGCGGTTAGTTCTTTTTCTGTGACAGACATGAACACAACCCACCCGAATGTTGAAATGACAGGAACAGGAGGTTACTTTTACCCATCTATTGACGGCTTGTGAAAAGAGTACATTTTAATGGCTTAACTTAACTAGCTTTTGAGTGCTGTGATGCTAAATACCTTGGCTTCGGTTGTGGACTATAGGAAAAATCTCAAGTAACAAACATGTAGGCTGGGGAGATTTAAGAAAACGACGTGCAAGCCACTGGCCTGTCTTGGGTGTTTACCCCACTTCTGCCCCCCCCCCCCCCCCCCAACTACCCACTCCTCCTTTCACCAGACATCGATGAGTGTGTGCTGCCGGACCCTGGCTCAGAGCCACTCTGCTCTCACATCTGTCACAACACCCTGGGCTCGTACCTCTGCTCCTGTCACCATGGCTACAAGCTACGCCCAGACAATCACACCTGTGTGGGTGAGTGCATCGTCGTCTGTTTTTTCGACCAATTCGTCCAGAGCTCAGCCATGCTGGGGTGCTGCACTCAAACGTGAACAGTCAAGGATGTGTCGGTTGACACCACGGTGACAAAAGTGGACTTAAATGTTTGTCTCACAGCATCTCAACAAAGTACCAGCGAGTGATCACAAGGAAGTGGGTACTTTCAAATAACCAATTTTAGATTGTAGATTGATGAAGACAGTGTAGTTTCATCTCCAGCACTCCACGGTGGTCACTGACTCACCAAGAGTACATTTTTCAGAAAGAAAGTCACCAGAACAAGTTTCAAGCATTTCAATTGCTAGGTTAACCATTGCTAGTATACAACATCTCTGGCTAAGTGCCAAGTTACAAAGAGCAATTATAAAGTGCCAAGAAGTACAACATACAAGAGCATGAGGGTGTTTTTTTTTTGGGAGGGAGGGTGGGGCGGTAGAGGATGGATGTTATTCAGGGTTCAGGTGAACTCTGAACAAGTGAGTCTTGAGTCTCTTCCGGAAGATGGGGAATGACTCTGCAGTCCTGACATTGGCAGGGAGCTCGTTCCACCACTGCGGTGCCAAAACGGAGACGAATTGTGAATTCCCCATCTGACCTTTTCCTCCTTTTAGTGATGGAGGTACCACTCGACCAGCTGAGGTAGTTGAGCGGAGTGCTCGAGCAGGGGCGTGGGGTTTCACTAATGCTTGGCGGTTGGTAGGGGCAGCTCCATTAACGGCTTTGTAGGCCAGTACCAAGGTCTTGAATTTGATGCGAGCCACTACAGGGAGCCAGTGGAGGTCTTGGAAGAGGGGGGGCACACGTGGGAGAATTTGTGTCGGTTGAACACGAGGCATGCTGCAGTGTTCTGGATCCGCTGCAAAGGTTTGAGTCGGGAGCTATAGTAGAACTGTAGAGAGCAAATCTACAGGATCGGGTCACTGCAGTGATGTCTGCCAGACATCCTGGGACAGTTGGTTGTCGAGTATTACTCCCCGGTTCCTTGCCGTCGGTGAGGTACATACTGTGATGCCCTCGACCAAGACCAGCAGGTCCCTGTGAGAGCAGTCTTTCCCCGTTATGAAGAGAAGCTCAGTCTTTGCGAGATTGAGCTTGAGTTGATGCGCAGTTGTCCAAGAACTTATGTCTGCCAGACATCCTGAGATGCGTGTTGCAATCAGAGTGTCTGAGGGGGGAAGGAGAGGAACAGTTGACATCCTCTTAACAGTGATAGAAAAGCTGTGTGATGTGATTACAGAGCCTAGAGATCTGGTATACAGGGAGAACAGAGGTGGTCCTTGTACTTAGCCTTGAGGGAAACCAGTGTTTAGCGAGCAGGGTTTGGACAGTGAGCCATTCCATGTGACCTGATAAGTGCGATCCATCAGGTAAGATGTGAACCAGGCTAGCGCAGTGTCAGTAATGCCGAGATCAGCGAGAGTGGAGAGGAGAGTCTAGTGGTTCATGGTGTCGAACGCCGCAGACAGGACGAGGAGAACAAGCACAGACGAGAGGGATGATGCTTTGGCGGCATTAAGGGACTCGGTCACCGTCAGGAGGGCCGTCTCTGTAGAGTGTGCAGTCTTGAAGCCAGTCATTTTCTGAGAGGTAGGAGGACAGCTGGTTAGAAACTGCACATTCCAGGGTTTTAGAAAGGAATGATAGCAGAGATGACATGGGTCTCCGTCCTCCGGTCTCACCAGTGTACTGCGTCGGGGGAGTGTTCTCCGAACCCACGGGCTCTCTGTCCAGCCCGGGGTTCCCTGACTCCTCCATCCATCGCCTGGACTGCCAGTACTTCATCTCAGTGGAGCTGGGCTTCACGGTCACCCTGAATTTCAACCCCAGCTTTCAAGTGGAGGGCGTCCAGGAGGATCAGGGCTCTGGCTGCTTCTACCACTGGCTGCAGGTACACCGTGATGGGAAGTAGGTCGCAGCCTTAGTGCTCAAGTTCAATTGCATCTGTCTGGCACAGACAGGTCATGACAGGTGCACCTGGCAGCGAAAGGGTTTCCTCACCTGCCCTACCTCCAGCTGTGCATACTAAGAGTATGGAATACAGTCATGACACGCAATGTATTCAAATAAGTGAGGAATAATTAACACTAATAAAATAATGAAATAACAGCAAGAACTGAGTTCAAATCGGATCGTTAGTTTGTGGGGGCAGCCGCGGCCTACTGTTTAGGGCTTCAGATTTGTAACTGGAGGGTGGCCGGTTCGAACCCTGACCAGTGCGAACGGCTGAAGTGCCCTTGAGCAAGGCACCTAACCCCTCACTGCTCCCCGAGCGACGCTGTTGCAGGCAGCTCACTGCATCGGGTTTAAGCGAGTGCTTCATCTCACTGTGTGCTTCACCGTCACTGTGAGTGTTTCACTAATTCACGATTGGGTTAAATGCAGAAGACCAAATTTCCCTCACGGGATCAAATGAGTAATTCTTCTGGACATATACATGTATATGCAGATGCATGTGTATGTTTATGTTTAATGTCGTGCTACTGTGTGGCACTCTGTTGAGAGTCTGATACTTCATGGTTTCTTACCTATCCCCTACATTCCTCTTTTCTCCTGACTGATATAGGTGACAGTGCAGGATGAAGCACCTTATAAGCTGTGCGGGGATCAGAGTCCAGGAGTCATTGTTACTAACTCCAACAATGTTACTCTGGACTACCACACAGACTCAGAAGGACAGAGCGAAGGCTGGAGCCTGCACTACACCTCCCACAGTGAGTAAGAGGGAGGGAGGGAAGGAGGGACAAAGTAGTAGAAATAGAGAACCTGTGAGAGGAAATCAAAATTTTCAGAACCCAAGTGTGAGTTGACATGGTGGACTGAAGAAGTAAAATGTGCGGCTATGTTCTTCAGGGGTGGGCTGTCCGTTCCCTGGCAGCGTGACCAACGGCAGGGTAACACCTGCCTTTGAACAGTATTACTACAGAGACTACATTCACATCCGTTGTCACCAAGGATACAAACTAATGATGGTAAAAAAGTGTTCAAATGATGTTCTCTTTCTCCTATGTTTTAAAAAATCAATCAATTTAATTGATATATTTTCCATATATCGCACTCTTATCTCTGTTAGTCTGGTCAGGAGAAAGAGAGCTCCATTATCCGATGTCAGAGCAATGGAAAGTGGCACAGTCCTCTCCCAGAATGCCAGGGTAAGTCACACTGAAGGCACCAACTGCCAATGCCCTATGTGATGACAATAACATGCCAAATGTTGGAGGAGCCAAATGTTGCTGGTACCTGTGTTTCATCTTCCACAGTAATCACTTGTGGGGAACCTGAACAGTTGCTGAATGGCGGACTCACGTTCATCTTTGGCTTGGACTATCAGTACCTCTCTATTATAAAATACCACTGCAATGAGCCTTTTTACTCTCTGTTTGGAGTCGAAGGTGAGGCGTGTGTTTTTTTCAACCACTATAAATTAAACCAATATAGAGGTGTGTTATTCATTGATTTCAGCGTTGTTGTACTATGATGTACCCTCTTCGGTGTCTCTGTCTGTTCTCCAGCAAATTTTACATGTGCAGCGGACAGGAAGTGGCGCAGCGACAGCAATGATGTCCCTATAGTTCCGATTTGTCTACCAGGTAACCTAGCCTACCGTCTCCCCATTAGAGGTTCTACCAGGTAACATAGCCTACCGTCTCCCCATTAGAGGTTCTACCAGGTTACATAGCCTACCGTCTCCCCATTCGAGGTTCTACCAGGTAACGTAGCCTACCGTCTCCCCATTAGGGGTTCTACCAGGTAACGTAGCCTACTGTCTCCCCAGTAGAGGTTCTACCAGGTTACATAGCCTACCGTCTCCCCATTCGAGGTTCTACCAGGTTACATAGCCTACCGTCTCCCCATTAGGGGTTCTACTAGGTAATGTAGCCTACCGTCTCCCCATTAGAGGTTCTACCAGGTAACGTAGCCTACTGTCTCCCCAGTAGAGGTTCTACCAGGTTACATAGCCTACTGTCTCCCCATTCGAGGTTCTACCAGGTAACGTAGCCTACCGTCTCCCCATTAGGGGTTCTACTAGGTAATGTAGCCTACCTTGTCCCCATTAGAGATTCTACCAGGTAACATAGCCTACACTATTTCCACTGGATGCAGCCTACCTACCAGGTAATGTAGCATACTCCTAGCGTTAGATGTGGCCTATCTACCAGGGAATGTATCACCACTAGCTGTATTGGCTATCACCAATAAAGTCTACCTAGTCGATTTGGGTAGGCTACTCCATCACCACGTGATGCCCCCTGCCTAGCGGCTGATGTTCCTACTCTATCAGCTCTCTGCAAAAAACAGCCGCACAACCTTGCCACACTTCTCCATCCAGTTTGCGGCAAACCTCTGGCGGAGGCCGAGCGGGTCGGGAGAATCCTCGGGGGCAAGGACGCCCCCGCCGACACGTTTCCATGGCAAGTGCTGCTGAACGTGAACGGGAGGGGAGGGGGCATCGTGATCGGGGACCGCTGGGTCATGACCGCGGCGCATAACCTCGTCTCCCGCGGTGTGCCGGTGAACAGGGAGCAGGTGCTGGTGAGTGCAGCGCTTCCCGCCGTCCCACCACTCCGCCACGTCGATACGATTTTTTTTCTGCCTTGTTTCATTTCCAATCGTGTTTTTTTTTTTTGGTGTGTGCTTCTAGGTTATGGCTGGGAGCAATGATGTCGACGAGTTAAGTAGCAGGGAAACTGTGGGCGTTGCCTCTCTCCATGTCCACCATGGCTACAACAACCCTAACCGCCTCAACTACGATAATGACATAGCCTTGATCAAATTGCAAAGACCGTTCACGTTCAACTCCTCAATCATGCCAATTTGCTTGCCACCGGTCGGCGCCACATATGAAACCGGCGAGTTAGGGTAAAAAACACAATTTTTATTTATTTTCGGCTTGAATCCAATTTAAAAGGTCAACACGTCAACATTTAAAATATGTTTTAATATTTTCTTTTACATATTTATTTCCCCAGACTGGTCTCGGGCTTTGGTGTCTCACAGAGAAACCAAAAATCAATCATTAGCAACAGACTGATGTTTTTCAGTCCTCCCATTGTTGCACACGATAGATGCCTAGCCTCGCTGGCCGGTGAGGCGCACATTCTGAGTGACAACATGCTGTGCGCGGGAACGCCTGACGGCAAAAGCGACGCGTGCCAGGGAGACAGCGGCAGCGCCCTCGCCATCAAGCACGACGGCAAGTACTACACCGCCGCGGGCATCGTCAGCTGGGGCATCGACTGTAACAAACGCGGAAAGTTCGGAGTCTACACAAAGGTCAGCAACTACGTCGGATGGATCAAAAAGACCATGGAGGACAACAACACATAATATAGCCCATCCCCAGCCGTGATGTTTTCCATGGTGTTTGTTTGTCCAAGCGTAACAAAAATAATAAAATGCAGCACATGGATCACCGAACTAGGACTTTTGTCATTTGTAGCCCATTTCCCCACCAAATCTCGTTCTATTTCTCCACGTTCTGCCTGTGTTGTGCCGCCTAGAGTCTCTCTCTATAGGACTCTAGTGCCGCCTTTATAATCCACCGCTTGCCATTGGACGGACAAACCTCGTGGGCGGAGCGCCGCTCACTTTCACTTTTGATACGGTGGACCTAACATGGCATCTAGATGATAGTGGATCACAATATTAGTATAATATTAGGCCTATTTGACAATTCATAATATGATAGGCTCGCCGTATTTATGTGTAGGACTATTCGTTTGTTTCGTTACGCAGTGTTGTAGGAAAATGCTCAGGGAAGTCGTTTTTTAAATGGTCCAAGCAAAAGTGAAAGTATAACTGCGTGTAGTCTAGTCTGTAGTCTGTAAGAATCTCATACAAAGCCGATTCTGTCCAAGCCGACGTCGTCAGTCAATATGCTTAAAGTTATTTTTTTGATGGGATACTTAATGACATACACTTCCGGTAGGTTCCGAATATTTCATACCTGTACACATTATACACAATTTCACTCCACCATTATGGCCTATAACATTACGTTCGTCAGTCAGTTTCCAGACCTTTTATCTCCCAAACTGTCAGTATTTAGCCCCATAATGTACTGTGTCATGCACTGTAGCCATTGGGATACCGAGGCAAAGTCAGTTTCACATTCGACATTAAATTTCTATTCAACCATTAGGGAACTGGGGGAAAGCACTTTCATTATCATTAACGTGTGGCACCGACTATTTTATGTTTCCATTTATGTTGGAAGAAATACTACTTCTATGTTATTCATTAGGTATTAATAACATTGCTTAAGAAACCCAGAGATTTGTCTACAAAGTTAGTAACCTTTGATTTGTCCATAAAGTTAGTAACAATTTCATACAAATCAATACATATGATTTTAAACAATACACTCTAAATAGGCTAACTTTTTGAAATATTCAACATAGACATTCTAAACCAAAGCCAAAGTTATTCTACTGATATCGGCTTGTCTCGGGATAGTGTCCCATCATTTGTAGAAAAGAAAATAGACCTATAAAAATACAATAAACTGTGTGTTCATGTGTTAGAGATGCATCGCCATGCACAAAGAGAATGGCTAGAGTTGTACAACCATACATACTTCTCAAGCCATACTTGCACAATTAGCCAATAGGGCGGGCTTATATATATAACTAAACCTAATTACGGTTAGGTTAATTAAGGTTTAATAGATGCATACTGCGCTGATGTTAGTTTGCCGATATTCTCTTGCAAAACAAAATAGCTCGTCAAAATAGGACCGGTTTATTTCAGATTCTCAGTCTAAAGACTGGACATTGGACAATATCTCACGTTATTTGATCACTGAAATTGATACTCCTCATATCCAGGACATTGTGTGGCCCTTAGGGAAATACCTGTGAAACATTGTCCAATGTGTAGCGCCATCTGAAACAAACAGGGTCTCGCCGCGCCACTGAGACCGGGCCGCCAGTTCTGGCGCACCAAGACGGGGGCCGTCAACTGTGTTGTTTCCAGGCGAAGGGGGCGCCGACGTGGTCTTGTCCTGCTCCCTGGTGGAGGAGGCGTCGGACCTGGACGCAATGGGAAACCGAGCGCCGTTCGCCCGCAGTCCGGCGACGCTGGTCCTGAGGGACGTGGACGTTGGTCCGGACCAGGTCCCGGACACGCTCACCCCGTTCATCCCCCCCGCGGTCCCGGACCCCGACGTCATCATCATGGAGGCCGCAGGTTGGCTCCACTTGTGAAACGTGTCACGTATATACAGTAGGCCTGCTATCTCTCTCCCTTCATCTCTCCCCCTCCCTACCTCCTCTTCTTTCTACCCCCCTCCACTCCTCACTCTCTATCCTCTCCTCACCCTCCCTATCTCCCCCCCTCCCACTCTCTCCCTCTCCACGCCCCCCCCCCCCCCCCCACACACACACACACACTCACTTTCTCTCTCAGCGTCGTCGCCGGCCATCCCCGACGTGGATGTGCTGCTCCACGCCGACTGCAACGACCAGGAAGTGGCGTGCGAGATCAGCCGCTACTCCTCCCCCCCCGGCGCCGCCGGCAGTGACGGCGGCGAGGAGCGCCCGGCGCCTGCCCACGTCTTCTTCATCGCCACCATCGTGCTGGAGGGCGGCGGGCCCAGCACCGCACTGTTGCTCCGGACCCGGGAGGTCCAGGCGGACCCAACAGCGGACCCCGAGCCCGGACAGCGGACGTCGGTGTGGGGGAGGCTGGGGCTGCGGCTGAGCGAGTCTGGGTCTGTGCTGACTGAGGGTGAACATCTCGACTGTCTTCTTATGGTTTAAGAGAACATAACGTGAGGATGATATAACATAGTGCTTTCAAGTGACCCCTGATTGCAAATCATGGGGTGTCACAGCAGAAAGCACAGGACAGTAGTATTATATTACTGTCTTTATATTACCGATATGAATTTAAAAGAATTAAAACAAATAAATGGGGAATGTAAATATAACAAAATACTGAACATATATCAATACGCACACAATTAAATGTAAACATTACAGACAGTTTAGGAAGACATTATCGACAGCATAAACAATGTGGAAATGATAGTGATGGACGAAGAGCAAAACCTATCTGAAAAATGTGCTATTTTTTTAAGGATGCCTAATACAATACACTGTTTTTGGACTATATTACTATATTATGTGTTAACAATACTGACCAGGTATTAGTGCCTCACAAAGTGCGGAGAGGAGGTTTTTCCCATCTTTTTTAGGTTTTGCTCTTCAGCCATTGATATGTATCAATGGCTGAAGAGCAATATATAAATGTGAGTGACCTAAGTGTCTAGTGTCCATATGCTACATGATGATTTGATTGAAAGGTTCTTTTGTCCTTTTGTCTGTTACATTGCACCTTCACCTGCCTCTCTTCTAGTGGTGTTCATGGTCTTCGCCAAGGAGAAGGAGCTTTCTGCTCTTGTGGGCAGTGATGTGCTCCTCAACTGTGGCTTCAGGCAGCAGGAGACGGTACAGGAAGTGGGACAGGAAGTGGGACAGGAAGTGAGCGTTGAGTGGTGGCTTCAGCACAAGGGACACGGCAAGAGAGTTCTTGACCTGAAGATGACGGATCCACAGGAGCACCCGGAAGCAGGTGACCGCGGGGCACCAGACCTCAACACCCATTGAGGCGAATGTGTTCTTGACAAAATGCATTTACTCATTTTATGTTGATATTGTACACTTAGTGGAATAGCATATGGTGGCCCTTTCTTCATTGAAAATAAACACACAAGCACTTAGACAGACAGACAAACAGACAGACAGACAGACATACTTTAATGATCCCTGAGGGAAATTGCATTCGTTACAATACTCCAGGGGAAAAAAAAGAAGAGACAGACACTCTACGTATAGTAGAGTGTTAGAATATATAAATATATAATATAAACCTATGTAAAAAATATAGAAGAAATATATATAAAGAAATATAAAAATATACATAAATGTACATACATCCAGGCATACACAAAGAGGTACAAGATGTTCAATTATACAGCATATCGGGGAGGTCAAGGAGGACATATTAGAGGTCTGAGATGGAGGATCAGATGTAAATTCTGACTACAGTGTGTTTGTGTGCAGTAGTCACTAGAGAGGGCTCCAGCGTCGACCCCGCCCTGCTGGTTGCAGACGGTAATGCATCCATGACCCTGAGGAACCTGAAGGTGTCAGATCAGGGAGTGTACATCTGCACAGTCAACGTTGGCCCCTTCCAGGCTCAGCAGACCATTAAACTTCATGTCCAAAGTGAGATTTCCCTCTCAATTCAATCCCTGATCACAAAAAAAAATTTTTGTCAACTCTTGTTACTTTAAGTACAATATATTTGATTAATTCAATTCATTTATTTTCCAGAACCTCCACGTGTGTCCTTATCAGAGAACAAGCTGGTTTCTCAGGAGTTTCCCGAAAAACTGGGCTGCCAATGCAAGAACTACTATCCTCTGGATGTCAAGGTCCAGAACTAATATGGTCAACCATTAAACTGGACTAGATTTGATGATTATCACAACCAACCTTCTTTGAATGACAAAAATAATTCTTTGTTTATCAAGAATATATCCTCCTAGCATAGTTTGTCCTCCTAATCCCAAATGTCCTTCAAGGCTTAACAGCTTCAGGAGCCAAAAAAATATTCAACTCTACCTAACTAATGCTCACAAATCACATCTAGTGCACTGTAGGACTGCAAAAAAGTAGCAGTTAAGAGTAGTAGAGGGTAGTGCGGCTAAACTTCAAGTGCACTTAAACTTCAAGTGCACTTAATTTCACATGCACTTTCATTTCAAGTGCATTTCGTTCTTGTTTTTAATGGCGCTACGGTGCTCACATTACGCATCATTCACATCATGCCTCTTGGGACATCCCTACAGTCACTCGGATCGTACATTTCTGTACGCTAAACAGAGATCGTTGCTGTCGTTCAGATGGAGTGGTTTTCCGTATCCCCGGGCGGCGCGGAGACGACAGATCTGAGCGGCCATACGTTCCTGTCGAGCCACCGGCAGCACGCTGACGGGACCTACTCCCTGTCCTCCTTCCTCGTCCCGCAGCAGCACAGCCTCCCCCCTGAGACCACCCTGGTCTGCAGGGTCAGCCACCCTGCCCTGGAGGCGCCCGTCTCCACCAGCCTGGTGGTGCAGCCGCCGGCGTCCGGTAAGATGAAAGCGTCACATGGATGGCGTCTCACTCGGTCGTGTCGAGCGAGCGCGTGCTTTAAACGGGACATGCATAAGACTTTACATTTACATTTACATTTAGGGGCATTAAGCAGACGCTTTTATCCAAAGTGACTACATTTGTAGTCGCTTTGGATAAAAGCGAGTACATTTGTCATAAGAAGGTTGAACATTTCATTGCTGCTAATACAGTAAGAAAGTCACCAGAACAAGTTTCAAGCATTTCAATTGCTAGATTAACCATTGCTAGTATAAAACATCTCTGACTAAGTGCCAAGTTACAAAGAGCACTGAAAGTGCCAAGTTACAAAGAGCGATTAAAGTGCCAAGACGTATATCAAATAAGAGCATGAGGGTAGGGTTATGCAGGGTTCAGATGAACTCTGAACAAGTGGGTCTTGAGTCTCTTCCGGAAGATGGGGAGTGACTCTGCAGTCCTGACATTGGCAGGGAGCTCGTTCCACCACTGCGGTGCCAAAACGGAGAAGAGTTGAGATTTCGCCATCCGACCTTTTCCTCCTTTTAGTGATGGCGGTACCAGTCGACAAGCTGAGGTAGTTGAACGGAGTGCTCGAGCAGGGGCGTGGGGTTTCACTAATGAGACTTGATTAGTCGAGCCACCCGTCATCTCCATTCGGTCAAATAAGTGACACCAAGGCACACCTGTATATTCAGCCTAAGTTATCGTCACTGTCGGGGAGCTGCGCCAAAAGCTGAACCAACCAACCAGGTGCGGCGTTTACGCAGTGATACGTCGCGACGTGCCGCTAAACATTGTCGCTTTTTATGACAGAGGCTGCTGATTTAAGTGCCTGTTTGCGTGGTGGTGTGGCGTGTAAGTGGAACTGTTCTCTGTGATCCATTGTGCCAACAGATTCCTACTGGATGGTGCTGGGTTTCCTGTTGATCACTGTGATGTTCTTCTACCAGCTCATGAGATGAGAACGTTTGTTCCTCCCGGCGTGTCCCCATTAGCCCCTCGTCCTTCCACCTGCAGGCGTTTGTTTCAGAGTTAAAAGTGCACTATGATCGTGTTTGTTTCTTTTTTTTTTATCAGCAGGACCTTTCTGGAACATTCCTGGGGTGATTTCGGGAAAATTGGTGTCAAGTTGCACTATTTGGTTTCTGTATAAAATCAGAGCTTTGGTTGTTTGTTGTAGATGTTATGAATATTTATATTGTGTGAAGTCCTACTGACTACGAAAATGCATTTGTTTGCAAAATAATGCCGCCATGTTTCTTTCACATATTGTTCAGCTACACACAGCAGATGTAAAATGGTACAAAAAATGAAGTGATAATAGTTAATTCCTGATGTATAAAACAAAATTGAGCCCACATCGACTTCTATTGATGAGTTCTTTATTGGCATCAGCAAAAGTGGTAAGCATGCAATTTTACAGAATGATCCATTTCCAATTGCATCTCTCACTGCAGTTCAATGGTGATTACCCAGTGATGGTGTCAGTATCACACAGTATCACTAGACAAATGTGATTAACGTTAGGTTTAGCTTCTTTGTTTTTTTTACTCTTCAAAATCTGTCTTGGGAAAAAGATTTCTGGCTTTCGGTTATTTCTGACCACCCTTAAAAAACCAACAACAACCTTGAGACAACTTTCGTCAGCATGACGGGACCAAGGTGCATTAGACTCCTTCAAAGACTTCTACTGACTCTATTGTAGCATTTTATGTCCTTTCCCTCATGTAATCGTATTTCCCTCTCCCCCCCCCGCCTCAAAACACAAGTGGATTAAACAAACATTGTCCTAACTATGGCGCATCATGGCATTGCATTCGTAGTAATAATACCTAGATCAAAGATACATTTATACACAGGTCCTTTAAACAACTACCAAAACTGAAATTAAATAAATCGGCAGTTCGTTTCAGAAATGGCAGATACACAGGTCACACACACACACACACCCACACACCCACACACCCACACACAATACTATGGACACCTTTTGCCATGCAAGTTGGAAACGAGCACCTCCCCGGCCTGATCTCTTGGTGACTGGGTGTGTCTGGTGTGGAGGGGGGAGGAAGATGAGGAGGAGGAGGAAGAGGAGGAGGAGGAGGAGGAGGGAGAGGGTCAAATGGCGAACAACAAGTGGACACAAGGTTCTGAGCGACTGCAGTGCGCACAGTGGAGTTCTGACCGGGACGGCTGAGGGAGCGCGCTCCAGAACTCGGAGCGGTCCTGGTTAGAAAGATTGTCGGGAGAGACGAAACTTCTTTGTTTTCCCCTAAGATGAATGAATTAAAATCTTTTTTTGCTGTGCCACTCTGCCCGCCGCGTGCGCAGATCTCGCTCAATCCCACTCAAGAATTAGCAGCTTCATAGAGGTTTATTTTTTTCGTTTTCCATCGAAAATTGCTTTTTTTTTTTTTTTTAACATCGAAATTAGGTTTTGACTTCACCGGAAGGAGAAAGAAAATGTGTCACTATGGTCTTTCTAACCTGTAGTTGCTTGTCTTTTCTTTACACACACACACACGCGCGCGCACACACACACGCATACATACACACACAGCCTCACTTTTACAGGTCACTTTATCCTATTTGTTCTTATTAACATAAAGCCATTCAGAAATTCAAAACTAAGTGAAAGACACTAAGCACAGGAAAAGAAAGCAACAAATTAAAAGATCTACATGATGAATCACCAACAAAAAAAAGAAGCTATTAGCTACAACGCCTTGAATCACAAATACACACACACACACACACGTACACACACAGCAAAAAAAATGATCCTAATCTTAGTCTAACCATGAACTTGTATTAGTAAGTATTAATGGTTGTTAACGGTAGGGCTGGGGTGGTGGTGGTGGGCATAATGTCAGTTAGGCGTGTCAGTATTAATTTACAAATGTCAGACACTGAAAATGGTTAAATGAACAAGCTGTGGCATACTGGGGGGTACAGACCAGGACGGTGGTGGGCCGTCTCTGTGTCTCCATCCTTCACACTCGCCCCCCACAGAGAGAGCGAGGACTCTCCTCTCCTCTTGGATCCTCTCCCATGGGCGCCTTCAACATCTCCTCGCCATCTTTTGTTTCCCTCTCCATCCCTCCATCCATCGCTCTCTCTCTCTCTCTCTCTCTCTCTCACCATCACTCCCTCCCCCCTCCTCTCCTCTTCCCAGCCACGCCCCTCATTCACGTAAGATACGCAGAGAAGATGGGAGAATGTGGTCGAGAGTCCATGTCACATCAGTAGGAGAGAGAGGGGGGGGGGAGGGAGAGAGCGAGAGACAGAGGGGGGGCGTATTACTGTGGTGCATGAATGCAGGGGGAGGTGGGATGGAGGGCTGTGAGGAGAGGGAGGAGAGGGAGAGGACAAGAAGGAGTGGATGCGGCGCTTGGGACTTTTGTGTCTTTTTTTTTTTTTCTCCTCTCTGTCTTCCCTCGTCTTGCGTCGTTCCAAACGTCCATCTCCCGGCGGACGAACGAGAGCTCAGTAGAAGAAGTACACTGTCAGGAGAAGGGGGGTGGGGGGGGGGGGGGGTGAGAGACATACACAGAGAGGGAGCGAGAGACAGAGAGAGAGACATATACAGAGAGGGAGAGAGAGAGAGAGAGAGAGAGAGACATGCACAGAGAGGGGGGGAGAGAGAGAGACATACACAGAGAGGGAGCGAGAGAGAGAGAGAGAGACATACACAGAGAGGGAGCGAGAGAGAGAGACATACACAGAGAGGGAGAGAGAGAGAGACAATAGCTTTACTTGGTATGACTTCACAGCGGTTACACAACAAGGGAACCTCCTACACAGTCAGCACTCCGTTTTATGTTTGCCTTTGGAACCGGTCATTTAGGCGTGTTATTAATAATTGACGAATAAAGCAGTCATGAATAATTGACGGTGGCGGCTCCAGGAGCCCTTGTGAGAGAAAGCGCAAAGAGAATTTTTATGTGTCTCTGTCACTCGTGAAATTGAAAAAATCGATATAATCAAATCTTGATGTTTTTTTTTTTTTTCTTCACATACCTTGTTTTGCTCTCTTTGATTTAACATTAGACCACAGGAACATTTGAGGAACAATGCTGGGTCATATAAATCACGACCAAGCAGGATAACAGGATGTATTATCTAAACCCCTCGGCTAGCATAGTCCAAAATGTGAAACTATATTTATTTACACGCTGGTCTTTGGTCTTCACTCCAATGACTTTGGCGTCTGTGCGCGCGCACTGTGTGTTCAGCGCGTTAGCTGTGTTATAGCGACATCAGAGCCGCGTCGTCGAGGTCTGGTCGTGGCTACGGCCTGCCGCTGCCGCTGAGCAGCGCAGCTCGAAAAGGATTCTCACTTGCGAGCATTCACGTGTTTCTCTTTCAGTGATGTTTACCTCGCTGGCTCAAATCATCGAATGTGAACGTTAAGTCTTTAAAACCAATCAAATGAAATGTCGAGCTTAAGGATGTAGAACCAACTCATCCGGTAAGCCGCAGGAAAGGTTTCCCCCCTGACAATGGCTCTGCATTCAACTCATGGTTTTTTTTGTTGATCTGCCATCAGGCTTTCCAACCGGCCATTTTAATCTCAGCGGTGACGTTGATCACGTCTGCGTATCAACCCCAATGCATGCACAGATCACTGATATGGACACTCAATGTACATCGCCGCAATGGAACCATCCTATTCATCGGCACTCCCCGAGCTGTAGATTTATGATATTTACTACCCTGCTGCTTGTTTTACTGTTGTGTTTTTCTTTTTGTTATTTACATTACATTTACATTTAGGGCATTTAGCAGACGCTTTAATCCAAAGCGACTTACAAAAAGTAAATTTGTCATAAGAAGGTGAAACATTCGATTGCTGTTAATACAGAAAGAAGTCACCAAGTTTCCTATTTATGACCAAAAAAAAAATACTCTGAAAATATTTTTGTATGATTGGTACATAGTTGTTGCCGCCTTGTCCAAAGGACTTCACAGTTCAGAATCACCTCACGTTATACTGTGAATTTGAACCATAAAATAATTTTGAGTGACGTGCTGCAGCGGGTATTGTCATTAGAAAACATTGGAAAGTGGAACGTATATTTCTATAGAATTTCTACA
>JAXIVH010000002.1:7184760-7244760 GCA_036785325.1 Urophycis tenuis | reverse complement strand
ATATTTTATGTATTTGTGATGTCGATTGTTTTTGCTACTATGCCGCTAATTTAATCGATGGTTACAAATTGGCAAAAAAAAAAGAAGAAAAGTGTGCTAAATGGTGTCAGGAGACTCCTGCCCCCCGCCTCCTACTACACACGCAGCCTACAGTCCCGCTGTGGGAGACGTAGCTTGCAACGACACATGACCGAAGGCAGGTGGTTTCGATATTGTTGTAGCCCAAATAATACACGCTCTCGTCCTTTTCACAATGAAGTAAATAGCAAGCACCGAGGGGAAAAAATAGAATAATATAAAAGATATAATTAAATGTTGACACATTTGACATCAGTTTTATTTTTGTAAGAAATTGAATCCCGCGACCAGGTTTTCTTCACATATTTAATAAAGTTTAATCACAAAACCGGCACGCCACATCACAAGTCATCACAACATCGCGCTCACGTTTCCGAACAGTCCTGCGCTGAGCAACACAGATGTGTCATGTGACGTCCACACATCCTTCGGTCTCCCCCTCTCCCTCTCTCTCTGTCTCCCCTTCTTCTCCCCCGTTATCGGTGCTTGCCGGTGCGGTTGAAGCGGCGATACAGGAAGCGGACCCTCTTGTCCAGGTTGAGCTTGTCCTGCGTCATCATCCGGTCGCCCACCATCTTCCTCTTCCTGATCAGGCGCTGCAGCTCGTTGCCCTGGAAGGCCTTCAGCCAGCAGGGGCCCACAAACAGGTCCTTGGGGTGCACTTTGAAATCCCCTGGGGAGGCCAAACACAGTCACAGATCACCCTTCATGAGGCCGTGGGAGGGAGGCTACCTGTATCAGTGGGGGGTCATGTTTAAACATGGCTCTGATCGTCTCTAGATGCAAGAAAAAGCTGTTGGGAATAACGTGTTCGAATTGGTGATCACCGATTATTGATAAAATGCGGTGCATATTTCATTCATTTATAAATAGAGTTAATGTCTGTATGGACATTAAACCCAATATTTACATTTTCATTTAGGGCATTTAGCAGACGCTTTTTTATCCAAAGCGACTTACAAAAAGTACATTTGTCATCAAACATGATGGTGAAATTATCCCATTCATTGCAATACACAATTTCCCAATTCACAATTTCTTCCTTGTGGGTGATGGGGGGAGGAGGAGAGCCACAGGGCAAGTGGACCGCATGAAATTGTGGAAAATCATCCAGTTGCCCTGAGGAAACGGGACAATGTTCCGTTAATAATGACAAAGATAAAACGTGCGTTTCAATGTGCCTCACAATAGCAACATTGTGCAGAGCTTTGACTTGCCACATAGAGAGACATATTAGAGCGTAGCATTTGTTCTTACGGTTGGCTAGATGGCACCAGAGCCTGCAGTATTTGGTTATTCTCACCATGGCACGGTACAACCCCAACCAGGCGCCCCTCAATCTCAACTGGTAGATCCATGGCATTACACAGTGTTACCACATGACATAAGTCTATTGAACCCGCATCCAACAATCGCCACACAGACGTGGTGCTCTCCTTTATTGGCACACACTAGGTTCTGAAAACTTACCCAGGATGCCTACGTTGTCATAAACTCCAAACATGGACCTCTTCTCTGTCCATCTGTCCACCTTCTTCAGCTCTGGGATAGCATGCATCCTGACTCGATAGCACATCCCTGGAGGGAAAAGCACATACAAGATTTTAAAAGTTTCTTGAGTGTGCTCTGCTGAATATGAACACTACTTACAATTCACTATTGATATGTCATTTATGAATGTTGTATTTGGCACTGAACCTTACTAGCAGAATGACAGCGTGCTCTTAAATGGCATTAAGAGCAGGTAGGTGTCTTGCTCAAAAGAGACTTACAGGTAGTTAGACCCATGCCATTATCTTTGACCCAAGAACCCAACACTTACCAGTGGATATGCTTCGAGCTGCTTGAAGTAGAGATCCTGTGAGCTGACATAAGGGCACGCTGTTTTTCAATAACCCTCCCAACATAGCCATGATGCCTCCTGTGAAAAGTAATAACGAATGAATGAAAGCATTTTCAACGACATTGATTGTGATAGTAGACAAAAATATATCGCTAGATGACCTATTGTTGTACGTAACACAGCCCTGTCATTTAAGTATCTTTACAATGACCCCTGGTCGTGAGCTCACAGCTAATTGGCGTTACAGTATCATAAAAACGGAAGTAAATAAGTAATACAAAAATTACCTGTATAATTATTTTCAGAAACAGCGTCTCTGTGGAGTCGGGTTTTTTGCAATGTAAATCATACCACGATAAAGAAGAAAAATCAAGGTATTATTGAAAACACAACATGCGCACTGTGGTCACTTCCATTTTACATCGTATCCCAGAATGCATAGCGCGCTTACCGTAAAACTCGCAATGTAACGCACGCAAAAAAAACAGTCTATGAAAAAAACACAATCGGAGTGGAAACTGATCGCAGTGTCGCAATGGCATATTTTCACCGCAAGAGGAGCACAGTGGATTGATTATCTAGAATTTTTCCGTGTCCTACTAACTACATCATAACGTAAAAGCAATGACATCAAAACAGTTAGAATGTTAAACAACATAAAAAGTTTATTAGTTAAGTGTGTGATGGAAAATTAAACCACAGCCATTTTTCTGCTTATCATTCTTGTGAGCACTCATACTTAGTTATCAGATTTCTGTACCTGTTGTTCTCAATATTTGTATGCATGATTTATATATTATATATTTATTTATATATTATATATTATATATTTATATTCATTTATATTTATATTCATTTTTCTCTATGTGTGAAAACCTGGGTACAGCCCAAGTGGTGGGCCTCACATTTGACCAACACTCCCCAATTCCATTGTGAACGTGACACGCCACTAACGGCGATTGTGTGACGCAGGCCTCCTCGACTCCGTGCCCTGAGCTGTTTGGTTCATGAAGATCTGGGGCCTCTGGTTGTCTCGAGGCTTTGGGAACGAGCAGGGACTGTGTCTCGTCTGAAAGAGTGGGAAAGAAAGTGGTGGTGTCTATCCTTATAACATCCATACTCATAACATCCATACTGTTCATTTATTTATTACTATTACTATCATTACCCCCATAATGCACCTCTTACTGTTTACTGTTTACTGTTTACTGTTCTCAATTTGCACATTTTACTATTTACTGTTTTATTGCACTCGCGACCACCTTAGTATTTTTATTTTTATTCTTATTTTTTTATACTTATATTTTTATATATTTATATTTATATTGCATGCTGTCTTGCACCAGGGATTGAGGGAAACGGCATTTCGGTTCTTGTGTATGGCCTGTACATTCATGAAAACTGACAATAAAGTTTACTTGAATCTTGAATCTTGAATCTTATCTTAAATATTTCAATGTCCCTGTCTGGGTCTCCTGTACCTTTGGAGTTGTTTACCTTACCCTGTAAAAGGCTCCGGCCAACAATACTGGGCGCGCATTTCTGAGAAAGCTGTATCAAGTGTATTGCTCTCTGTTGAACTGTACCTGTTATTTTGTTAACAACTTAATATGAAAAAAAATGTGTCTTTTGGTTTAATCTAGCACCTCAGTTGATTTCATTCAGCGCTCACTGTCATGTTCCGTGCCAGTGACCCCTTCTAATGGGATTCGGTTACATTCTGTAACTGACCCTCAAACTGATTATGATTTAAAGAGTGTTAAATCAGTCAGCTTCTAACCTTATCATTCAAAGTTAAACATCAAATGCACACACGCACGCACGCACACGCACACCTAACACCTAACTAGAGCAAACACATTCCCTACACTACACATTCACACTAACACATTCACTACACTCCACAGTCCACATCATTAAAGTTCATAAATGTGATCCATACGTAAGTAATTGTCTTTTCTGTTATGGCATAAATGTGTCTGTAAAACGTATCATCATAACGGCACTCAGTTGTCAACATAAAATAAACTCAATTGCCTTTTTGCCGAAAATGATATCAGCGACATCTGTATATAGAAATAGGCTATTGTCTGAAATGCATGGCAATGTGTTTTAGAGAATAAAAGGCAATTGTTGAACAACCTGACAGCTGAACAAAGCAACCTGGCTGAAAAAACATTCACATTTGTGAGGAGATTGAGATGTGGTTAGCAAAAGATGTGAGAGGAACATTTGATTCACTTGGTGAAAAAAAACAGAAGAAAAACTGATTATTAGAATATGTTCCAAACTCCAGAAGAGTGGGCTGTGCTGTAGACCTGAGCTATGTCACCCGATAGAGGAGCACTCTGTGAAGTGCAGCTGTAGGAAATATCAGCTCATGTCCCGTGCCCCTCTCCGTCAGATACAGTCGCTGACACTGTAAATTAGCGTACAGCCTGATTCATCTGATTTGCGTGTTTTTTTCCACCTGTGACGGTGGTGAGCGAGGGTAGGATTAGTGGTTAACCACACGGGGACGTCTGCATTTTGAGTGGCCTCCATCTGCTCTTTGAAGATATCCCCTCTATCAATGATATACAGCGCAGAATCACCATAACATAACAACAAGTGCATTGACAATCGAGAAAAAGAGTGACTAACTCTCTCATATTCAAATGAAAGCACTGCATTTACCAGACCACGCTGATGGGAAGAGTAGACGGAGACTTAAGAGAGGAAAGTGCTGCATACGGCAGCCAAAGCATACACTTCCTGTAAAAGGGCCTAAAACCCACAACAAACATTTGATGTATTCATGTACTGGTTCACAAATATCTGGTTTCTGATGTTGAGCGGCTTCATTTTTTCCATATAATTTACAACAACTAGTTCTGTCTCACTTATTATCACTTACTCACTCCTCCTCGTCCCCTATGGGACATAAGGCTTCAATGAGCACTCTCCATTGCACTCGGTCCCTGGCAGCATGCTGGGCTTCCCCATGACAGGTTCATCTGATACAGCTTTTGTGTCACAGTTCTGCGCCAGGTGGTTTTGGACCTCCCAGATTTTCTTTTGCCTGGTGGTGTCCATCTTAAGGCGACTTTAGTGATGTGGTCCTGCTCCATCCTCAACACATGTCCGTCCATACAGCCATCTCAGGCATCTGTTCCTCCTTGGTGATACTCCGACTTCCTGTTTTTTGTACAGTTCATTATTGGAGATCTCATTAGGCCAAAAGATCTGGCATAGCCGTCAGAGGCATCCATTATGGAACACTTCCATTCTTCTCATGTCTGTTTTGACAACTCGCCAGCTCTCTGAACCGTACAGCAGAACAGACTTTACATTGCTGTTGTATCGGAGCATTTTCATTTTAAGGCTGTCTTGTCTTGATCTCCAGATGGGACGGAGTTGGGAGAAGGCACCCTGAGCCTTTCCCAGCCTTGCTTTGATGTCATACGATGCCCCACTGTCCTTAGTGATGAGACTGCCCAGATAGGTGAAATCTTTCACAAGCAAACAAAGTGGTTTCTCATGAACAAGGATGGATGCTGTGGGGATGGAGTTGAAACACATCACTTGTGTTTTGGAGGTGTTGATACTGAGCCCAACTTGTTCAGCCTGTCAGTTTTAGCCTGCATGTTGTACTGGTTGGTTGATAGGAGAGCAAGATCGTCAGCAAAGTCAAGATCTTCCAGACAGAGTGGATGCCTCTGGGTCTTTCTGCTGTGGTGTTGGTTGTGATCCAGTCTATGGCGACCAGGAAGAAGATAGGGGAGATGATGCACCCCTGTCTCACTCCGGAGTGCACGGAAAGCTCAGTGAGGTAATTTGTGTGGGGGGGGGGGGGGGGGGGGTGTGCCATTCGAAACACTGCTCCATGATGTTACGCAGGGCAAAGATCTGGTCCATACGTCCTCTTCTCTTCATGAAGCCTGCTTGCTCCTGTCTAATCCTGGTGTTAATGGCTGGCTCCATCAGGTTGAGAAGGACTCCTTGAACAGAACACCTTGCTTGGAATAGACAGAAGGGTGATTCCACGTCAGTTGTCACAGTTCTTGATGTTGCCTTTCTTGGGGACTTTTACTACTACTATTTGACAATAAGACTATTAGCGCGATCTTTTCCTATAAAAGATGCGCTTTGTTTCTCGATTCACACATGCGTCCGTGTCCGACGCGCTCCAGCTTTGTTAAATGTTTTTCAGTAATCATGAACTCCACACACTTCTTTCTTCTGATTGGGTTATTTATTTCCAATAAAAAAAAACAACTTCCAACTTAGGGAATTCTTACCGCAGCATGGAGTGACAGACAGATCAGTTGATTACTTTCTTTTCCATTTTTCCAACAAAACAAACAAACAATGCTTGGCAGCGGTCTAAAACTGTATGGCTGCGTGCTTGAAACCGAGAGAGCCCGCCGGCCCCAATAGCCAACCCTTATATAGCCTGGTGCTGCAGTCACCTGTCTATTAAGAGTAGGCGGAGGTGCGAATAGACATTAATCATGCACAGCTGCACATCAGCTTCTAATAAACAAAATCAACCATAATTTCACAACTTATAATTATTATCAATTCAACTAATAATTCAAACCAGAATGTTTCATGTTCACATCTCATAATTAATCAGATAAATAATAATAGTAAAATAATTCATCAAAAACATAAATCAAGCATTTGGCTCCAACATTCCGGCCCCTAATTGGCATGTAGGAACAAGTGACAATTACCTAAAACAAAACACAGGAGCCAAAGTCCTTTTCTCTTTTACACTCAGTACAGTTTCAATAATATTTTGTTTCAAAAGTCCATTATGAAGTCTGTAGATCCTTGTAGGTGATGTAGTATGTATGAGCAAAGAAGTCCAAGAATGTGTGCTTATGTGTGAAAGTGAATCATGGGGGGGGGGGGGGAGGGGGGAGGGAATGTATGTGTTTTTCAGACCCCATATGGAGCCTCCAGGAGAAGAACAAGTTTGGTGATAGGCCTGCAGAGGGTGCTGGTCTTGGTCCGAACTTGCACTTGTCTTACATATCCCTTAGAATCTGGCAAGGTTTCTGTGACTTGGCCCATACGCCAAGAGCTTCTTGGGGCTGTATCGTCAATTATTAGAACTATGTCTCCTTTGTCAAAGTTCTGTGTTTTCCTTGTCCATTTGTGTCTTTGTTGTAGTTCAGGCAAATATTCTTTTATCCATCTCTTCCAGAATACATCTGCCATGTACTGAACTTGACGCCATCTCCTCCTGCTGTAAGAATCATCTGGACTGAACACTCCTGGTGGTATGGAGGGTTTTGTTTTGAGAAGTAGGAGATGGTTTGGTGTCAAGGGTTCCAAATCCATGGGGTCGTTGGATGCTTTAGTGATTGGTCTATCATTAATGATAGCTTCTACCTCACAGAGTAAGGTGGCGAGTCCTTCGTCGTCCAATGTTTGTTGGTGTAGGAGAGTGCTAAGAATCCGTCTGATGGTACGGATTTGTCTCTCCCAGACTCCTCCATGGTGTGATCCTGCAGGTGGGTTAAACAGCCAAGAGATGCCTTTTTTCAGAGCAGCAGTTTGAATCTGAGAGTTGTCCAGATTTTGAACGGCCTCCCGCAGTTCACGCTCTGCTCTAACGAGGTTGGTCCCATTATCCGACCTCATGACTTTGACAGGGCCTCTTCTGGAGACAAATCTCCTGATAGCATTTATGCAGGAATCAGTATTGAGAGTATGTGCAATCTCTATATGAACTGCTCTGATATTGAGACATGTAAAAACGACTCCATATCGCTTTACAGTAGACCTCCCACGCTTGATGTCGAATGGACCAAAAAAGTCTACACCCACATTGGTAAAAGGTGGTTCATCCGGAATGACCCTTTCCTTTGGTAAGTCAGCCATGAATTGCTCACCCTTCACAGCACTCATCTTCCTGCAGATGACACATTTGGTGAGGATTTTTCGAATGGCTGAGATAGCTCCTGGTATCCAGAATTTTTGTCTCAAACGTGACAGTGTGTGACTTCTGCCACTGTGTCCAATATTCTCATGGATGTGTCTGATAATGAGCTGTGTCACATGTTTGTTCTTTGGCAGGATGACAGGGTGTTTGGATTCTGATGGCATAGCAGACTTGCTTAATCTACCACCGACTCTTATCAGTCCATCCTGCAGAATTGGTGACAGCCTATGGAGATGGCTGCTTGTTTTCACCGCATTTCCTTTCCTTAAGGCAGTCATCTCCTCTGACAAGTTTGTTTCCTGGCAAAACTTAATGATTGCGACTTCAGCTTCTTGCAGATCTTGCACAGAGAGAGCTTGTTTGTCCTGTTTGTCCTTTTTATTCTCAGGTAAATCCTTTTTCTTTCCAACTGCCAGTTTTAGTGTAGCTTTGACACGAAGAATCCAGGCCACAGCTCTTTTAAGGCGGTGCCAGTCAGAATACCATGAGAGCATCCTATTGACAGTGTTCCTGCTCTCTTCCACCACAGCAATGTTTAATACAAGCACCTTCACCTCTGGATCTCCAGGAGTGAGCGTTAAATCTGAATCTGGTGTCTTAGGCCATTCAGATTCAGGTTGCTGTAGAAACTCTGGGCCTGAAATCCAGGACACAGATCTTAAGAAGTTGGGCACTGAAACACCTCGTGAAGCACAGTCAGCAGAATTCAGGCTGCTGTTCACGTACCTCCACTGAGAAACATTGGAAGCCGATCTAATAGTTTCAACTCGATTGGCGACAAAGGTGTTATATCTAGAAGTGTCATTCTTTATGTATTTTAGCACTGATGTGCTGTCGGTCCAAAAGACTGATGGCACAAGAGGGACTTCAAGCTCTTCTTGTAACATCTGATCCATTCTTACTGCTACAGTAGCTGCTGTTAGCTCCATTCTTGGGATAGTAACAGGTTTTAGAGGAGCTACTCTAGCTTTGCCAATAAGGAAAGCACAGTGAACCTGCTGGTACTTGTTTAACATCCTCAAGTAGGAGACAGTGCCATAGCCACTCTCGCTTGCATCAGCAAAATGATGAAGCTGTGCCGTGTCA
Source organism: Urophycis tenuis (assembly GCA_036785325.1). Taxonomy (NCBI): domain Eukaryota; kingdom Metazoa; phylum Chordata; class Actinopteri; order Gadiformes; family Phycidae; genus Urophycis; species Urophycis tenuis. Next base: position 7,235,818 of record JAXIVH010000002.1, on the reverse strand, counting down.
AGTTGTCCTAAACCTTCAGGTTTGAGGCATCTCCTAACCTTGTAGTCTTCCAGCAGGCTCAAGTTTCTCAACCAGGTAGACCATTTTTGATGCAGACTTTCAGGAATCCTCTCATCCCATCCAAGCTTCAAACCGCAGAGCTCCTGCAAGATCTGTTTAGCAGGAAGGATGACTGGAGCCAACATTCCAAGCGGGTCATAAATGGAACTAACCATTGATAAGATCCCACGCCGGGTAAGTGGTTTGTCTGGAAGCTTGATTTTGAACTCAAAGGAGTCTGTCTCAATGCACCATTGTACACCTAGTGCTCTTTCGACAGGCAAGATGTCTTGGTCAAAATCCAGGTCTCTGACCTCCTTGGCTCGGTCCTCTTCAGCTATGGAGAGAATCAACGCTCTGCTATTGCTGATCCACTTGGTCAACCTAAAGCCTCCTCTGGCACACAAAGTGATCAGGTTTTGAGCAAGGGTCCGTGCTTCATCCTCCCTCTCTACAGACTTGAGACAATCGTCTACATAGAAGTTTCTTAGCACTGTAGAGATGGTTTCTGTGTTGAAATCTGCCAAGTTGTCTGTTGCACAATGCCGCAGAGCAAAGTTCGCACAACTTGGAGAGGATGTAGCTCCAAATATGTGTACAACCATTTTGTACTCCTCCAGTTCTTTGCTCCAATCTCCGCCAGGCCACCAGAGAAACCTTAAAAGGTCGGAGTCTTCCTCTGGGATCCTGACTTGATGAAACATTCCTTCAATATCAGCCATGAAGGCAACAGGTTTCTGGCGCAGTCTAGTGAGCACACCGACAAGACTATTGGTCAAGTCAGGACCTTGTAGCAGATGGTCGTTCAGACAGGTACCCTGATAGCTAGCACCACAATCGAATACCACCCTAAGCTTGTGTTTTTTTGGGTGGTACACACCGTGGTGTGCTATGTACCAAATCTTCTTGCTCTGTCTTGTCTTGGCCTTGTCTTCAGGTGTTAATTTAACAGCAAAACCTTTGTCCAGAATGTCCGCCATGAACATTTTGTACTCTTCATAGAACTTGCTGTTCTTTGTAAACTTCCTCTTCAAATTGAGGGTCCTTTGTTCAGCGACACAGCGATTGTTTGGAAATTCGGTGTCTCCTTTCCTTAATGGCAACCCAATGCTATAATGTCCATTTACCAACTTTATGGACTTGGAGACGCTTTCCATGAACATTCTGTCCTCCTGTGACATTTCAAGGCGTTCTTCATGCTGACGCTCTGGGAAGTCTTGTTCAATTTGCTGCCGCATCAATTCATCTAGCTTGACAACAGAAATCCTATAAGCCATAACAATCTGTTTTCCAGCTTTTGAAACACTAGTTTTACGAAAAGGACCATTTACAGTCCATCCCAATGCAGTTTTAACAGCATATGGTCCGTTTTCCTTGCTGCTTATGACTTTCCATGGCTCCAATGCCTTTGGAACATTGCTGCCAATCAGCAGACCTATATCAGCATCAATTTGAGGGAGCTTAACCTCATTCAGATATGGCCATTGTTCCAGATCCTTTTCTGTAGGAATATTTTCCTTTTTTACAGGGATTTCCATCTGCATGTAAGTATCAGGGAGACCAATGTATTCATTGCTGTCCAAGCTGCTTATCTCCAGATCAGACGCAGTAGCTGTCTTGACAACTTGCTCTTTGTTCATGGTACGTAGGAGTATGTCAGTTGCCCTTCCAGTCAGTTGTAACTGTTTGAGAAGTGCCTTCGTACAAAAACAATCAGTGCTGCCTGGATCTAGGAAAGCATACGTCGTGACTGTTTTGTTATTCCTTTTGTTTTTTACTTTCACAGGGACGATAGCCAGGACAGATTCAGATTCACCGGCCCCAGTATCACTCGATCCATGTTCTTTATTCTTTATTTCCACCAGACCACTTGTGATAGACTTTTCTTTGTTGTCTTTGAGGGTTCTTATTGCTTCGCTGTTGGTGATATGCAAAGTAGTGGGGTGTCTGAGTAAACACACTTGACAAGTAAGTCGTTGATAACATCCTTTGCTCATGTGCCCTGCCTCTAGACATCCAAAGCACACCCCTTTCTTTTTCAGGAACTCCAGCTTTTCTTTGTGGGCTTTCTTATTAAGTTGGGAGCAGGAGTCAAGTTTGTGGGACCCATTGCAAAATAAACAAAGCTTGCCAGTTCTTTTAGTAGCAGATGGGCCAGGAAGAACTGCACCCTCTGCTGTGGGCTCTGAAACTGGTGTCACACTAGTGACAAAACCACTCTTGCTCCTATTCTCCCTGCTAGGTCTTGGCATTTGTTGCACAGAGGAGGCTCCTCTTGTGGTTGGAGTAATGTCCTTCAAACTGCCAAATACTGGGTGAGACAATACTTGAGCCTGATTATCCACATACTGCACCAAATCAGCAAATCTAGCTCTTCTGCCACCCTGGTCTTGTAGCTCACAAGCTTTAAACCTCCATTTTTCTTTTAGCTTATAAGGAAGCTTTGAGATAATTGCTCTCATGTTGGCTGGATGATCCAATTCCTCCAAATAATCCACTGTATTCATGGCATTGAGGCAACTATTTAGAAATAGTGAGAAGGATTTCAAAGCTTCAGCGTCTTCCACCTTTATAGCTGGCCAATGGAATGCCCTATCCAGGTAGGCTGTTGCGATTGTGTAGTCATTTCCAAAGTATTTTTTCAACAGTCTTTTTGCCTCCACATATCCTACACTTGGTGGCATGTACTGGCAGCTGCGTACCAGCTCTTGTGGTTGGCCGGTTGTAAACTGTTCCAAAAAATGAAGTCTGTCTTTGTTGTTGTCCGTTCGCTCCTCTATTCCATGCTCAAAAGCCCTCATGAAAAATTGATATTCCAGTGGATCACCTTTGAAAACTGGTATAGTGAGTGAAGGTAATGATGACATATTTTGTTGTTTTACAAGAGCTTCTGTTATTTTGTTTTGTTTTTCCATGATTTCAGACAAATTGTTTATGCTACTGTTTTCTTGTCTAGGCACAGTGTCAGGCCTTTCAACTATGGCAGGTGTGTGCTGCTGCACACCAGACTTCCTGTCCGCTTGCATGTTTTGTCCCGGTAGGTACTGCTTGTCAGGAGCTCTGCCAGGTGGTAAGGAGTATTGCATGCCACGAGCTCTGATATGTGGTCCTTGCGTTGTTTTTGGTCTCACCACCGGTGGCTGTTGCACTTGAGCATATGGGCTTTGAATAGCTCCTTTTCTGAGATAAGAGTTCATCCCATCAGATCTATTAGATGCTTCAGAGCCCTGTTTTGATCCCATGGCCTCCAGTACATTGATTTTTGCAATTGTTGCTGCTAGTTCTGTTTCCAGTTCCAGTTGTTCTTGCCGTTTCTTTAATTGTTCTTGCTGTGCCTCAAGTTCATGCTTTTTATTCAGGGCTGCAACCCGCTCCATGATAGCAGCCTTTTCAGCTTCTGCCTTTATGCGAGCATATGATGTTGATGTGCTTGATGCACGAGACTTGCTTTTTGTTTTTGCGGTGTTCGATACACTGTCACTAGGTCCAATGTCATCAGAGTTTACGACACTTGGTTGCTTGTCCTCTCCAACAGTCAAGGGTGAAATTATTTGATGTTCAATTTCAGCACTTGGTTGTCTAATTTCACACAACCATATTTGTACATCTTGTCGAAAAGCAGTAAATTTGTCCATTTTCTGTTTAAGCCACTGAGATTGCTTTTCAAATTCATTTTCAGGCAGTAAACCCTTCATTGATTTTTGACATTCACATGATTCAGCACAAAGTCGGTCCATTTCATCCAAGTGACCTTTTATTTTCTTTGCATTTTCATTTGATTGCATGAGCTCATTCATGGACTCCATTAGTGTTTTGATTTGTTTGCATTTTGAGTTTCTTGTTTTTTGAGTGTTTGCCAAAAACAACTCCAAACCTTTTGCAGTGTGCTTAGTAACCCTTTTTTCTTTTTCAGGTTCCATCACATTTTCATTTTCCACTTCAGTAATTGGCTCATTGTCAACATCACCCCCTAGTGACTGAATATCAACAAGACTCTTAGCCATTACATCTTCATCCATTTTACCTTTGTTCAAACGTCACAAGAACACACGTGAAACGCTCTTATTCCAAGTTTAATCATTCCTGATTTGTTTGAATGCCACACTTATTTGTTTGAATCATAGACTGGTTTGAATGCACACTCCGTGACGTCCTGCCGTGTAGGCGTGCCCACACGCGAGTGCCTTGTTTCATTCTTTCATTCAGTCATTCGTTATTCCAGTGACAGGTCGCGTAGTAATGGCAGGTAAACATTTGTAGATGCTGACGATCCTTATGCCGTTGACTTTTAGACGATGCAGTTAAGTTTTAGACGATATTAGCGCGATCTTTTCCTATAAAAGATGCGCTTTGTTTCTCGATTCACACATGCGTCCGTGTCCGACGCGCTCCAGCTTTGTTAAATGTTTTTCAGTAATCATGAACTCCACACACTTCTTTCTTCTGATTGGGTTATTTATTTCCAATAAAAAAAAACAACTTCCAACTTAGGGAATTCTTACCGCAGCATGGAGTGACAGACAGATCAGTTGATTACTTTCTTTTCCATTTTTCCAACAAAACAAACAAACAATGCTTGGCAGCGGTCTAAAACTGTATGGCTGCGTGCTTGAAACCGAGAGAGCCCGCCGGCCCCAATAGCCAACCCTTATATAGCCTGGTGCTGCAGTCACCTGTCTATTAAGAGTAGGCGGAGGTGCGAATAGACATTAATCATGCACAGCTGCACATCAGCTTCTAATAAACAAAATCAACCATAATTTCACAACTTATAATTATTATCAATTCAACTAATAATTCAAACCAGAATGTTTCATGTTCACATCTCATAATTAATCAGATAAATAATAATAGTAAAATAATTCATCAAAAACATAAATCAAGCATTTGGCTCCAACAAAGACCTTTGGACCAGTCTTCAGGGATGGTGTCACTGTTCCAAATATTTTGGAAGAGGTCCTTCAGCACTCATGTTGATGTTGGTGCGTCGGCCTTGAGCACCTCAGCATGAAGAGCGTTGATGCTACATGCCTTGCCACGCTTCAGGGTTTGGATGGCAGCTTTAACCTCAGCAGAGTCAGGGGGGTTGGTGTTGATTTCCAGGATATCCTCTGCTGTCTCTGGGTTATCATTCCTATTACTAACCCTAATCCTATTATTAAAACTAACCCCATTGCTAACACAAACCCTATTACTAAGACTAATCCTTATACTTGCACTAACCCTTTTAGTATAGCTAACCCTATTACTTAAACTAACCCTATTACTAAGACTAATCCTTATACTAACGGTAACAGTATTGATAACAACAACCTTATTACTGACAATAATCCTATTAATAACACTAAGCCTTTTACTAACATTACTAACCCTAAACTAACCCTAAGACTCACCCTATTGATCAGACTAACCTGATGACTAACACAAACCATATTTGTTTTGCACACAACAACAGGAAAAAGAGCAGATGAGAAGGCAACACAAGAAAATCTGTGGAAGGTACGTAAGTGCGTCACTTGTGTGTGTGTGTGTGTGTGTGTGTGTGTGTGTGTGTGTCCCACACACAAACTTAAGCAACTCCCACAGTCTATATATAACTCGATTTAAGAAACACATTACAGCATTATGCACTGATGAAGGATATCAAATACATTTTTGTCTCCATTGGGAAACACTACTGCTAATAACTTGAGCTACTTTTTGAAAGAACACTATGTATTGGGGGCATTTTATATTTTGGAATCTTTATCTTGTTAAAGGTGAGATTTTACAAAAATCTGTGTATGCATTATTTCCTTTTGTGGTATTTGTAAAAAATATTTACACAAATATATGTTTAATGCAAAGCTTCGATACATGTATACACATCACCTCACCAGCTCCAGTTTGCTTGCCTTGCGGTCTGCAGGTGTTTGGAGTGAGAAGACTGAGGTGTTAGTGGAGGAAGGTTCCCAGGCTGTCCTACCCTGTCACACTAACCTTCAGGCTCCGGCGGTCGCTCAAGTCCGATGGGCCAAACGAAGCGCAGGGTAAGAGAGAGCGTGCCTGTTTTTGTCTCGCGCACACAAAACACCCAACAGATATGCTTGCAAACAGAGAGTTGCACAAAATACCGTTTCATGTCTTGCTGATGTAATGTGTATTAGGCTACATCCATATGTGCATGTCTAGGAAATACATAGCTGTAACATACATACAGTAGCCTACATACAGTACTTCAGTACTTAGCAAATTAATAATTTAGCAGATATTTGCATTCAAAGCAACTTTTACAAGGGAAGCTGAGAACAATCAAGCATAGAATCAAAACTGGAGTAACTGAATAGTAACTTAAAAGTAACTTCAGAGTAGCTAAAGCTGTAGGAGTCAGACAGCGTTTTTTAAAATAGATATTTATATTTATGAATATATATATATATATATATATATATATATATATATATATATATATATATATATATATATATATATATATATATATATATATATATATATATATATACTGTAACTCTATATCTATATAAATAAGCATGTGACTTGAGCGCCACCTGTAGCACCTACAGCAGCGTTTGGAGGAAGAACCGGAGTGGGCTGGAGTACCGCGGCGGGGCGTGGACCCAGCACGGCAGGCCCCACCGCGTGCGCTGCCCCCACGCCGGGTACAGCGTCGGGAACTACAGCCTGCACATGACCAACGTGACAGAAAGGGACGGAGGGCTGTACTCCTGCAGGGCGCAGGGCAACGATCAAGTCGTTAATAAATGGGTCATGCTCGTGGTCATCAAAGGTAAGACATTTACAACATTTAAATCCGCATGACATCATGGGGAGTTATAGGGAAATACACAATGGGACACAATAAGTATTGCTTAGCGTGCACTTTTTACAGGGATGGTTGAGTTTTGCCATCATGCAGCACATGCCTGTAGGCTGCTGATTGGGTATCAAATCTAGCATGTGTGACAATTCCTTAATATGAAAAAATACATGATTACGTGTTGGATTAAAATATACTGTTAAGGGCAACTATAAAAATGTCCAAATATTGATTAGGATTCCTTTAATTCAGGGCTACTTGATAACAACATCAACTAACAACAATCCGTATGGATTTGGGGATGGACTGTTCCAACTGTTATCTATCCATCATACATCTAGGTGGACACAACCCTCGACCTTACAATGACCTTTACTGAAAACCATTTTTTAAAGCAGGTCTCAGAGAGAAAAAAAGCACAATCACTTAGATTATAGATTACACAAACATGGTACTATTATTGGTAAAAAAGAATCCCATGAAAATGCATAGTTTTGGTTCAAATATAAACAGGATAGGATAGGATAAAACTTTATTAATCCCTTAAGGGAAATTGGGTCGCCATAGCAGCCAGGGTACATATAAATATAAATACAATACAAAAAATATAAATTAAACAAAATGCCCAAAAATAAAAATAAATGGATAATAAAAATAAAATAAATAAATACAATGCAGTGTTGTAGACAGACAAATTGTAAAAAGACAATACAGCAGTGACGCTTATATATATTTCAACAATGTAATTTTAACATTGAGTTTTTAACAAACTTCCTTGATACTGACACCGAATCAACATACATCTTCATAATTGAATACATGGGAATCGTATTCTGTTAGTAAGAAACAATGACACATCGCCACCACCGATACTACCACCAACACCACATTATTTCCAATAAGGAGACACCCCAGAGTGGTTTATTCTGCTTAACCACAGTCACCACGCTTCGATGTTACCTCCTTTCGTCTGACACCTTGTGCTTTCTTATCAACGTAATCAGCTGAAATGAAAAGGGAAAAGGAACTTTCAGGGTGATTCAGTGCGATTTGACCATCGTTGTGAATGTATTTGGCACCTTGACGCAATGGCAATGCTATGGCATTAGTGTACATATTCTCTCCTGTGTGTTCTGTCACAGTGTCCATAGCTCCGTCAGTGCCAGTGGAAGGCACCGACGTGGTCCTCAGTTGTAATGTGAGCCCTTGGCCCGCGGGGGCCCGGACGCACTGGAGGCTGCGCGGCGGACCCACCGGGCCTCATGGGGTGGCTGTCCACCACCGTGTAGCGGCCCCTCCGAGGGTGCTGAGGACCAGGGCCTCCCAGAGCATTGCGGGGAACTGGACCTGCGTGGTGAGCACTGGGAACAACGTGGGAGAGGCAACGCAGCATCTGGCAGTCAGAGGTGAGGACCAAAGGAGTCCGGAGTCTATCTCAGATTCGGACGCAGGTTACTTCGGATGACCTTCCTCGGCAAATAATCAAATGAATGTAATTAGAAATACGTAATTAGAAGTAAATCTCATTAGAAATACACGTAATGTTCAACAAGGCAATACAAACATCAATACAAATATATAAACATCGAAATATGCATTTAGACCAGATCGATGTGTATATGATAGATATGTGTGTAACTAAATACAATGCGTGGAGATTATTAATAAACATAACGCGTTGGTGTTGCTGTTTTGTTAAACTCTTGCCTGAGCCTGACTCTCTCTCTCTCTCTCTCTCTCTCTCTCTCTCTCTCTCTCTCTCTCTCTTCTCTCTCTCTCTCTCTCTCTCTCTCTCTCTCTCTTCTCTCTCTCTCTCTCTCTCATCTCTCTCTCTCTCTCTCTCTCTCACTCTTCCTCCCTCCCTCCCAGGGATTGTCCACCCAGCGTGGACCACACCAGGGTTTATGCTGCGGTGGGCTCATCAGTCACTCTACCCTGCGTGTTCAGTCACGGTCTGATCCCATCCAAACCCATCTGGGAGAAATCCAGCGGAGGGTCAAACCCTTCCTCATTTCGGCTCCCCTCCTCCTCCTCCTCCTCCTCTTCCTCCCAGAGCCCCTGGGATGTGTCTGCGAGCATCGGGGCCACAGTGCCAGCCGACCAGGGGACCTATGCCTGCTCTGGGATGGTGGAGGGCCACAGGCTGACCAGAAGGCTGCAGCTTGTTCTTTCTTATGGTGAGGTTACTTCCAAAGTAACACAACACACGTAACATGACAACACATCCTGATGAGTCATGTTGAAGGAAATAATGTACTAATGTAATAATGTATTGACATTAATTTCAGTCAATACATTATTACTCTGTGATGATTAACATTTATTTGAAATGACTGAATGCTTTATGTAACATTTAACATGAACATTTATCAAGTAGGCGTACTTGACTGTTCAGTGTGCATTCATTACACTGTACCATAAAGCATCATGCTTCTTTTTTCAGTTGAGAGCAACAGAGGAGACCCTGAGATACTGACCTGTCAGGTCACGGATGACAGGGAGGTCACTCAATATGAATGGGTCTATATCACCCAGGACACCGATGGCACCCAAATTGTGACCTCAAAACAGCAGGGGAAAGTCCTGAGGATCAACGGGCTCACAGAGCCTCTGGGCGAATGGGCCTGTCGCTTCTATGGGGAAAAGGGCATGCTGGGAAATGCAACATACCTCGCTGTGAAGATGAGTAAGTTCACAAAATGCTTACCTGGTCGTATTACAATTAATTTCAGTCAATACACGTCTAACAATGAGTGAATTATAATTGGAATGTGTGTGTGTGTGTGTGTGTCTACAGGTGGTCTTCGTGGAGACAGTGGCCCACCGTTCTCCACCAACACGTCCACAGTGCTGGCCCTTAGTCTTTTGGTTGTGTCGCTGGTGCTGATTCTGGCTCAGCTGCGCAAAACTCACCAGATGGTAGGTTTTACTGGTCCAAAAAAAATTACATTCATTATTTCTATTGTTTTTTTAAAGGTACAAAGATACTAAATCTACATAATATATATCCAGTTTATTGTCTTAAAAAGATAGCTGTTTGCTTTATATGTGTCCGCTGATGTGTAGGGATGGGGAAAAAAATGCTATCAGTTGATTATTACTTGCAGATATGCATATTTTTGTACATATTCAGATTAACTCCATAACGCTATCTCTAACGTATGTTTATGTATTCCCACAGGAACAGAAGCTAGTGCAATACCCTGCCCTCGAAGCTACGGCTCATGCTATGGCCATTAAGGCGGAGCGAGGAAGGAGCCATGCAAATAATGGGAAGATTGCAACATAGGCACAGTTGTCTCCCTTGCTTGTCGATGAGCTATGTAGAGCTATGTTGATGTGTTGTATATATATTTAGAGTAGCATTTTTGTAGCATTTTGTTGTTGTTGTTTTTTGCATTGTAATAAGTAAAAATAAATCTGTTTTGAATCGTGATCAATTGCTTAAATAATTAAATAATTGTGTTGCACTGTTTGAATTGAATTGGCGGAAATAAACAAAATCGAACTGAGAGCACTTTGGAATGAAGTAAAAGTTGTATTAAATAGTAAATTAATCATTTACAAACATTGTTCCTACATTCATTCTCACTAATAGGAAATTCATAATCAGTTATAAATGATAAACTAGTACTCCAAGCAGTCACGAAAGGTATTCACAGCCCACACACCCATACTCAGAGGCTACAGTCAGAGAATAAACTAAAGAATCCTGAACTACATCCAAGGTGCAACACAGAACCCGTATTTGAAACCCTAATCCTAGTTTGAAAACCTAACCCTAGTTTGACACCCTACTCTAGTTTGAAACTCTAACCATAACCGTAGTTTAAAACCCTAACCTTAGTTTGAAACCCTAACCCTAATTTGAAAACCTATCCCTATCTTGACACCCTGGCCTAGTTTAAAACCCTAACCTTATTTTGAAACCCTGACCCTAATTTGAAAACCTAACTCTTTGAAACCCTAACCTTCACCAAAATTTGAAACCCTAACCCTCATTTGAAAAACCCTGACCTTTGAAACTCTAACACAGCCACACACAAAAACACAAACATCGACATTCGCCCACACAGACGATCAATAGTTGCAGGCGTTTATTTGTAATTGTGCGCCCTCTATAGGTGAAGTGGTGCATTACGCAAAGACACAATACTATAATTTACATTGTGACGTCGAGGAATGAGACAACACCACCAAATTTTATACACATGTTCTATGAGCATGGCAAGTTATAAGTTCCTCCTCTATTCTGAAGCGGACTTGTGGTTTATGGAATGTTAGCACATTGCATATTTTGAATTTGCCATAACTCTGCCATTTTTATACCAATGAAAAATCCACCATTGCCCTTAAAAATCATAAATATGATGTGACTCAAGGAGAAATGGATGAAATAGCTACAAGTTACAGTGACGCAACGCTGACTTGCTTAACACTCCCGACTGCTGGAGCCAAAGTTGTACGGCCAATTGAAACAATGGTTAACCAGCACTGTTATCCGTGGTCAAAACAGTCATACTAAAAATAATTTTGTGAGCATGATGAATGTTGTAACTTTACCGTATGCATTAGCATAGTGGCTAGCCTAAATCCCTATATAGAGATTGAAGTACACCAGATCAATATTGAAATGTACTATCAATAAATGATTTCTACTTGATTACTGTATCCGGTGTTTCCCGGATGTAAGGGGTAAAGGGGAAACAACACAATTGACAGGCAACCAAATAAAATGCACACTTTTTTACCTTTAATAAAATTACAGATTTCTCTGTGTTTGAATATTGTTGAAAACATTTGAGATAATGTAAGTACACAACTCAACAAAATGTATAATAAAAGTTTTTTTTTTTTTTTTTTAATTTTCATGATATTTCAATGATATCTTAAAACAAATAAATTAGAGCAAAATTTTAAAAAATCTACAATTTGAATCAAAAATATATTTTCTTTATCAATTTATACAAAACACAATTAATTATAGGTGTAAATCCAAAGGTAAACTTAATACCTTTTTTTTTAGTTGCTGCATTTGAGTATATTGCATGAGCCAAAAGTATGAAATCATTACATTTACGTTTTTTTCCCATGCATGTTTTTCTTTTACTGTTTATTCAATTGCTTAATCTGTTACTGACTTTGTTCCTCACTGCTCGGTTGAAAAGTATTAGAATTTATCATGACGCTTCACACACTGAACAACATGTATGCAACACATACATACACACACACATTTAAATAGTAGTTGATATCCTAGCTCCACCCAGTCAAGAAAACTGGAAGATCACACCTGGCTGATCTTTGCATCAGGGAGTTCTGTGATGTTCCATGTGGTCAATGTCTTTTTAATGTCGTCTAGCATCCCTGTGTCTCCGTTGCTGTGGTCGGTTGGCCCGAGATAATCCATGACCTCATCATCGTCAAAAGACCAGCCAGGCCAGTCCACGTTCAACTCATCCACAAAGAAATGGCTGGAAAACATAGTGAGTCAGTGGGATGATTCTTATAGGGTAACTTTCACAATATTAACACAAGTATCAGGGGAGTTAAAATAAACAGGGGCCAAAGTGGTTCCCATTGTCTACAACTATTTAGGTGTGATACGAGGAAACAAAAGGGAATGAAGAAGTGGTTGTTCCGGTGCAGGCTGGGAGCCTGGCTGCCAGGATACGACCACAAATGCTGAGTCTGAGGTGATTAGCGGTACATAGTGAAATCAGGAACGGGGGAGTGGGAGTTATTTTCATGGTAAAGGAGTGAGGTGATCGTAGTACCGCTAGGTGTCGTAGTTATAGTGTCAATAGAGGAAGGGAGCTTTCTTTGAGGTGCAAAGAGCCTTAAAACAAGGACATATTTAAGTATGCTTGAGTGTGGTGTGTAATTAATTATTTTCCACAACACTATCATGATGGTCTCCAGGCTATGGCAGAACACTCGGTGACAGTTTAATTTACAAACATTTCAAGTCTTTCTAGTGACATAATTGAATATTAAATGTAATGCAAATTGACAACCCTTAATTACAGTAACACACTCACAAATACAGTTATGTTTCCAAATCAGTTTGAGCTCTAGCAAGTTGCATGGACTTCACTTGTTTTTAACACTTGTTAAACTCATTGGTACCTTGGGCCATTTGCCCCTCAGATATTGGATGAGTTGTCCCCACATTTTTTTTTAAGTAATGGTTTCTTTCCAGCTATCATGCCATACTAGCATATCATTCAGAAAATGGGACTCAAGCACTCTTTTATTGCAGTTGATTTTGGACTCAGATTGCTATTTGAGGGAATTTAGACTTAAATGAAGACTTGTGGTTTATAGAATTCTAACCCTCTACCTTTAAAAAAACAAATAGCATTACCGGTCAGGGAATCATCCTCACCTGTACTTCTTGTCTTCGGCATCTCCATCGACAAGTTGTTCCCTCCATCCCTGACTGACTGTGGGTACTCTGTGTCTCATCAGCTCCACCTCCCGGTCACTATCGGCCAACGCTTCGGAGGACGAGGTAGTAGAAGGCGGCAGATGCCATGGCCTTGTGTCTTGCATTTTTCCATTACTTCCAATTTGCCCTGCTTCTCTCCGTACTCTTACTTTGGCCCGTTCCAAGAGGCCCTCCACGGGGGACAGGTGTGCATGTTGCCGGTGGGTGTACCGAGGAGATAGCTCCATATATGTCCTTGGCGCTTCACTGGTGGAGTTGCCGTGAAGCTCGTGAAGGTCTGGTACGGAGGCACTCCTCTGTGACTTCCGAGTTTTCCACTCCCCAGGGATCTCCTGGGGCAACTCAGGGAAAGGTTCCAGTGAGGCATGGTTTTCATACATGTTCCAGAACATCCCCGGGTTTGTCTTCAGAGAGCCTAGCTTGAGCACTCGGTGGCTTGCGTCGCTGTTGGTGTGGCTGGGGTCAAAGCTCCCCTCCAGTTTCTGATTGGAGTCCGAGTCGGAGTTGGACGAAGAGTTGGTGTGTGGAGTCGACCACACTTTCTCTGGTCCTCCAAAAGTCAGGCCATGGGTGTGAGTGGTGTCACCCTGTTGGCTATTATTAGGCCTTCTTCTGCGTAACTTGGGGGACTTTAGCTTTCTGGAGAACCTCCCGACTTCGAGAACAGCCTCGTCCTCCGACAGGCTTTTGCGGGGTTCCTTCCATATCTTATGGTCAGCTAAGTGAGTGCTGTACCCCGCCTTCATTGGCCTGCCAACGGGTAACGATGGAAACTCTTCCATTGAGTTAGAGGAGTTGCTCAATTGGTGGTCTTTTGGAGGGGAGACCAGTTCATCTGTCAGGTAGTCTACCTCTGGGTATTCACCCATGTAGAGCTTTTGTCCCTCTTTGGGTTTACTTCTCAAATTACCTGCTGTGTTTTGAGGGCACATGTTGGTGGACACAGAGGACTTGTGATTCCATGTGACCCTTCGCTCTTTTGACCATGTGAACTCTGCCTCAACCTTTTGCCTTTTTACCTGCATTTCGATCCCCTCAGGAGACTTGTGTTCCTGCTGTTTACTGGGGAAGCTGCTGTACATTGACCTGCTATGGGGCCCTGTTATTTTGATTTCAGGAGTAGGTGTTTCAGCACTGGAATCAGAACTGAGATTGGAAGGTTGAATTGCTGGCACTAATGGCAAGGAATCAAGCTGTTGGATTCTCTGCCTGTCCAACTGTCTGCTTGCTTCATCCTCTCTGAGGGTCTTCAGTGTGTCCTGAGGAATGACCACAAGATACATAATGGATCTACAACCATACACAAGAACAATACTGTGCAAAACAAATAGAACAGTATGGTGGTGCTGACCTTTGCCTGTTGAATGGTGGAGACCCATGTGGAGCAACTCTCTGCAGTGGTTGTCACAAATATGTAGACGTTGTTAGCACAGCCAAGCTCACCGACCTCCACAAGGAGAAATGAGTCTGGGCAAAAGAGCAGAGGATTGTGCGGATATTTCATATTATGCCATTTAGTCAACAGTCTACATCAAAATGCATAGGCCTATAGTTGATTATATCATTGGTGGGGACATAAGCAAGCAAGCGTTGTAACTCAGAGTCCATCAGTTACAATTGTAAGGACAATTCTGCCATCCCGGAATAATTGAAGGATAATTTACAGATTACTAGCTATGGATTCACCCCTGGTATCACTTACAGCCGTCTTTAAGTGCCACACAGCAAGTTTTGTCCAAAGCCAAGGGAGGGACAAAAACCCTCAGCCTGTCCGACTTCTTCTGGACTTTGGTCATGAGCAGCACATCAGAGAACAGCAGAGCCACGACCCCCTCCAGCTGCATGAGAGCCAGACAGAATCAGTGCCTTGAAGAGAAGAGACGTGCTCTCCCCAGCTCTCCCCAGAAAGGAAACTCGGCGTGGTACACACCTTGTTTTCTTTCCTTCCACGGATCTTCAGACTCTCCTCCAGCAGAAGCTTCCGAACAATGTGTGGGCCTACTCCCACCATGGGGGTTGTCAAATCAAAGTGGCAGATCTCTTGTAAATGCTGAAAAAAAAAGATGGCCGTCATGGCGAGATATCCACATCAGAGGTCATAGTGATGCATACTGTATTTGTGCATTGCATGTATTCATCCATGTTTGATGAAACTTGGTTTACTTTCTCATTGCTTTTAAGTTACTTACGTTCATCACATTACAACTGGTAACTCTTATGACCTGTAAAAGGTTTTACCTTCTCGATTTCCTCATTTCCTCCTGGTACTTCATATCCCTCTACTCTCTGGGCAGAGACAGACAGGGCGATCTCTTCTGCCATATGCCTCAGGTTGTCATTGATGTTTTTCAGAAAAACATTTACACTTGACAGCTGGGGAATTGGGACAATGGAAGCAAAACACGTAAATGATCCATCAGTGGTCAGACGTTAAACTCTCATATACAGACTTGTGAACTGGTTACATTTCTAGGGGGGGGCTTTGTGATACTGTGGAAGAGTGTTGAAAAAGGCAGAGAGAACAACATGGAGCACAGCACCACATGTCTCAATTGAACAAAAACATCTTGCCGAATTGGCAATATGACCCCACCCCCCACATGTTACGGTTGGAGAGGTTCTCACCATGCCCCAGATGGTCTGCTGTATGTGGGGTTCCTGGGTGTACTTGAGCACAGCCTTGAGCAGCAGGGGGTACTTGGTGATCCTCTGGTGGGGTTTGGCCTGCATGTCCCCCAGACGCATGCGGTTGCACAGAGGGTGGTTCTCCACCCACTGCACAAACAGGAGGAAACAGTTTAGTACAGGAACGTTAACCTGGATACTGGAAAAGAGTGGAAGAGGTTGCAAATTAAATTCTAACAATGTATAAAGAAAGGAAAATGTGTTTTCTTTTGACAAAAAGTGAGTAAATGTAAAATAGATTAGGGTTCTAGGGGTGGGAGGGTACTATCAACATTTGAGTCACTAAGGGAGTATTTGAGAGATAAGGGGTTTATAAGAACAACCCAGATTGATTACCGGTACTTATTACTTATACTTATTACTCACTCACTCATCTGAGCTGGTGTGAGTCGGAACTTGAACTAACTTTAACACAGAGTCTTTCTGTGTTGTGAATATTAATTTTTGGTTAAAAAACACACCATATACAGATATGTCATTAGATTTAGAAAATGTGTTTGCATATGCAAATACTGTTACATATATGCATATCTTTATGATGGACATGTGTGTGTGTGTGTGTGTGTGTGTGTGCACATGGTACCTTCAGATAAACAAGAAAATTAGGGTTTGTGTCCATTTGCTGCCGTGCAAATCCCATTGTGTTCTCCTGCTCCAGGCAGTATGGTAAATAGCTGTCAAAACGCTCACTAAACTGAGAGAAATAAAGAAATGAAAGACAGCGGGACAAAAAGAAAGAAAGAAAGACATAAAAAAGTATGAAGGCATGACATAGATGAAAGAAACATAGAAGGAAACAAACAAAACAAATAAATAAAGCAAGAATTACATCATAATAATGAATGCATCATTTAATTCATTAATGAAAGAAACAACAAACAAACAAACAAAAAGGTTTGTTGGGCTAAATGACCTTTCCAGACAGAATGCAGTTACCTGCAGGCAGCCTGCTTCTAGACTCCTGGGGTCAAAGGGCCTCCCTGTCCTCCGCGTATTCTGTAACATGGGAAAGATCACTTCCTGCCAGAACTGACGGTGAGCATTGAGGACTACTGGGAGGTTGGAGAAGAGCGACTCGGGTTTGATCTGGGGAGAGAGAAAGTAATGTAATGTAATGTAATGTCATGTACATTTTATATCATGTCACATTCACCACATTCTTAACAGAAGTTTCAATGATTGTGTGTGATTGTGCAGATGTGTGGATGTCCATCCACACATCCAAAAACAGCAAAACTAACTACGTACAAATCACACTGACCTCCGGGAGGAATCCATGTTGTTGCAGGTTAATAAGAGCAGCAATAACCAACTGTAAAACAACAGACATACATCATTAATCAATGTCATGTGACAATATCACTAGTCACATCTTCATTTTTATATGATATATTTATATTATTATTATTTTTTTTAAATTTTTTTTTTTACAAAACATATCAGCAGAGTTGTTCTAAATAGAATACGTCATTTGGATGACTTGAACAATTATTAGTAAAGAGCAACTTCCTCACATCATTGACGATGGTCAGCTTGTTAATGTAGGCGAGCTCGGTATGAACAAACTCCCACAGCGCCTCCTGCTGGTGTCTTTGGATCTTTGACATGGTCTGGACCAGGGAACACAGGAAACAGTTATTACAGAGCCCCAAATGTACCACAAGGTGAGTGTGATTAGCCATTACAAGCAGTTTCAAAAGCTGTCCTGTCCGCTAACATAAGCCCCTTTCACATATAGAGGAAATGGAAGAAATCAAGCTGCACTGATGATCTCTCCCACTACCTGCACCTCCTCCTCTCAGACTTCACCTCCTCAGTGTCAACAGCCAAATCTACATTCTACCGGAACAAGATCAACTCCTCTCCCTCCAACCCCAGAAAACTGTTTTCTATGTTCTCCTCTCGCCTCTCCCTCCCCCCCCCCCCCCCTCCTCACTCACAGCTGATGATTTTGCCGACTCCTTTACCAAGAAGGTGAAGGAAATCAGCATCTCCTTTAACCCTGCTGCTACCTTCCCGAGCCCCACCTCCACAGCTATTCTCCCTCCCCCAGCTCCCACCTCTGCTAGACTTAACCGCTTTACCCCTCTCTCCTCCGAAGAGGTCCAGAGACTGGTCACATCTAACCATGCGACCACCTGTCCTCTTCACCCCATCCCCTCCTCCCTTCTCCAGGCCATCTCTACCAACATCCTACCGTTCATCACCACCCTCATTAACTCCTCCCTCACCTCAGGTCTCATTCCTGCACCTTCAAAACTGTCAGAGTCAAACCACTCCTCAAGAAGCCTACCCTCGACACTCCTGACATCCTGAACTACAGACCGGTATCTCTGCTATCATTCCTTTCTAAAACCGTGGAACGTGCAGTCTCTAACCAACTGTCCTTCTACCTCTCAGAAAACGACTTCCTTGACCCCATCAGTCTGGCTTCAAGACTGCGCACTCTACAGAGACTGCCCTCCTGACGGTGACCGAGTCCTTTCGCGCCGCCTCTTCCCTCTCGTCGGTGCTTGTTCTCCTCGACCGGTCAGCGGCGTTCGACCACCAGTCCCTCCTTACTACCCTCGCTGAACTCGGCATTACTGACACTGCGCTAGCCTGGTTCACATCTTACCTTATGGATCGCACTTATCAGGTCACATGGATCGGGTCCCTATACAAACCCCGCTCGCTAAACACTGGTGTCCCTCAAGGCTCAGTACTAGGACTGCTTCTGTTCTCCCTATATATCAAATCTCTAGGCTCTGTAATCACATCACACGGCTTCTCCTATCACTGTTATGCGGACAACACTCAACTGTTCCTCTCCTTCCCGCCCTCAGACACTGTTGCACTCTTGGACAACTGCGCATCAACTCATGCTCAATCTCACTAAGACTGAGCTTCTCTTCATACCAGGGAAAGACTGCCCTCACAGGGACCTGCTGGTTTTGGTCGAGGGCATCACAGTATCTGCCTCACCAACCGCAAGGAACCTGGGCGTAATACTCAACAACCAACTGTCCTGCACTCCAAACATCACTGCAGTGACTCGCTCCTGTAGATTTTCTCTCTACAATGTCCGCAGGATCCGGCCTTTCCTCACGAGAGAAGCGACACAGCCCCTGACCCAAGCACTTGTCATCTCCCACCTGGACTACTGCAACTCGCTCTTGGTTGGACTCCCTGCAACCGCTATTAAACCTTTGCAGTGGATTCAGAACGCCACAGCACGTGTTCAACCGACACAAATTCTCCCACATGATCCCCCTCTTCTAAAACCTCCACTGGCTCCCTGTAGTGGCTCGCATCAAATTCAAGACGATGCTACTGGCCTACAAAGCCCTTAATGGAACTGCCCCTATCTACCTCCCAAAACACCACGGCCCCGCTAGAGCACCCCGCTCAACTACCTCAGCTGGTTGACTGGTACCTCCATCACTAAAAGGAGGAAAAGGTTGGCGGATGGCGAAATCGGATGGCGAAATCTCAACTCTTCTCAGTTTTGGCATTGCAGTGGTGGAACAAGCTCCCTGCCAATTTCAGGACTGCAGAGTCACTCCCCATCTTTCGGAAGAGACTCAAAACCCACTTGTTCAGAGTTCATCTGAACCCTGCATAACCCTACCCTCATGCTCTTATTTGTTGTACGTCTTGGCACTTTAAGCACTCTTTGTAAATTGGCACTTAGGCAGAGATGTTGTATACTAGCAATGGTTGACCTGGCAATTGAAATGCTTGAAACTTGTTCTGGTGACTCTCTTACTTTACTTAGCAGCAATGAAATGTTTCACCTTCTCATGACAAATGTACTCTTTGTAAGTCGCTTTGGATAAAAGAGTCTGCTAAATGCCCCAAATGTAAATGTAAATGTAAATATAGTTTCTGGTAAATTACTGGGATAACTTTGCAGGCACTGATAGTGGTTTACAATAGTCACACATGCAGCTATGTTCAGGAACATTTCCGTCTTGCGCCGTTCACACATGGCATAGCAGTAACGGAATATGGGCCAAAGGACAGTCAAGGAGATGGCGGTAATGCAACACACCTGTAGATGCCAGCCGCCATAAAATGTGTGGGCTGAGAGGAGTTCCCTTATTTCGGAACCTGTCCAGTAAAAATGTGCTTGTTTGCAAACAAAAGAAGCTGTAGTGATATTACCATCGGATCAGATTACCTAATTATTTACGTGCCTCTTCCGGCAATGTCACTGCTGTCACTCACAGCCCAGTACAGACAGTGATACTGGAATGTTGTCAGGTCTTGAGCAGGCAAATTGCCGGTGCAGATTTCCCAGGATATTGATCCCTGTTCCCATTTACATGACCCTATATGAGGAAATCTTCCGGAATCTGCAGGGTAAAGCCCAAGTTATGCTTAAGTTATGCTTCCGCGTCGGCGCAACACTAGGGGGCTTACAGACCCATTACGTCCTTGCAGACCCCCCTTGCGTCCACCACAAGGACCTGACGTGCACCTCCCAAAATTCCTAGACGTGTGTCGAGGCGACGCAACACCAACGCAGTGGCATTGGCTGTGATTGGTCCGCTAACTACATCCGCTGGAGATCGCTTTTCCGGTTTCCACTCATAAACACCGCCACGGTGTGATAAATGCTTCGACTGATTGGTAACAACATATATATAACTTTTGCCTTCATGTCTGTAAACTTTTTTTTTTACTCGCTAGTATGTGTGTAATGGCCAGAATGGTCATTCTGGTCGCCCTCTACCGGTGTGGCATTGAATTGCATTTTGACACGTAAACCCCACGCAGAACCATCACGGTCTCATGACTGCGTCCAAGCAACTGCATGGCCATTGCGTGATCACTACGCGAAACCATAACCGATGCTTAAGACTGCATGCGTGAAAGTGGCTTTAGTGACATCAGGCAACAACCCATCTGGTCAACAACCCAGATGTATGCCGGACAGATTAGTCTTCCGGCCAACACAGTGGACTGTAGTAAATGGTAGGCTCATCTATCCATCATAAATATAGGTGGACACTCCCACTTGTAATGTCACTAAGGGCAGAGAAGATTTTATATAATAGGGGCCCTTGAATAACCTATACTATCAATTTGAACATACTTAATTGGAACATACTCAAAGACTGATGGAACATAGAACATAATCAACCCCACCCCCCTAAAGACACACACATAGGCTGAATAGTATTGAGAGAATTATAGAAAATGATATGTGGACGATGATATCCACAGCAGGTACCGAGTGAGAGTCCACAATGTCTGTCCAGCTGTTCTCCAGCGTGGTTCCCTGACTGGGCTCCTCCCAGGCCCACCTCAGGTCAGCTGGCACCGGGTAGGCATCCAGTGCCTGCTTTAAGGCCTCCAACTGCAGCTGGTCCTGAAGGGATGAGGACGAGGTAGGAGAGAGTAGGAGGGGACAATATGACAATACATGAAACTGATCTATTGAGGGATTTGTAGAGCACGTGAAATGCATGAAATATACTAGATGATGATACTAGAAGGCAGTTACAGACACTGCTAGAGCCAGTATGTGCTTTATTTGATTAGTTTTTGTTTTCCTTGCATATTATTGATTCTGAATCTGATGCTTTTTTGATCATCATAATCATCCTCCTCGCGCCACCAGCCTTCCTGTTGTTGTTGGAAACCCTTTTCTACAACTTCTAAATTTGTTGAACAGATACCCGACAAAGTGTATATCTGTGTTTCTGTCCATCTCCCTGTTTGTCTAGCGTCTATCTGCGTGTGTTCAAGTGTGAGGGGGACTGTATGTAGGGGCAGGTACCTCAGGGGTGGGGTTCTTGTCGGATGCACCCTGGCTGAACAGGACCTGTTTCAGGGCGGTTCGGGGCTTAGTGGCCCCAGATATCCCCTTACTCACAGTCACAAAGTCGCCCATGACCTTGTGCTTGGTCCTCCTCTGGAATAAACATACAGAGTGAGACAGTTAATAAAGATCTACTGGGAGATGCACAACATCACACCACCAGCAGTATCCAGCACTTCCTGTCTGTGATGAATAAAGTATCTTTAAAGGGCAACATTAGGGACCGGCACAGCTGAGCCTGCTAAATTTAGGAGACGCTTTCATTCAAAGTCATTTAGTGACAAAGTGAATTAAAATACATGTCATGTCATTATCAGGCAGGTAGGGGGGGTAAAAAATCTTGCTGAAGAGATGCTTACAGCAGGTCAGACTGCAAACAGGGTGGGTCAGACCCCCAATAGCCCTTTACGTTATTCCAACATTAACGGTTGTCCCCATAGGTAGTGAATGAAGGCAAGAGGTAAATCCTCACATAGCCCATGGAGTTGAACTTGTGCTTGACGTCTGCTGACCCCCGGTGGATGTCAAGGGACCCTGCAGTGAAGGGGAGCCCCTCGACGGAGTCCATCTCGGTGGTCTCCGGATATTTGTGCCACTCCCAGACCCATGTGTCTTCCCATTGGTCTGCCGCTTCATCTGGGTCTGCTCCGCTGCCCTCGCCATTGTTTACATGGGATGCTTTGGAGGAAATACTTCACACACACACACACACACACACACACACACACACACACACACACACACACACACACACAGTTACTGATTAGCTCACAGGAAAAAAAAAAGGCAGAAGTCTGGTGGAAAGTATAACAGCGGTCACAGAATGTCATTGTGTGTACATAGAATTAGATTTATATATAGCTTTATATAACTCTGTTTACAAAATGCCTTTGGTAATGCCAGGTTGTGAAGACTTTGAATGTGTTAGTCAAACACAGAAACATAATGAAAGATGTAATTGACAACAAATATATAATATATAGAAACATACATCTTCTATTAGTAGGTCAACATAACTGTATCTTTCTATTGATGAGGTTTTTAGACTATAAATATGGTGATTAACATGGTGACGAGAGCATCCTGAGTGACAGTTATAAAGGAAGAGAAATACATCCCACCAGCACTGCAGCAGGTGCGTGTGTGTGTGTGCGCGTGTGCGTGTGTGTGTGTGTGTGGTGACTGGTGACCAACAACTGGCATCACAACATGTGTCGGCTTTAAGTTACCGGGAGGAATGTGTTCAGAGGGTTTTCGTATCCCATTTAGTTCTGAGGAAAGCCTCGTCAAACATAGAAGGTAATCGAGAATCATAGAAGCGAATCACGGCATCATCAAAAGATAGCCACGCACCACCCAAAGGCCTTCTACACAAATACACGCTTTTTAGTAATACCACCGTGATCATCAACGCGTTTAACCACACATGTTCTTTGTTTGGTTTTAACAACAAATGTCAATATTGGCTAGGCGTGTCCGTCACATTTTAGAAAAACCACATAGGCCTAAACATAATCTTCAGACTGGGTGTTTGATGAATGTAAACTTAAAGTAACTTGAACGCATCAACGTCCACCAGGCTGTGACGACAAGACACTAAATATAGACTATACATAATGGCCTATACTCTAAGTATATCCTATTTCACCAATATTTTACATGACAACATAGGATTTTAATTAGGCTAACATTAATTTACGATTTACCTGGGGTTGGCCGTATCCATTTTGTTTTACGCAGTCATCTTTTGTTTCTAATAGCTGTCTCCTCCTCTGTGTTTCTCTCTCTCTCTCTCGGTGCCTCCCTCTCCCTAACGCTTTCTCCCTTTCCCCTGCAACCACCTTGCATGCACTCTGCAACTGGCCTGACAGGAACAACTGGATTTTGAAGCCGGCAAATCAGTGCACTGCGGTGGTTAGTCTAAACTGGGCAGGCGACGTTCTTATTTGTGATATGATTGGCTGTGGGTTGATTCCCGTCTAAGTAGTGTTGATTCCCCGAAGGTGAATGCGGAGGAATTCAAGTCCGATGTCAATCGGCGCTCATTGATGGTGGAAATGTGGACTGATATGGCGCTCAAAGGTAGACTGATATGGCGCTCAAAGGTAGACTTACAAGAGAGGAACAATTACAGTTTTCAACACGTGTTGGACAAATTGAAAATTTAGTTTGGGTCAAACTTTTTTTTTTTTTTTAATCTGAAAAAGTCAGAATTACATTGTATAGCCTTCTTCCAAAATTAAACAAAATACAGCCATTGATTTTTACATCACGAAGAGCAAAACGGAATCCCAACACAATACAATGTCCAGTCTTAACACCGAAAGGGAGTAACAGGTGCATCTGAGTTTTTTAAACAATGGATACTTCCTTGTTCAAGAGGAGCCCATATTTCCAACCAATGAGATTGACCCATTTGACCATGTGACCCTCTAGGCTATTGAGCTCCATGGCTGAGACAGAGCAAGACAGGGTGTGTCTAGTTCTTCATCAAGTTAGTCATAAATAGTGCTTGCATGGGAAAGGAATGCTTATGGGGCGAGAGAGTGTTAGAGTAAGGCTGATTGAGGCAGAAATGTATCCGGTATTTGAAAAACAAGGACAAGTGAGGATGAGTCATGTAACCACGGAAACAAAGCCAGGTTCTCCCCAGCAGAAACGCAACAAGTTCGGGTTCGAACCCAATTATCCCACGTGATGAGAAATAAACGAGAGTTTTCCATTAAGTCAATTAGGAGGCAATTGATACGTAGGCTACATTGGAAGTATTTCCCCAACTGGGGGTCAACATACTGGCTAGTCTGCTTGTCAGAACTGTAGTTTGAGTTAATCAGCTACATTCATCAGTCAGAGAGTTCAGTGGGTTACAATTTGATCTGCATGTGTTCTGCTTGACCTCAGCTGTGCGGCGACACAGATACAACAGGTCTGTCCCTAGTAGCTTCAAGTGTTTCCATGGAAAGAAACCCTTGGCATTGAATTACTATACATTTATTTGCTTTCGTTTTAACTAGTTAGCTTTCCTTTATGCACTTATGTTTGTTCTGCTCTGGATGAAAAGGACAACTGACTGGAGCACTAGCACCACTCAATGGTCTCGTAATGTGTTCACTCGTTCAGCTTGACTGTGAGTCATATTCCCCACTGGGTAGTGTTGTCTCGGTGGCACACAGCTGCAGATACAAAGATGAGTAAAGAGTGATATGACTCCTGGCCCACTGATGCTCTATTGTGGCTGGCGGCTGTCGTCGCAACACCATGCGGCAGTTTTTGCTAATGAATACAACAACAGTGTGCCGACGTTGGCGAAGACACAAACATATTGTCACAAGTAAGCTGAACTTAGTATGTCACGAAACACGTACGTTCTGTAATCAGCCTGTACCATTCAAACTGGGCAACTCACCAACGTGACACACAATGCAATCACTGGTGACGAGGAAATAAACCAGTATAGTCTGGTCAGTTTAGGGCAAATGGCTGCAAAAAAAAAAGATTAACATTTGAGCCAATGTTTTTCTGTTCATTTAGGGCCTAATAAACAAAAAAATGCAAGGAGCCCAAACAATGAATTGGGCGAAATCAAATCAAGGCGTGGCCCTGGAACGACCACGCCCACTTTTTAGACCTAAAGTTCTGTAGTTTTAGGCTTAAAAGATGCAGAAATGCCACATTTATATTAGTGTTATGAACAAATATAGTCCCTAAAACCTTTAATTTTTTAGATATTTGTGAAAAACCTTTTTTAATCACTGAATCAATCAGCGCCCAAGCCACCTTGTTCTGTAAATCTGCTCATGAAAGCCATACAGTTTGTTTGGGCAAAAGCTCTTAATATACTCATGGGGCATATTGGTGCTTAAGTTGATTAAGGCTCTTTGTTAGATGATAAGGACCCCAACAACCACCTAAGAAACAATAATGTAACGCACTGTAAGCTTTTAATGCTATTTCTGGCAGGGTTTGATGTATTTGTGTGCAGATGCTAACAATGTTGAAGTCAATGTTCACAATACATGGTCCCAAATTCCATATGTATGAGGTGTGTGTGTGTGTGTGTGTGTGGGCCCCCTGTGTGACCCGCTCCCCCACCCCGGGACCCTCTCTCCGCCCACACCCGCAGCATCTGGTAGTGGGCCTCCTTGCAGGTGCAGTGGTCCATCTCCACCCGCTCTATTTCCAGGTCCGTCACCCCCAGGCAGCGAGCCAGCTCCTTTACCCGGGTGGCGGGCACCAGGCCCAGCACGGCGTAGATCAGCCCCTGGACTGGAGGGAGGAGGCGGAGGTGGGGAACATGGTGGGGTTCAAGGGGGTCAGGCAAATTCAAGACGATGCTACTGGCCTACAAAGCCATCAATGGAACTGCCCCTACCTACCTCCAAACATTAGTGAAACCCCACGCCCCTCTGCTCGAGCACTCCGTTCAACTACCTCAGCTGGTCGACTGGTACCGCCATCACTAAAAGGAGGAAAAGGTCGGATGGCGGAATCTCAACTCTTCTCCGTTTTGGCACCGCAGTGGTGGAACGAGCTCCCTGCCAATGTCAGGACTGCAGAGTCACTCCCCATCTTCGGGAAGAGACTCAAGACCCACTTGTTCAGAGTTCATCTGAACCCTGCATAACCCTACCCTCATGCTCTTATTTGATGTACATCTTGGCACTTAAATCGCTCTTTGTAATTTGGCCCTTTGATCGCTCTTTGTAACTTGGCACTTGGTCAGAGATGTTGTATACTAGCAATGTTAATCTAGCAATTGAAATGCTTGAAACTTGTTCTGGTGACCCTCTTACTGTATTAGCGGTAATGAAGTGTTTCACCTTCTTATGACAAAAGTATTCTTTGTAAGTCGCTTTGGATAAAAGTGTCTGCTAAATGCCCTAAATGTAAATGTGGCTATGGGCCGCACATACCACCGGACTGGATATGGTGCGGCCACTCACTCTCTCACTCTATTGCAAGCTCAACAGGCTTGGGCACACACACCTGCACACACACCACCAAATATTATATCCATGTGAATCTAAAATATATAATAAATAATAATAATAATAATAATAATAAAAAAAATAATAAAAATAATAATAATAATAATAATAATAATAATAATAATAATAATAATAATAATAATAATAATAATGTGAATAAATTCACGCAACGTTTAGTCACGTTTTTCTTTCTGATGAAATAGCAGCAAGTTACCGCAAAGTAATGTTGACTTGCTTAACACACCAGACCAGATAGTGGTTAGCACCACTATCAACCCCCTATCAACCCCATCTGCACACCCCCCCCCCCCCCCCCCCCCCCCCCACCCTCCTGTAGCACACTGTGGTACACCAGATTGTAGCATGTCAATATTGAAACATCCTAGCAATAAATGACGTCTGCTAGATTACTGTTTCCTGTGCTTCCCGGATGTAAGGAGGTAAACGGGACACGACACCATTGACGAGCAACCAAAGAAAACGCACCATTACCTTCAATAAAACTACAGCTTTCTCTGCATTCGAACATTGCTGAAAACTTTTGAGATAATCTGAGTAGGCTACAGAACTTAACAAAATATACAACAAGAGTGTCATCAATTTAGATATTTTAGTCTGGAAATGTTACAAAATATATCTGAAGACATAAATATATTAGTGCAAAATTAAAAAAAATCTGAATCAAAAATGTATTTTCTTTATTTATCCATTTATACTGAATTAATTATAGGTCTAAATCCAATGTTAAAAATAATACATCTTTTTTTGTCTTGCTGCATTGTCTTGCTGCTTTTTTTGTCTTGCAGTGTTAAATCATTACATTTGTTACTTTTACTGATTCAAATGGTTAATCTGTTACCTGACTTTTTCCTCACTGCTCAGTTGAAAAGTATTGGAATCTATCATGAGGAGCCCTGTGATGGTCAATGTCTTTTTAATGTCATCCCCGTGCCTCAGTTGTTGTGGTCGGTTGGCCCGAGATAATCCATGACCTCATCATCGTCAAAACACCAGCCAGGCCAGTCCACGTTCAACTCATCCACAAAGATATGGCTGGAAAACATAGGGTGAGTCAGTGGTCAGTGTTAAAATGAACAAGGGCCAAAAGTGGTTCCCATTGTCTACAAATATTTAGGTGTGATATGAGGAAACAAAAGGGAATGAAGAAGTGGTTGTTCCGGGGCAGGCTGGGAGCCTGGCTGCCAAGATATGACCACAAATGCTGAGTCTGAGGTGATTAGCAGTACATAGTGAAACCAGGAAAGGGGGAGGTTTGGGGCAGACAAGTCATGGTGGTGGTTGTAGTACTGTTAGGTGTCGTGGTTATAGTGCAGAGGAAGGGAGCTTTCTTTGAGGTGCAAAGAGACTTACAAGGACATATTTAAGTATAACTTTATGATATGGAAGCTTAAGTGTGGTGTGTAGTTCATATTTTCCACAACACTATCAGGACGGTCTCCAGGACACTCTTTGACAGTTTAATTTACTAACGTTTCAACTTGTGTTCTGCACCACGAAACTACCTACTTATTTGATTTGTTGATGTCTTTCTAGTGGCGTAATTGAATAGTGGATGTATAACAATAAACACATTTATTAACAGGGCGAAAGGGGTCAGCAGAAAATGGACAACTCTTATTTACAGTAACACACACACACACAGTTGTGTTTGCACAATGCCATATCAGTTTGAGCTATATCAAGTTCCATGGACTTCACTTGTTGTTACCAAGTCTCAGCACAGACTCTTTCTAACATTCAAAAAATGGCTACGGTGGTCATTATGATGGATTCTTTGCCTCAGGTGTCATTAAATAACTGACGGCCCTCTCTAAAACAGGTGTATTATATTGAAATCTGTCAATGATCATTCTGAGCTATTATTTTTTTACACTACAAGTTATTATGCTGCTTCTGATGGAAACATTGTGTATCAAATTGAATTGAGGTTTGCAGTGAAAGAGGTTGAATATCTTTGCAAACAGCATATTCTATTTAAAAACCTCTTTAAAAATATGCTGTGGGGGCTGAGTAGAGCACAGCCCCCCCTAGGCAGCATTCAAATCCAGCCCGCAGTAATTTGCTGCCAGTATTCCCTCGCTGTCATACCTTCCTGTCTAAATCTCACTATATATCTGTCAAAATAAAGAATACGAAAAATGTTCTTTGTGTTGTAAAACGCATGTTACTTATTAGTAATTAATACAAAGTATTAAATAGCATATGTAGAAAAATAAGAAGACTCTTTTGCAAGGCAGACCCTAAAGGTCTGATCAGAGAATTGCCCCTGATTTGAACTAAAAAGTGTCAAATATCCTTACCACAATACTATCCTCTGCCAAATATGTGTTATTGGACCTAAATGAAGACCGAATTACGCGCCAGGGAATCATCCTCACCTATACTTCTTGTCTTCGGCATTCCCATCGTTGTTCCCTCCATCCCTGCCTGACTGTGGTGTTAAACTCATATTACTTACTTGAAATTTGTGCAAAGTATTATCGTTGCAAAATAAAATAGCATATACAGAAAAATATGCACAATATGAATCCAATCCAGTATCCCAGTGTCATATCCTGGACTCCATCGCTGGCCGATGGAGACTGCGTTTCAGAGATCGAGGAAGTAGAAGGCGGCAGATGCCATGGCCTTGTGTCTTGTATTTTCTCATTACTTTTAATTTGCCCTCCTTCTCTCCGTTCTCTTACTTTGGCCCGTTCCAAGAGGCCCTCCACGGGGGACAGGTGTGCATGTTGCCGGTGGGTGTACCGAGGAGATAGCTCCATATATGTCCTTGGCGCTTCACTGGTGGAGTTGTCGTGAAGCTCGTGAATGTCTGGTACGGGGGCACTCCCCTGTGACTTCAAAGTTCCCCTCTCCCCTGGGATCTCCTGGGGCAGCTCAGGGAAAGGCTCAGGTTCCAGAGAGGCATGGTTCTCATACATGTTCCAGAACATCCCCGGGTTCATCCCCAGAGAGCCTACCTTGAGCACCCGGTGGCTTGTGTCTCCGT
This sequence comes from Urophycis tenuis, assembly GCA_036785325.1. NCBI lineage: Eukaryota > Metazoa > Chordata > Actinopteri > Gadiformes > Phycidae > Urophycis > Urophycis tenuis. The sequence continues at coordinate 7,206,016 of JAXIVH010000002.1, read as the reverse complement.
TGGTGTGGCTGGGGTCAAAGCTCCCCTCCAGTTTCTGATTGGAGTCCGAGTCGGAGTTGGACGAAGAGTTTGTGTGTGAAGTCGACCACACTTTCTCTGGTCCTCCGAAAGCCAGGCCCTGGGTGTGAGTGGCGTCACCCTGTTCATCTGTCGGGTAGTCTACCTCTGGGTATTCACCCATGAAGAGATTTTGTCCCTCGCTGCCGTACATTGACCGGCTATGTGTGTGAGTAGGTGTTTCAGCGCTGGAATCGGCACTGAGATTGGAAGGTTGAATTGCCGACACTAATGGCGAGGAATCAAGCTGTCGGATTCTCTCCCTTTCCAACTGTCTGCTTGTTTCATCCTCTCTGAGGGTCTTCAGTGTGTCCTGAGGAATGACCACAAGATACATAATGGATCTACAACCATACACAAGAACAATACTGTGCAAAACAAATAGAACAGTATGGTGGTGCTGACCTTTGCCTGTTGAATGGTGGAGACCCATGTGGAGCAACTCTCTGCAGTGGTTGTCACAAATATGTAGAAGTTGTTAGCACAGCCAAGCTCACCGACCTCCACAAGGAGAAATGAGTCTGGGCAAAAGAGCAGAGGATTGTGCAGATATTTCATATTATGCCATTTAGTCAGCAGTCTACATCAATAGGCCTATAGTTGATTATATCATTGGTGGGGACACAAGCAAGCAAGAGTTGTAACACAGAGTTCATCAGTTACAATTGTAAGGACAATTCTGCCATCCTGGAATAATTGAAGGATAATTTATGGATTACTAGCTATGGATTCACCCCTGGTATCACTTACAGCCGTCTTTAAGCGCCACACAGCAAGTTTTGTCCAAAGCCAAGGGAGGGACAAAAACCCTCAGCCTGTCCGACTTCTTCTGGACTTTGGTCATGAGCAGCACATCAGAGAACAGCAGAGCCACGACCCCCTCCAGCTGCATGAGAGCCAGACAGAATCAGTGCCTTGAAGAGAAGAGACGTGCTCTCCCCAGCTCTCCTCAGAAAGGAAACTCGGCGTGGCACACACCTTGTTTTCTTTCCTTCCACGGATCTTCAGACTCTCCTCCAGCAGAAGCTTCCGAACAATGTGTGGGCCTACTCCCACCATAGGGGTTGTCAAATCAAAGTGGCAAATCTCTTGTAAATGCTGAAAAAAAGATGGCCGACATGGCAAGATATCCACATCAGTTTGATAAAACTTGGGTTTACTTTCTCGTTGCTTTGAAGTTACTTGCCTCCATTACATTACAACTGGTAACTATTGTGACATCTACTGTGTTAACAGCAATGAATGTTTCACCTTCTCCTGATAAACATACTTATTGTAAGTCCTTTGGATAAAAGCATCTGCTAAATGTCCTAAAGGTAAATGTAAATGTAAAATGTTTTACCTTGTCGATTTCCTCATTTACTCCTGGTACTTCATATCCCTCTACTCTCTGGGCAGAGACAGACAGGGCAAGCTCTTCGTCCATACGCCTCAGAAAAGCATGTACACTTGACAGCTAGGGAGTAGGGACAATAGAAACCATGGAATGGAAATGATCCATCGGTGCTCAGAGAGACTTTTGAGGCAGATATGTTTTCTTCTATACAGACTGACTGTAAACTGGATCAGTTTACTCCTATATAGACTTTTGAATTGGATATTTTTTTGTGGCCTATATGACACTGTGGAAGAGTGTTGAAAGAGTGTGAGGGAACAACATGGAGCACAGCCTCACAGATCACAACTGAACCAGGGCATAATCTGGGTTCAATATGTCTTCAATCACCTGATATGTCTTCAATCCAATCACTAACACCTTTAAGTTGGGGAGGTTCTCACCATGCCCCAGATGGTCTGCTGTATGTGGGGTTCCTGGGTGTACTTGAGCACAGCCTTGAGCAGCAGGGGGTACTTGGTGATCCTCTGGTGGGGTTTGGCCTGCATTTCCCCCAGACGCATGCGGTTGCACAGAGGGTGGTTCTCCACCCACTGCACAAACAGGAGGAAACAGTTTAGTACAGGAACGTTAAAGTGGACAATGGAAAACAGTGGAAAAGGTTGGAAATTAAATTCTAACAATGTACAAAAAAATGAAAATGTATTTTCTTATGACAAAGTGAGAAAAAGAGATTGATCTAGGGGTGGGAGGGTACTCTCACTGTTTGAGTCACTAAGGGAGTATTTCTAATGTAATAATGTAATGAGAGAGGAGTGGTTTATGAGAACAACCCAGATTATTTACTTTTTGATTGAAGATACAAGTGTGAGTGTGTGTGTGTGTGTGTGTGTGTGTGTGTGTGTGTGTGTGTGTGTGTGTGTGAGGGTGGGTTTGCACATGGTACCTTCAGGTAAACATGAAAATGAGGGTTTGTGTCCATTTGCTGCTGTGACAATTGCAGCATGTTCTCCAGCTCCTGGTTGTACGGCAAATAGCTGGCAAAACGCTCTCTGAACTAAAAAAAAAGAAAAGAAAAAAAAGAAAAGGAATTAAAGATAGGAGGACAAAGAAACGAAGAAGGACACATAAAGTCATAAATACATAAAGTGAGAAAGAAATAGTAATGAATGCATCATTTCATTCATTAATGAATGGTCTTAACACATGGCAACAACAAAGAAAAAGGTTTGTTGGGTTAAATGACCTTTCCAGACAGAATGCAGTTACCTGCAGGCAGCCTGCTTCTAGACTCCTGGGGTCAAAGGGCCTCCCTGTCCTCCGCGTATTCTGTAACATGGGAAAGATCACTTCCTGCCAGAACTGACGGTGAGCATTGAGGACTACTGGGAGGTTGGAGAAGAGGGACTCGGGTTTGATCTGGGGAGAGAGAAAGTAATGTAATGTAATGTAATGTCATGTAATGTAATGTCATGTAAACTTTATATCATGTCACAATCTCCACATTCTTAACAGAAGCTGATTGTGTGTGATTGTGCAGATTGTTCCATCCACACATTTTGTGTTAAGCGGATGTTGTAAAAAACTTCTATATACAAATCACACTGACCTCCAGGAGGAATTCATTTTGTTGCAGGTTAACAAGAGCAGCAATAACCAACTGTAAAACAACAGACATACATCATTAATCAATGTCATGTGACAATATCACTAGTCACATCTTCATTTTTATATAATATATTTATATTATATATTTTTGATTTCACAAAACATATCAGCAGAGTTGTTCTTAATAGAATACGTCATTTGGATGACTTGAACAATTATTAGTAAAGAGCAACTTCCTCACATCATTGACGATGGTCAGCTTGTTAATGTAGGTGAGCTCGGTATGAACAAACTCCCACAGCGCCTCCTGCTGGTGTCTTTGGATCTTTGACATGGTCTGGACCAGGGAACACAGGAAACAGTTATTACAGAGGCCCAAATTTACCACCAGGTGAGCGTGATTAGCCATTACAAGCCATTTCAAAAGCTGCCCTAACATAAGCCCACACATTTCAAGTTCAAGTTCTAGTTCAAGTAAAGAAGCTGTATTGATGTTACTATCCGATCACCCAAAAGCATTGGCACGTTAAGATAAACCGTTGCCGGTTTCATGTCCTTAGCGCACACAGAATACACTGCCAGAATCTAAAGGGTAAAACTTAAAAACAATCCAGATGTATGCCGGATAGATTAGTCTTGCAGCCAATACAGTGGACTGTAGTAACTGGTAGGCTTATCTATCCATCATACGTCTAGGTGGACACTCCCACTTGTGATGTCACTAAGGCTTAATTGGAAGATTTTGAATTGAATCGACTAATTACACTCACACCTAGTGGTAAAATAGAGGCCTTTGAATAACCTATGATATTGATTAGAACATCCTGTACATACTCAAAGACTAATAGAACATAGAACATAATCAACCCCCCCACCCCCAGTCCCTTAAGACACACACACAAACACATAAACACATACACACACAGAACGATACGTAGAGGATATCCAGAGTAGGTACCGAGTGAGAGTCCACAATGTCTGTCCAGCTGTTCTCCAGCGTGGTTCCCTGACTGGGTTCCTCCCAGGCCCACCTCAGGTCAGCTGGCACCGGGTAGGCATCCAGGGCCTGCTTTAAGGCCTCCAACTGCAGCTGGTCCTGGAGGGAGGAGGACGAGGTAGGAGAGAGTAGGAGGGGGAAACGGGGGGGGGACAATATGACAATACATGAAACTGATCTATTGAGGGACTTGTACAGCTCTTGAAATGCATGAAATATGATTCAGAGACCTTTAGTTTCGTGGTTAAAAAAAGGTGGTTACTGTTTGGTCACTTGATATCTCGGCACCCAGGTATGATACTAGAAAGCAGTTATAGTTGTCACCTGTTGTCCGCCTTCCTGTTGTTGTTTTGTTGGAAACCCTTTCCTACAACTATAAAGATATTTCGTAGAACAGACACCCGACAATGCGTCTGTCTGTATTTCTGTCTGGTTATCTGTTTGTCTAGCTTCTATCTGCGTGTGTTCAAGTGTGAGGGGGACTGTATGTAGGGGCAGGTACCTCAGGGGTGGGGTTCTTGTCGGATGTACCCTGGCTGAACAGGACCTGTTTCAGGGCGGTTCGGGGCTTAGTGGCCCCAGATTTCCCCTTACCAACAGTCGCAAAGTTGGCCATGACCTTCTGCTTGGTCCTCCTCTGGAATAAACATACAGAGTGAGACAGTTAATATAGATCTACTGGGAGATGCACAATATCACACCACCTGTCTGCGATGAATAAAGTGCATCTTATCTTGAGCTGAAGGGCAACATTAGGACCTGGCACAGACGAGCCTATCCCACAATGCATCTTGCTGAAGAGATGCTTGTAGCAGGTCAGACTGCAAACAGGGCGGGTAAGACGCCCAATAGCCCCTACATTCTTCAACAACATCAACGGTGGTCCCCACAGGTAGTGAGTGAAGGCAAGAGGTAAATCCTCACATATTTCGCGGTGTGGAACTTATGCTTGAAGTCTGCTGACCCCTGATGGACGTCGAGGGTCGCTGCAGTGAAGGGGACCCCGTTCGGGTACTTGTCCCACTCCGCCGCTTCGTCCTGGTCTCCTCCGCTACCCTCGCCATTGTTCACATGGGATGCTTCGGAGAATGTACTGCCATCACACACACACACACACACACACACACACACACACACACACACACACACACACACACACACACACACACACACACACACACAAGGTTACTGGCCTCACGGAAAAAAAAAGGCGTGAGCAGAACAGAACAAGTCTGGCAGAAAGTATTACAGCAGCCACGGAATGTCATTGTGTGTATTCAAAACATTGAAATACAAAATTATATGGACTTACATTAATATAGCCTTTTACAACTCTGTTTACAAAATTTGGCGGGTTGTGAAGCCATGTTGAATGTGTTCGCATGTAAAACACATCTGTACATTTGTTATAAAACATCAATTCAGGCAGGCAGTTAGCCAATAACAGAAACATAATGAAAGATTACATTGACAATACATAGCCTATATAATATATCTAAACATATAGGTCAACATCACTGTAACTTTCTATTGATGACGTTTTGAGACAGTGATTAACACGGTAGAGCATCTCAAGCGACAGTTATAAAGGAAGAGAAATACATCTCACCAACACCAACACTGTAGTGTGTGTGCGTGCGTGCGTGTGTGCGTGCGTGCGTGTGTGTGTGTGTGTGTGTGTGTGTGTGTGTGTGTGTGTGTGTGCATCTCAACAACATGTGTTTAAGTTAGGTCACCCCCAGTCTGAGCAGTTAAGATCCTCGTTCTCAGAGGGTTTTCGTCTCGCATTTAGTTCTAAGGAAAGCGAATCAAGGCTTATCAGAAGACAGCCACGCACCACGCCGGTTCCCACGACGGTTCCCAAAATAGGCACCCAAAGGCCTTCAACACAAATACACGCTTTTTAGATTAAAGCGCAACCGTATACGGTTGCGCTTTAATTGTTTTTTTCTAAAACATTTGACTACGGTGGTATTACTATAGTAATACCACCGTAGTCAAAGCGACACATCACACATGTTTTGTTTTTTTACAACAAATATTAATATAGGGTAAGCCTAAGTGTGTCAATCACATTTTAGAAAAAAACACATAATAAACACACAAACACAAACATAATCTTCAGACTGGGTGTTGAATGAATTTAAAGTGACTTGAAAGCATCAGCGTCTATCGGGCTGTGACGCCAGGAGACTGTAATTGTAGACAATACTGGCCTATAATTTCAGTATATCCTATTTCAGCAATATTTTACATGACAACATAGGATTTTAATTAGGCTGATATCAATTTACGGCTTACCTGGGTTTAGTTGTATCCATTTTGTTTTACGCAGTCATCTTTTGTTTCTTATAGCCGTCTCCTCCTCTGTGTTTCTCTCTCTCAGTGCCTCCCTCTCCCTAACGCTCTCTCCCATTCACCTGCAACTGGCCTGACATGAACAACTGGATTGGGTTGGTTAGGCAGAACCAGGCAGGCGACGTTCTTATTTGTGTTTTATTGGCTGTGTGTGTTGATGTCCGTCAGGTCATGTTGATTCCCCGAAGGAAACACTAATTTTAGACTTCGGATCCATAAACGGTAAACACGGAGGACTTGAAGTCCGCCGTCAATCGGTGCCGATTGATGGCGCAAATGTGGACTGCCATGGCGCTAGACTTAGTAGAGAGGAAACAACGCAATCTAGAAAGTTTTCAATAGGTACATGTTGGACAAATAGATTGAGTTTGGGTTCAAATAAAATTATATAATACAACTGAGGAAACTGAAACAAAACTGGTATTTTTTTGGCCTACCTATGAGGCTTTAACCACATCATTAATTAATTGTTAAGCTTAAGACACACCTTATGTAAAGAGCAAATAATAGCCCCCCCCCCCCCCACACACACACACACACACACACACACATACACACACGCACACACACAGACTCTGAACACAACGTATCATCAGAATATGGTTTTATTACCTCAACCGAAATTAACCAAGTACAACCATTGATTTATATATATTTAAGAGCAAAATCGAATCATGTAAAATCAAAGTAAAAGTAAAAGTAATAGGTGCCGTGAGTTAAGTTAAAGTAATGTATTAAACAATGGATACTTCCTTGTACAAGGAGCCCATAGTTCCAACCAATGAGATTGACCTATTTGACCATGTGACCCTCTAAGCTATTGAGCTCAATGGCTGAGGCAGAGCAAGACAGGGTGTGTCTAGTTCTTCATCAAGTTAGTCATAAATAATGCTTGCATGGGAAAGGCAGAAATGTGTCAGGTATTTGAAAAACTACAGGGACAAGTGAGGACGAGTCATGTAACCACAGAAACAAAGCCACAGAAACACATAGGAAGTTGTGGGATAACCCAGTTATCCCACATGATGAGAAATAAACAAGAGTCTTCTATTAAGGCAATTAGGAGGCAATTGATACGTAGGCTACAATGGAACTATTTCCCCAACTGGGGGTCAACATACTGGCTAGTCTGCTTGTCAGAACTGTGGTTTGAGTTTGAGTTTGAGTTCATCAGCTACATTCATCAATCAGAGTCTTCAGTAGGTTACAATTTTTAACTGCTGGCTTTCCTTTCTGTGCTCGTGTTTGTTCTGCTCTGGATGAAAAGAACAACTGACTGGAGCACTAGCACCACTCAATGGTCTACTCTCGTAATGTGTTCACTCGTTCAGCTTGACTGTGAGTCATATTCCCCACTGGGTAGTGTTGTCTCGGTGGCACACAGCTGCAGATACAAAGATGAGTAAAGAGTGATATGACTCCTGGCCCACTGATGCTCTATTGTGGCTGGCGGCTGTCGTCGCAACACCATGCGGCAGTTTTTGCTAATGAATACAACAACAGTGTGCCGACGTTGGCGAAGACACAAACATATCATCACAATCAACACCATCGATACAAAACGGTCCATTAACAAACATAACACACACGGTTCATCTAACTGAACAGGTTTGCTCAACTGACTACGTTACTAAACGCCTGCATTCTCATCGGCCTGGACCATTCCAACTGGGCTACTCACCAACGTGCCACACAATGGAGACACGGGTGACATGGACATAAACCATGTTACCATGGAAGCTTTTAATGCTATTTCTTGCAGGGTTAGGTGTGTTTATGTGCAGGTGCCAACACTGTTGGATTAAATGTTCACAGTACATGGTCCCAAATACTATATATGAGCTGTGTGTGTGTGGGCCCCCTTGCATGTCCCACTCTAAGCAGTCCAAACCTGCCCGCCAACAATGCCGTACTTGGCCTCCAGCTCTTCGATGGCCCCTCCCAGGTGCATGTCCCTCAGTCGGTCCAGCAGCTCCTGCATCAGGGGCCGGTGCAGCACCCCGCCTCCCCGGCCCGCTTCCCCACCCCGGGACCCTCTCTCCGCCCACACCCGCAGCATCTGGTAGTGGGCCTCCTTGCAGGTGCGGTGGTCCATCTCCACCCGCTCTATTTCCAGGTCCGTCACCCCCAGGCAGCGAGCCAGCTCCTTTACCCGGGTGGCGGGCACCAGGCCCAGCACGGCGTAGATCAGCCCCTGGACTGGAGGGAGGAGGCGGAGGTGGGGAACATGGTGGGGTTCAAGGGGGTCAGGCAAGAGGGGGAGAGAGAGACATAGCACAAAAGGGGCTCTGTATGGGCCGCACATACCACCGGACTGGATACGGTGCGGCCACTCGCTCTCTCACTCTATCGCATGCTCAACAGGCTTGGGCACACACACCTGCACACACATGCAAAAGGCACACACTCTCTCTCACACAAAATCACACATAAACACGCACACGCACACACACACACACACACACACACACACACACACACACACAATCAAACAGTCAACTTAAGACGCTTTGGCGATAAGAACTCACTGTTAATCTCCAGGGGGATGCAGTCAGGGAGTTTGGTGAGCTCCAGCTCACTAACCTTGATGCATTGACCAGTCGCCATGTTCTCCTTAAACAAGGGCTCCTCGCAGTGGATAAGGGTCTAAAGGCCAAAGCAGGGCAGGTGGTCAGACACGTTGCCATCGCCACATACCTCTCAAGGGCAGTGGCATAGGGAGGGATTTGTGGAGCTTGTTATAAGTGGGGCTGTTTTATCCCCTGCTTTTGTCTACACTTTGTAGTGAGATAGCATTCGATCCCTTTCGTTCCGCAACTAGGTCAGCTTGGTTTTCAGTTGTTTACTTCTCTGGCAGTACTCAAGGCTTGAGACCGGGTTGCATGTCTCATGTGTTTATGTATATAATTAGTAAATAGCCCCATAGCTTTCGGTCACCTCTTCACCCAGCACTTGGTGAACACATCTACGTGGTCCTCAAATCGACGATTTTACACCCGTCACCTCCACACTTTGTAACTACGTTTGTCGGGTCATCAGTGCCTCACAGTGGTACCATGCATCTGGATGACGATATTGCAGAACACTCTGGAAAAAAAAACCACAACGGCACCATCTACTTGTCTTTGCACTATCTACTTGTACCTCTGTGGGCAACCGTATCAACCTTGTCTACCTCTGTGAGCAGCTCCCTATGCTCTTGTACTACCATTGTCCATTGTTCACTATTCACTATTTCGCTTATCTACCTCACCGATTTTACTCTGCTCCTACTTATCTGATTTGATTGCATTTGTTATTATTTATATTGCACATATACTTCTTTTTTTATTTTATTCTATCTTATCTTATTTTATCATGCAAAGTCGAGATCACCCGGGCTGCAAGAATTTCACTGTTGGTAATAATGCCCGTTGTCATCTAGCATGTGACAATAAACTTGAAATGAACCTGAAAGCTGAAACCACTTGGGGGGCTGAGGCCCACCCCCTAGATTTTCCTTTTTACATTTGTATTGTTGTGTTGCCAATCGTACCACTGTTGAGCAAATGTACTGACGTCAATTAAAGCACAACCACGAAACCGCTGTTGACGGGCCGCCGTGATAAACAGGAACCTGCCAATTTGTCTCTGTGGCATTTGTCTCTCTGGCTCTGTAACTAACAATGATATAAAAGGACGCACGGATGGCATAACCTTGTTTCTATCGATCCTCATCCACTTAAAAGGGCACGTGTATACATTCAACTGTGGCCTAGAGATAAGTGTACCTTGGATGCTTCCTCGGGCCCTGCATCGGGGCGCGTGGCTGTGCGACTCCCCATCTTCGACTTGGTGTGCCTCTTGGTGAGCGCGTGGGTGATGAGCCCTACGCTTGTCAGGAGCACGACCAACACAAACACTCCGATCGCCACAACTTGGGTGACGTCCGTGTCTTTGGGGGGTCCTGTATGGGTGGGAACCACAAGGAAGTGCAGGTGGAAGCGAATTAAGGTTTGTACACACACCAGTGCACACATTCGAGTTAGATGTGCATGACTGCTCATTATGTATATACAGTGATTATATTCATACACACGCACAAACACACACACACACACACACACACACGCACAAACACACACACACACACGCACAAACACACACACACACACACACACACAGCTTAGCTTCTCGCTACATCAAAATCACAGGTAAGATACTAACTTGTGACAGATGATGATGGACAATGATGTTGGCAATTTTCTGAACAGCTGTGAAGGAAAATTAAGGATGTTTAAGATTATTGTGAAGGTGATAGTGAGGTGACAACATGGATAATCTAAAAAGAAATATATATATATATATATATATATATATATATATATATATATATATATATATATATATATATATAAAGAAAAGAATAACAATACCACAATCAGTTTTTGCTTTTAACACTTGTGTAACGTGAGACCTGTACAGTTTCCTGTTTCCTGGCGGGTGATTGGACAACATCGGAAAGATAAAGCAACGAGTTTCGTTTTTAAGTTCATGCCGCCACGACTTCCTCATGAGCATGTAGCAATATGTGTATCCTGCACACTAAACACCATTATGAGACTCAGGCCATGTCAGGGCTGAAATGACACAAAGCCACACTCACTTCTGCTTGCATGTACACTCACTTCTTACAAGGAAAACACTTGTTTTTCATTCTGTAGAAATCCTTCTCACACTCGCACACTGCGTCTTGTTCTGAAGAGCCTACGGTCAAGAAAACAAGAGAAAGGTCAATGACAATGTATTTTAAATAATGTGTCCAGGCCTATATAGTGGATCATATTGGAGTAGCTACATCCAATTCACCAAATTACGTTTGCATTTGGTGATTGTACTCTCTTTATGTTAAACACTTTATGTGAAACTACTGTTTGGAAAACTGTTTACTGCACGTTCTGACTTTACGGGTGACGCGCGCTCACATTTTTCTGTTTGGCGCTCCCCGTGTCCACACGTCGAACACTTGAGACACTGAGAGAGCCCCGTGTCGATGACGTCCTTGTAGTATCCGTGTCTACAGCGACACACCCGGTTGCGTTCGGGCCTGCATTTGGAAACTTCTTCTTCCAAAGCTGATGATTCAGGTTTGGAAAACACCACAGAGGCAGAGAGAGAGAGGGGGCGACACGCAGAGAGACGGGACAGAGGGAAAGACAGAGGAAGAAGGGGAGGAAGGATAGAGAAATAAAAGGAATGATGAATGAAAGCCGGAACAAAGGAAATAAATGTAGAAAGAAAGGGTGGGAAAATAGACAGACGGAGAACAGGAGAAAGGGGGGGGGGCAGCAAAAAAGAGAAAGAAAGATGAAAGAGAAAGACAAAAAAGACAAAAAAGAAACAACAGCAAATGAAACATGTGCTCACAATACCAGGGCAACGAAGAACCACAAACAGGTGGAACTGGAGGGGAGGACGTGGCGGCTCACCCTGGCAGATTCGGCAGCTCATGCAGTTGGGGCTGTAGTTCAGGTGCTCCGTGTACTGTCCCAGGGGACAGGGGAAGCATGTGGTCCTCTGGCCGTCAGCAAAACAATGCGCCCCATGTTTAAAGCCTGCAGGACATCCGCAGGATCAAAACAGTCAGAGCTCATCCAGGTTTACGTCAAATACGTCATTAATAATAAAATACAATAAATGCAATAATGATAAAAATGCAATCATTGTAGAAATAATAAAACATGTAATGCAATCATATGTAAGTGATAATGTACAGCCGCTCATAATTACAAGATGAACCCTGATAGCAATTGGAATGCTTGAAACTTGTTCTGGTGACTTTCTTACTGTATTTACAGCAATGAAATGTCACCTTCTTCTGACAAATGTACTTGGCGTCATGTCAGTCGCTTTGGATAAAAGCGTCTGCTAAATGCCCTAAATGTAAATAGGGTCATGCAGGACTTGAATCAGCTTATTACTGATTATTATTAACAACAAATGAGTGTATCAATCATTTTATTGCTTACACAAAAAAAAGAAAAGAAAAGTCAGTCAGTTGTGTGGTCTGGTAAACATAAATAGCAGAGCAGTGAAAGTCACCGCTAGCCAAGCAGTGTTGTGCCAAGCAAAGCTGTGTCATAACTGACTCAATTAACTCAATTCCAAGTGCTTCATGTCCAGGGTTAAAAAAACAACAACAGCAACAACTGGACAGAGTGCAGACCAACAATAACAATCACAAGGTTAGTAGGATCATTATTATAATAACATAGATTTAGTAGTGTTAGGAGTAGTAGTAAGTTCAAGTTCAAGTTCAAGTTCAAGTTCAAGTAAACTTTATTGTCAGTTTTCATGAATGTACAGGCCATACACAAGAACCGAAATGCTGTTTCCCTCAATCCCTGGTGCAAGACAGCATGCAATATAAATATAAATATATAAAAATATAAGTATAAAAAAATTAAGAATAAAAATACTAAGGTGGTCGCGAGTGCAATGAAACAGTAAATAGTAAATAGTAAATAGTAGTAGTAGTACATAGTAGTAAATAGTAAATAGTAGTACATAGTAGTAACATGTAAATAGTAGTAAATAGTAGTAACATGCGTGGGTTATCATTATTGTATAGCCCTTACACTGAGATGTCCCTGCCTCTGCGTCAGCATCTGGCTGGACTAACTGCATTCTGTTTTATTGTAGGAAAATAAAGTGGAAAGTAATCTCATATCATGTTACATATAATGTGGTGTGTGTGTGTGTGTGTGTGTGTGGGGGGGGGGGGGGGGGGGGGGGCGGTCTACCTGGAGCGCACTTGTTGCAGCAGGTCCCATTCTCCGTGAGATAGTCACCGTGACGACATTCCGGCTTCTCCGGAGGCACCACGTACCCTGACCCTATGGTTGGAACACAAATGCACTGGGGAGGTGACAGAAGGGAGAAGTTGCGAATGAGAAGCTGACGCACCACAAAATCATACTATAGGTTATATATAGGCCTATATATGTGGTGAGGAATTGTGTTGACACTACATTTGATTGATATGATTTCGATCTTCAACCAAATGATGTACTCTATAAATAGCCTATGACAGATCAACATATAAAACGTATCTATAACACGTTTGCAGAGTTCTGTGTGAATGAGCTTACCACGAGCAGCAGGGCACAGAGAACCTCCGCCATTCTGTGGCCGTAGGCCGATAATTCAATCCATCTGAGATTGACGCTGTGAAGTGTTCAATGAAAAAAAGGCATTGGTAAAGACAAAGTCAGAGACAAACTGGTAATCTTTTCTGAAACAATTGGGAAAAGTCTGGCTGGACATGGTGCACCGAGGCATGCATGGAAGACGCAGTGCACTGAGCGGAACTTCTCCACTCACACATTTATTCAATGTGTTGCCTGTATATTTCATTTTTATTGAGTAATTTGGATTGATTTATTTGGTTGTTATTCAGTTTTCACATTGAACACGCGCCCGTATGCGATCGGCGCGAATTTGAGATGTAATGGAACTTGAGGTTAAAACAGCGATTTACGGGTAATTGCATTTCCACTCAAACGCTATTGTGATGTAAAATTGGGGTCATTCTTGTATCATTGTATCGGTTTACTCTGCGGTACGCCTACTTCGCTAGACACAAACACTTCTGTGATGACATAGAACAGGAACCACAAAATCTGCGTGAGTGAAGCCTGGGCCTCCACCAGCACACACACCAACGAGTCACGAGCCCCAAGCGGCTTACCTGGACGATCAGGTCAACAATGTGTTTGTTTCCGACGCATGAAGCCAATCGATTTAGAATCGAATATAATACGGACTGCTTTAGTGTTCCTCGAGAAGTTGACCGTAGATCTTGCGGAGAGAAGCGGAGAAGAGGCGGACTCTTACGGGAACTCGCTGCACGTCACTTACATTTTCGAGGAAATAGGACGTTCACTAAGTTTTTTGTTTGGACACCCAGACATCAAGAAACGGCGTTACGACTCAGCGGGGTCTCAGCACAGAGGGACACGTCTTTTTGTTTAGTAATACTCGTGAAATTAGACGAGATTATGGTGTACATTTACACTGATTTAGGATTTTACTAGTCCGGGAACCGCGACTTCAACAACTCGATTTTACCGCACTGAACAGCACTACAGCCAGGGTTCGAGTTAGGTGGGAGCTGAGCTCTCATAAAGAGAGGTCTGGCTCCCATGAAAGCAGCAAACTCAAACATCTGTGGGGTCTCTGAAAATGCAACAGTATAGCCTAATAATTCAAATATAACTGAAGCAATTTTCCCTTCCACATATAGAGTAATATTGACATAAAATATAAATAGCTTCACATGACGACGACGAGTTATAGCCTAAGCTTAAAACTAGACTGGGGACAAAAAAGAGTCCAAGATAGCTTAAAAGAAAACGCGGTCACCCTCACAGCAACCGTAGCCCAACATGCGTGATTTAAAAAAAAAAAGCCCCCCCCCCCCCACACACACACACATATGGGCTCCCACAAAGATGGAATCATAACTCGAACCCTGACTACAGCACAGACAAAAACACTTAGATAAACTCCCACAATAATAGGCTTTGTTATTGAAGCCCTTATTTATGAGTGCCTTAGGTCAGACGTTCTTTTCGTTATTAGTATTTATTATTATACAGCAGTCTTGCACACACACACACACACACACACACACACACACACACACACACACACACACACACACACACACACACACACACACACACACACACACACACACACGTACTACTATACTGCATACATTGGCCAATCAAGGCCCACAAACTCCAGTAGTTGTAAGCTGCGGTGTCTTGGGGTGCGGGCATCAAAACAAAGGACGCCAACAAACTGACCAAATTTATCAAGAAGGCCGAGTCTGTTGTTGGCTCTAAGCTTGTGGAGGAGGTGGTGGAGGAGAGGATAATGGCAGAACTGCTGGCAATCATGGACAATCCCTCCCACCCTCTCCACACAACACTGGACAAGCTAAAGAGCAGCTTCAGCAATGGACTTATTAAACCACGCTGCAAGAAGGAACAATAGGCCTAGAGAAAATCCTTCCTCCCCGCTGCAATAACACTTAATAACTCAGTCAACTCTGTCAGATCCACCATCACAGAGCTGGATTAAATCAACCCGTCACTACTGTATTGTATTTTACAATTCTGTCTACAGCACTGCATTTCTTATTTCTGTTTATTTTATATATTTTTTAGTATTTTACTCGATTTATATTTTTTTGTATTGTATTTATATTTATATGTACCCTGGCTGCTATGGCGACCCAATTTCCCTTAAGTGATTAATAAAATTTGATCTTATTTTATCTAATCTTATCTTAAGCTGTGACGAAGCGTCTGTCAAGGCGCTGTCTATAGAAATGAAATCTCATTCAAATCCCCCCCAATGAGAGCTTCACCCACTCGCAGAATGTAGTTTTTCTTGGTTGAACATCGCTGTGGCGAAACAGGAAGCAGGGTATTGTTTTCTGGTCTCCAGCCCAGGCTCAGTAGTACCACATTCTTCCTCTCGATGACAGCAGAGCGTCCAGATGCTCGGCAGCAGGAGTACTACGATGTCTAAAGCATGACAGCGGTGAAAGAGGGGGGTTCTGGGGTTCAGCAACAACATATTTACTGGCAACTGTTGTGTGTGTATGAGAGAGTGAGAGAGAGAGAGAGAGAGAGAGAGAGAGAGAGAGAGAGAGAGAGAGAGAGAGAGAGAGAGAGAGAGAGAGAGAGAGAGAGAGAGAGAGAGAGAGAGAGAGAGAGAGAGAGAGAATTGTGGTTCACATTTGAGTCATCATTTGAAGAGCAGTCGGTGCACGAGGTTCTTTATATTCAGTTGAACCTCTCACCGGACATCACCTCCCTCTCTCCGAACTATGGTAAGAGAATAGTGTTTTACTAACCCCTCATGGGCACCAAGTTATTTTTTGCTGTGAGTTACAATAATGAGTTGAATGTGTAGCAGATGACACTATTTTCAGTCAATGTTTACTTTTTAGGATATTGTTTTGCTGAAGCATGGACTGCCTGTTTATTGCATGGGATGAACCAATCTAATCCTCAGAATCACTCTTTCTCTCACTCCTCTACAACACTACTACTTCCGCTCCCTCTTCCTCCTCCTCCTCCTCCTCTGCACTTAAGGCACATATGTCTTATTACGTTTCTCTCATTTCTCTATCAAACCTCCTGTTCCTGTCCTATGTTGATTCATTGAGCTGCAGTAAGGAGGAATACCCCTGGCCCATAGACAGAAGTCAATACTGCTGTTTGAAATGTCCACCGGGTGAGCTCATATGTGTTACCTGACAATTCACCCACAAGTGAAGTCAACCTGATTTGCGTTGCATGTTAAATCTCAGCTGTAATCGGGAAAGGGGGCTGAAAATCCCACCCGAATGCTTTAATGCTTCACTTGCTCGATGCTTGCTAGTGCGCACCTCGGACAAAATCAATCGTCTGTCATCGTTGAATGCTAAAATGCGTGTGCAACAATGCAAGCTGCACTCTGTTGCAAGTATCAATGATGGGTGTCTTCTCTATCCCAGGTCAATACATGCGTGAACGCTGTTCATCTGCCACCAGTGGGACCGACTGTGTGCGGTGTCCTTCTGGCCAGTACACACACTCCTACAACGTGGAGCTCAGCTGCCCCTTCTGCCCCGCCTGCCCCCCAATACGTGAGTTGTCATGTGTGTGTGTGTGTGTGTGTGTGTGTGTGTGTGTGTGTGTGTGTGTGTGTGTGTGTGTATGTGTGTGTGTGTGTATGTGTGTGTGTGGGGGGGGGGGGGGGCGTAGTTATTTGTTTATGCATGATCAGACAACTGTCACAGCTGACAGCAACTAAAGAAAACCTTTTATGTGTGTGTGTGTGTGTGTGTCGGACACTTTGTGTCTCAGTTAAGCGACTCAGTTAAGCGTGTACTTTCAGAGAAATGTTTTGAGTGACTTACTGTTACTGAGACAGGGGGGCATTCCCCCAGTCATTATATGAGAAAGAGCAAGACTGAGAATGAGAGCAAGACCAAGAGAGACAGAGACAGAGAGAGAGAGAGAGAGAGAGAGAGAGAGAGAGAGAGAGAGAGAGAGAGAGAGAGAGAGAGAGAGAGAGAGAGAGAGAGAGAAAGAGAGAGAGAGAGAAAGAGAGAGAGAGAGAGAGAGAGAGAGAGAGAGAGAGAGAGAGAGAGAGAGAGGCGGCATAGCTCAGGGGGTAGAGCGGGTCGTCCACTAACTGGACAGTTGGCGGTTCGGTCCCCACCTCCCAACTGTCCACACGTTGAACCCCACAAAAGTCGCTTTGGACAAAAGCGTCTGCTAAATGCCCTTCTTCTTAGAGAGACACCGAGGGAGAGAGAGAGAGAGAGCAAGAACTTTTCAAATGCAAAACAATCCATGCTAGAAAATAGATATAGAACATGTGACAAATCCTACACAAGCATTGTGTTCAATTTGGCAAACATGTCATTGTCCTGGACGCCTAACTCAAAAGTTGGAAAGCGCATGTGCAAACAACTAAGTGAGTCTGTGTGAAACTGTGTTTGTTTGTTTGTTGATTGAAGCCGGCCCAACAGAGGAGTCCCCGTGCCAGACCATTCAAGACACTGTGTGCCCTTGTCAGCCGGGATTAAATTGTGACTCATCGCCGTCACCACCAGACATTCCCTCCAATCACCACCACCAAGTGGTGATTGGAGTGAGCCTCCTAGCAACAGGATTACTGTTACTGTTCCTATGCATCTTCCTCCACGTCCAGATCAAATGCCGCACCAATCTGTGCAGGAGCGCAGGTAATGAAGGTGAGCACGGCAGCTCAAGCATGTACTTAATGTTCAAATGGGTATCAGTATAAGTGTGTTCAAATTGGAGGGAATTGGTTGGAATCTAGAATGTATTTTATACATCATTAAAGGTGTAGTTCAGAATTTTGGACATAGGACCTAATTTCCAAGTTAGTCTGTGTGTTATTTATCATAGGAGACGTTTTCGACCAATTTCACTCAGTTCTTCTAGTTGCAGAGTTCGCTGTTGCTAGGCTAGTGCAAGTCAACGGTTTCGGCTAGCCTGCTAATAAAAACAGCAGGCTAGCCACTCCACAGTACACCCGAGGCAAAAAAATTATAACGCCAGACTATCAATGTAAATGTCTGTGTTGATAGAAGAATGTTAGAAATAAAACCAACCTTGCATGGCATTGCATTATGGGGGACTTGTACCTAGGTTACCGGCAGAAACTAGTCCCTCAAAATGCGATGATTCATGCGATTCAAGGTCAGTTTTATTTGTAACATCAGACATCAGACATTTACATGTGTGACCGAACATGGACCCCGTGTTGTAGTGTTTATGGGAATACTAGTGTGCTTAACCATTTAGTCTGGCGATATCATTAACACAGGCTAACTTGGAAATTAGGTCCTATGTCTGAAATTCCAAACTACCCCTTTAATGACATATTATTGTCTGCACTGTCGTTTCGGATTGCAGTTGGAGTCATGCATGTTTATGTTCCAAACACTTCCTTCCAGCGAGTGAAAGTGCAGAAGAAGAAACGGAATCCCTCCCTGTTCAGGAGGTGTGTGGAAAACATGAACAAAAAAAGGTTGACCTTTTGAAAGGAGGAAGTGATGTTTGCAACGAGGGAAGGGGACACACACAGGAGATCACCAGAGGGGAGAGCCCTCTGCTGAACCCTCTGGATGCTAGGAAGTGGGACAAAGGATGTTTCCCTGCACATTGAAGAACGGGGGCCGGCTACTAAAAAGCAGTTGGACAATTGACTATCAAATGATGATGGGTGGTTTGCAAGTGGTCAGACAGGAAATAAGGAAACAATGTTGTTGTTGAATGATCTATAATGTATTTATAAGTAAAAATGACTTACATGCAATGACAGAGAGCAAGAGGAAAGAAAGTAATGTTACCTTGATGATGAATGTTACCACAATGATTCACTTTCACAATAATCTCACAGGTGTTATCTTTCTTTTAGTACCGAGATTTTGATCCTTGTACTTGTGGAGATTTACTCTGTTCACTTTGGGTTTTTTATTTTGGCAAAAGCCACTGATTTACAGCCGCCAGCCCAATAGAATAAAGCCAATATTTCTATTTTTCATTGTACTTTTATACTGTAAAACCGATGGGTTTCTTACAATGATGGTTAAGGTAAGTATTTTATAATGCACTTCTCAACCACCTTAGATAAGTGGATGGATGAATAAAGCAATATGAAAAATCCCTGGCAGTATGTTGTTCTGTAATTTATCATGAACATAAACACAAATATGGAAACAATCTGACTCAGTGAAGCTGGTTCAATAAAACATGGATGGCAGTAAATGTCAGCCCCAAAGCTGCTGTCATTCTCTGATGCAAGCTTTTACCATTTTGAGCATTTGAGACCTTTATGCCCCCTGTACAAAGACCCACATAAAGCACATGTAAACCAGTGGTGTAGCCAGAAATGTTCAAATGGCCGTGCACGGAAAAAAACGGGTGGGCAAAGCCAATTTGATTGAACATAACATAGGCCATGCACCAAAGGCATTTATCAAAGGCATTTGATCACAGCTGACAAATTACGCGGAAACATTTTAAACTTGCGCAAAACTGCATGAGAACCCAAGCATCGGCGTGTCACATTTATTTATATTTATTCGCTTTCAGTCACAGCTGACAATACGCTGTTAGGCTAAACATTTGAAACATGTGCAAAACATGTGCACGTAGCTTTGAAACAGATTGGTCATAACATAAGGCTGACTGACTTGCGCGCCATTGTTAGATGATGAATGTAAGGAGATGTAAGGAAAGCCCTCTGATTGGATGGGCAAGACTGACAAGTAGGCGGGCCTAGCCCCGTCCGTGGCTTCGCCTCTGATGTAAACATTGTGTTCGGTTGGAAAAACACATTGATAGAATTGAAGATGTTCTTATATCATAGAACTGCTCACATAAATACAGAGAAGAGTGAGAGGAAAGGAGGCATGAAGAGGGAAATGTCGAGAAATAGAGACATGTCACTAGAAGCTACTACAAGAGTTTTTCACTAATAGACGCAGATGCCCAAGAACTAGATCCAAGTGGACAAAAAACGTAACTGAGTCAGATGTAATTAGAAAGATAAGACAGAAAAGCTTATCACCAACTTTAACATTACGAGGTGGGCACGCTGGGCCTATACTTTAAATCTGCTGTCTTGTATAGGACCAGCAGACTCAGAAGTAAGAAGTAAGACGAGAGTAAAAGATAATCAAATGACGGGATATGGATTATGAAACACCTTACAAAATACTCATATTCTACTCTCATACTACTACACACGCAAACACAGTGATACACAGAAACATGACTCAGTCCCACACAGTCATATTGCTTAGTTCCTTTAATTCTCCTCAAACAAAACAGCTTTGCAACTGAAGGTTCAGCCATAGCTGCTTCAGAATGGTGTTAATATGTTACACCCCAGTCACACACTCCCACAACCAAAACATTTACAAAAAAATGCTGAAGTATTTTACGATGTCAGACTGCAGAGGCAGGTGAATACATTTTTCTAGAGATATTTGATAATTAACAATTGTTATATGCAGTAAATGACTGCTAATATTTCCATATTGTTTTCAATAGTTTAGATCCCTCCATGAAACCCGACAGCAAGATACAGGGCAGACAAATAGGAGATACAGTGTGCTGATTGGGCAACAACACATTACATCACCCTAATAAAATAAAGTGATTGGTCAACAACTGCAATCAATAACATCTCAAGTGTCTCAAATGTTCCTCTTTGAAACAAATGTGGTGCCAGAAAGGCAAAGGGAAGTTTTGTTAACCAAGATAATGTAAATGATAATGTGTTGTAGTCTTAATGATGCTTGCCAGAATAAAGAC
>JAXIVH010000002.1:7086611-7184560 GCA_036785325.1 Urophycis tenuis | reverse complement strand
AGCTGTGTTTTCACCACAGACAAACATGCTCACTTAGTCAGCTTAAGTCAGCCTCGTCCACACTTCCCAGCTGCTGTAATCTCCTCCGAAATCAAGGTACAAGTAGGCTTTTAACAAACACCTGGAGCGAGACGTGAGATGCTTTTTGACTATCAAGTTACTGTGAAAGCAGGTTCACTCATGGAACCGCCAGTCCTGGTGTGACGATGACGATGTTGAAAAAAAGGGGCTTGGGTATTTGATCAGAGGAAGGTTAGCGTATTCCCTGTTTTCCCCTGTACTTCAAGCGACTCCTCTCTGCCTCTGTTGTGGTGCATGTGTCCCGTCGCTGGGTGTGTAGCAAAGACTCTGGATATAGTTATAGTGAACGGTCTGCGCTTGCGTTTAACACGGTGTCAAAGCGTGGTGTTTCTATTTCTGAATACTAGTTTTCTATAACACAGCAGTACCGTGTCGTCCAAATCATAATGTTATGGTGTTGTCGTGTTTCAAACCTCATAAATATCCAAATCTAGCACCAATATTGACACGAGCCAAAACATTGATCCACTTCCGAGCCACCCGTTCTAAGCACTGTGTGTGTGTGTGTGTGTGTGTGTGTGTGTGTGGTCGCTGACTGGACCTAGTGTATCGGGTGTAACCTCAGTGAACGTGATTGCATTTGTGAGTTCAGTGGAAGATTTGACCAAAGTTTAACCGGCATCATTCAGTCATGCATCCATTTTGTTTTGGTTTTTTTTCCCCCGTGACTTGGCTCCCTCGAAGCGAGCGCCGACGCATCCGCGTGGCGTCGCCACGCCGTGTTCCGACAAACAGGAGAAGCCCCGCGTGTCTTCATGTTACAGCGCCAACCGATGCTCCGGGATCCACGCCGCGCGGACGAGCGCACGCCTCGCCGGGTCACGCTGGCGGCGCCTAGCAGACAGATGGTCGGACGGATGGACGGACGGACGGACGAGAGACACCCAGACTCCCTCCTCCCTCCCCCCCCGCCGCCTTCCAATCAAGGGGCAGTGACACCGGCCTGGAATGTAGGCCTCAGGAACTCGCGTTTCCTAGCGTTATATCGTCACGGTCAATATAACGATACGACGACGAGAACAATTTCAACCTCTGTAAACCGACGGCGCCCGCCGAAAAAAACTGAAACACCACAACACCACGGAAACAAAAAAGGAAGGAGAGGACACACCGAGAAGCAGCGGGCAGCGTGGCGTCACCGTGTGTGTGTTGCAGGGGGGCGGGGCGTGGTTGTTACGGTAACCGGGGGCGGGGCGTGGTTGTGACGGTAACCGGGGGCGGGGTGGTGATGACGTTGGTGAGGGGAAGGGGGTGGGGGTGGGGGTGGTGGTGGGGGGGGGGGGGGGGGGGGGGGGGTCATCCTGTGCGAGGTTCCTTCCCCGCCGGGGAGAGCCGGAGTCAGGACTTGCCGGTCCCTGAAGACGGGGGGGACGGGGGAGAAGGGGGAGAGGCCGAAGTCTTTTCAGGCTCTTTCTGGTCTCCCTCGTCACCGGAGCCCGGCGCGGCGGCATTGCTAAGGGGGGGGGGACGAGAGGAGAAGAGGAGAAAGGACTGAGGACCCCCATGGGGAATACAGACTGCAACATCCAGCTAAAAAAGACAAACATTTTCCAACACAGTGACGATAGTTTTGTCGCACGCCCACACTTAAAAAAAAAAAACCCTGATGGTGAACACAGACAACAAAGGTTCTGGGTTCCAACCCCCTTACAATCTCAGCTCTGGAGACGTCCCAGAGCAAGACGCCTCACCCCTGCTTTCACCTTAATGACACGCACCTAAAATAAACTCACTGCAAGCTGCCGTGGACAGAAGCATTATTATGAAGCATTATTATTGTGTTATTATTATGTTACTCTGCACTATACCTGTTACTCTGCACTATACCTCCATGTGTACCTCTGTGAGCAACCTTGTCTACCTCCGCAAGCATCTCCCTATGCTCTTGTACCACCACTGTCCATTATCCATGACTCACTATTTCACTTATCTACCTCACCGATTTTAATCTGCCACTTATCTTACTATTAAGACTGCTACTAATCTGACTTGATTAGATTTGTTGTTCTTATTTATAATGCACACATACTTCCTTTTTATTTTCATTGCATTCTTATACTATACTTTATTCTATTACATTTCACTAGGCAAAGTTGAGTTCACCCGGGCTGCAAGAATTTCCCTGCTGGTAATGACGCCCGCTGTTATCTGGTATGGTGAGGATACACTTGAGACCTTGCACCCCGAGTTAGAAGGTCTCCTACATGGCTCACTTAGCGGTGGCCCCGCGAAGCCGCACGCACGTCGCGGGGTAGTTTACATACGTCTCTCCGCTCTGCGTGATCAGCCGGCGGCACGTCTCCATCTGCACGTCCAGGCCTCTCTTCATGGAGCACATTTCCATGTACTCGTGCAGGTGGCGGTTCATGTCGCTCTTAGCCGTGGCCAGATCAAGCTGGGGGGGGGGGGGCGCGTAGACACAGACACACACACACACACCGTTGTTGGTAGAGACACATGGTCAAAAATAGAAACACACGCATGCACGCACACGCACACACACACACACACACACACACACACACGTTCATTCATTCCAGTGACATTCATACACGTGCACAGTTGTGTGTCCAGCAGACTAATTTCGTCAGGGGAGTTACCCAGAATCAAACTAGGGGGAATGTATACTTGGCTTCAGAATGAAACATTGAAAACCACATTTATTCAGGGGGCGGGGGGTGGGGGGGGGGGGGGGGGGGGGGGTGGCACTCTGGGTGGTCAATCACATTTCTGTGGTGGCGTGGCGTGCCCCTGCACGTGCAGGGACACACGTGAGCAGCACTGACCTCGATCTGATCGATGGTCTCCTGGTACTCCTTCTCCCGGGACTTGAACAGACACTCGGTGTCATTGATGACTTTCTCCAGGCTCTCCTCCTGCTGCTGGAGGGGAGGAGAGGAGAGAGGAGGAGAGAGGAGGAGAGAGGAGGGGGGAGCTGAACGCACGGTAGCGGCTTTGACGGCACGACGGGGAGTAAAGTTATCACGCTCGTTCCAATGGGACCACCGCTCTGTCCTTAAAACGGAGCCAGAGGGGACGGGGTGAAGGGACCGGCGGTGGGCAGGCTGCGTGTCAGCGGGGTGAGCGTTTCAGCAGGAGGCCAGACGGACGGACAATGGCACCGTTGAGGGGGAACAAGGGCTGGACTTGGTTCAATTTCACCAAATTCCACTGACTGCTGTCATTCCTCTCTCGGAGGTGGACGGCAGAGGTGGTTCAAATGTCACACGGACACACGGTTGGTGGGGTGGAGGGGGGGGGGAACAAATACCAAACAGCTTTGTCTTGGAAAACGGTGCCTGCTTCTTACCAGGACCGATTTAGACTGCAGCAGTTGCTGTATTTATGTGTTTATGTGTGACACACAGAGCGAGGGACAGATAGAGAGACAGAGACAGAGAGAGAGAGAGAGAGAGAGAGAGAGAGAGAGACAGAGACAGAGACAGACAGAGAGAGAGACACACACAGACAGATAGACAGAGAGAGTGTAGGACAGAGAGACAGAGACAAGCATGTGCGCGCACACACGCACACATGGACGCACACGAGCAGAGTGAGACTGAGACTGCTCAGTATTTCGTTGGGGGTGTTTTGGGTTATGAGTCATGCACCAAGCCAGCCTGAACAGAGCAGAGCAGACCAGTCAAGGTCATATGAGGATTTGAATGCTAACCGTCATTGGCTGGAGAAGCCCAGTTGAAATCACTGGGTTGATATGTGAAATGGAGCAGAGGCAGACTCTCTGTGTGGACACTCAGATTTCTATCCACACCATTAGTACATCGCTCGATATGGACATTTGACATCCTTTTTTTCGGTTCTACATTTGTCATCGTGTAGTCATCCCCCCCCCACACACACACACACACTTGTGTTCAGAAGTTGTATAATATACTGTACATTTACCAAGCAGTGTGGAGCTAAGTATGTCATATCAGCACGTAACTAGGAAATGAAACAGTATGTCAATGACACAGACGACAGTATGTTAGCGGATTAACAACAGCCATATACTGCTTCAGAGAGTGACTTTCAGAGTGCTCCGATGCTGCGTTTGTGATAGCTGCATGGCAGAACACAGCGAAGTGCAACATCAGCAACACAAACTGACCGGTGAAGTAAACAAAGTCTGAGACGCAAAGCTATACAACCAGGTGGAGCAAACAGTCACCAGGGCCTCCTAATCCTATTAGCCGGAGGCCTGGTGACAACAACAGTCACCGAGTGTTGCCCATGGTTACCTCCCCTGGATGGTGGACAGGATCAGGAGGCAGAGTGCACCCTGGGAAATCCTCCCAAAGGAGGAGAGTCTCTTCAGTCTCCTCCCACGCCAGACTGTCGCAGTCGTCCTCAAACTCACACTCCCTCCTGCAGCACAAAAGCAACACACACACACACACACACACACACACACACACACATGTAAATACTCGAGTCACTGAAAACACATTGTAAAGTTTTCTCAAGGTATATTGCGTGTGCATGCAGCAGGAACACGCACAGATGATTCAGCATCCTCTGCATCTCCTCATTGATCTGATTGGCTGAGGAGCCGCAGTGCTCCTCCTCCTTGCCCACCGCGTGATCGCTCTCAGAGGTGCTCATTGGCTCCTCCCCCTCGCTGCTGTTGAAAGACAGCGGCGTCTGCTTCCGCCGAGAGGTCAGGGATGACTGGGTGCTGGGGACCTGTGGGGGGGTTCAGGGACAGGGACACCCACGGCTCAGCCCACACTGTGGAGGACAGTTCCCTTGATTGACTCAGTGGGAACGGCCAGAGTTGGGCGTGAGAGTAGTGGATCACGGCCGTGTCCGGACGGGCCGCATCCAAAATGGACTTTGAGTCGTCAACACGAAGCCAGCGGTGATTAAAATATAACCCCTACTACGGAATAAGAAAATTCTTATTTTATTCATTTTGGGTAATGCTACAAATAATGGGCCGAAATTTGTGCTCTGTGTGCTTTTGGTCTTTATGTGCTTGAATCGACAACCCCAACCCCAAATTAAAGCACACCCATCTAGCTCCCCAAGTTATGGGAATGATTCTAATCGAATGTGAGACACACAGTCACTATTCCTCAATCCTAACAGGTGAATAAAGGCTCAGAAAGGTCTGACAGCCTTTATATCTTCTAACTTATGTGTTGCAAGAATTTATATTTCGGTGGAGTAATGTATCTGCTTAATGTATCAAGCAAATCATGACACGTATTGAAATCAAAACTAAATTTCCCCGCACCCTGTTTTGGGAAGCTGTGTGTGTGTGTGTGTGTGTGTGTGTGTGTGTGTGTGTGTGTGTGTGTGTGTGTGTGTGTGTGTGTGTGTGTGTGTGGACCGGGAGCAGAACCAGTACAGCACCTGGTACATCTGGATCACGTCCTCGCAGTTCCTCTGCTGGGCCACGTCACACAGGCGCGCCGTGATGTCGATCCTGCGACAGATGTCCATGTCCACCTTCATGGCCTTCTCCTGGATCTTACTGTCCAGCTCTGACAGGTTCTGGACACACACGCACACGCACACACACACACACCTCCATCAGCTACTCACAATGTGTCTGGCTTTGGCTGGCATGGGGGAGGTTACAGGTTACATGTCTGAGCCATGGTGCTGGTGTTTTGGTGTTTTCAATGCGTGTGTTGGTCGTTAGCCCTCGTTATGTCTGTACATCTCGCGTGCGCTCCTGTGGGCTTAGTGTTTGTTTACGCTGGCGCGCTCGGCCATTATGCTCAGAGGGAATAAGACATGAGCGGAGAATCGTTTTAAAAAAACGACATGCATAGACGTGTGAGAACGCTGGAGTCACAGCACTGGCGTGATAACCAACAGCACCAACGCCATCACACCGCATTTCCTTTCAAAGGGAAGTCAACCAGGGCCGTTTGCAAAATGCGATTGTGCAGACGAAATAAAAGCACACTGACGACAGGAGCCTCCACTCACGCTGCTCATCAGTCCTTTGAAGAGGACCAGCTCCGCCTTGAGCTGCTGGACTCTGACTGCCAGCTCATCCTGGCAGCCCTCGCTCTCCTGCAGATCCTGCGCACAACAGCAGCAACAACAACATCAACATCAACAACAACAACACAATGACAACAGAGCACATGCACACATTGGTCGGGTTCTGGGGCCAATTTCCTGCTAAGGATGTAGAGTGCTCACATCTACTCACTTATAGTAATCACGCACGCACACGCACACACACACACACACACACACACACACACACACACACACTAGAGTCCAAAGTGTCTGATGTCTTGTGAGCCTCTTACATGACACCCAGCACGTGTAAACCACCACGCCATGTTGCTTTGCCTTGATCTTTTTACATGCTACTCCTCGAACCTCAAGGCTTTGAAACACAGAAGCCTATGCTAAGCTTAGCGGTTCAGCAGCGTGGGCAAAACTTCATTTTGTTGCTTCACACCCGATAATTGAGTGAGGTGGACTTAATGACTCAGGCTGAAGTCAGAACTGTCCCTGCTGGGGTGAGGAGCTTCAGGACACTGCACCACTGGCCCCCTGCCCCAGGTTCACACACACACACACACACACACACACACACACACACACGAACACACACACACACACACACACACACACACACACACACACACACACACACACACACACACACACACACACACACACACACACACACACACACACTCTCTCTCATAAATAAAAAACACACACAGCACACACAAACAACAACAACACGCCAACATAAACATTGACATATACACACAGTGACCACAGTGCAAAGGAGATATTAATTAGTGACATGCATTCATGCACTCATTCATAATTCATATGATGTGTCCCCTTGCATATACGTAATGTTCTACATTACCTCCTGAAGGTCTGTTATCTTCTGCTGCAGATCCACTCTCATTGTGTACTCTTCCTCCCACCTACAAGACAAGACAGGACAAGATCGTTAGACAGGCAGACTGACAGGCGGACTCACAAGAAGACAGACATCCTGACCAACTGTGGGCACAAAATAAGTGAGTCAGCAGGTAAGCGTTCAAGTGATTCTTTTTTAGGCTGACTCACGTCTTTGCAGTCATAGATTGGTTTCACAATAAATGATCATGAGTCACATATAATAGGCCTGCAAATGAAGTACCAGGGAATTCTAAACCGCATCAAATGGATACCCTCCATTTCACTTTAAATATAGCTGTTGGGGAAGGCCAAACACTGCGATAAACGTTCTAAAATTATAATCATTACCGGCCACAGGAGAGCAAGCCCCCACAGAGAAATAAGCAAAGTTCCTTCTCCACCCCCCCCCCCCCCCCCCCCCCCCCACCAGCCCCCACCCCTTTCCCCCCCACCTCACCCCTCTCCCCCCTAGTCCCAACAGCAGCACCTGCACGTGTAATGCTGCATTGCAGATACTGAGCGAGCGAGCGCGAGAGAGAGAGAGAGAGAGAGAGATGCGCAGTAGAACCAAGCGGGGGAGAGAGAGGCAGCGAGAGAGAGAGAGGGGAAGGGAGAGAGCGGGAGCACGATAGCGGGGGGTGGTGTGATGCTGGCGTGTGTGCGTGAGGCGCAGCGACACGCATGGCAGTGAATCAGAGGCGAACGTGGCAGAGGCCACATGGAAACTCAAAACGAGAGGAAGTGTTGCACAGGGGAAAGAGGAAGAGAGAGGACAAGAGGGAGGAGACAAGGGGGAAGGCCAGGACCGAGTGGGCCAGAGGGAAAGGTAGAGGTCAGAATCAAGACGGGAAATGCAATTTGCTGAGTAAATAGACATAAAGATTTGCACAATTTCCTGTTCAAACTAAGACTTCTTCAATGACTTAAGCCGACAACACGACTTCATCAAACACGCAAAATTGAAGCAACCCAAATAAGTGTGAGGTACTGAGATGTTGTATGCTAGCAATGGTTTAATCAAGCAATTGGAATGCTTGAAACGTATTCTGGTGACTTGCTCATTGTATTAACAGCAATGAAGTGTTTCACCTTCTTCTGACAAACGGACTCATCGCATGTCACTTTGGACAAAAGCGCCTGCTGAACGCCCTGAATGTAAATGTAAATGTGGGTAGGAGCTGGGTTAGCTTAGCGAGAGGATCACATAGGTGTCCCGGGTCGTGTTGTAAACCAAAGCGAATGAGCTACTCCACCTATCGATCCCTCCCGGCCTCCTGAGAGGCCCTGGACACTGGAGCAGGAGTGCTCAGGGCTGACTCCAAGGCAGAATATCGTCCCGTCCATAAAGGGCACTCAAAATGCGCCAACGATCACTCGCTTGGTCTGTTGTTTATGGACAGTAAAAATGCCATCCCTCTAATGGCCACACAGAGCCCAATGTTGTGGTCAGGAGATCCACACTCTACATGAAGATCCACACTCTACATCCACCTAGTATAGGGGGTCGCTCTGGACCACGTAACACATTAACACACACACACACACACACACACACACACACACACACACACACACACACACACACACACATTTAATGCAGCTTAGCAACATTAGCGTTGTTTTGCCAAACCTAGATTGTGGGGAGCTAACTATCTTAGCCCACCCAAGTGAGCGTGCTCAGTCCCTGTGTTCCGCCTCTATATTTAGCGGTGTTAAAGTGTGTACGTTGTGATGATGTATTTCTGGATGCACCACCTGCCACACTGACCAGACATATGAGTGGTGGGAGAGGCGGAGTTAGGCCAGAGCGGGGGGAGGGGCTTTGTGCTGACTCTGCTGCCATGGGGACAGCTGGCCTCATGCACTCTCTGTCTCTCTGTCTTATGGCTTGTTCAGCCCCTACCTTTCCCTGCCATGGGCCGCAGAGCCTTTGACGTCTTCATGTTTGATCGGACAATGAATAAACATGACTTGGCTTTAAAGCTGCTTGTGTCGGAAGAACACACAAGCAGGTCACACTGCCCGTATCACATGGAACGATTCGTCCCCATTCAAGTTCAAGAGAGGCTTCATAAGTTAAATGGCTCTCTGCATCCCTTGCCCTTTCGGAGGGAGGAACATTTTCAGAAGAATCATGGAGGGTTGTCCAAAATCTGCCCTGTGTTACTGGCTGGGTTTTGTCACCAGAGATTTAGAGAGAAGCAAGCAATGACTCATCACCGAATGCTTACAGTATCCAAACAATGTCCCGTTGGTATAGGGACTATTGATGTACTCAATGTTTGAAATGGAAACAACGTCATCTTAATTTCCTGTAAGGTATCCAATAATTCACGAGGACAAGACAAACATCGCTGTTGTTTTTCCCGTGCGTGCACGCGCGCGCGCGCACACACACACACACACACACACACACACACACACACACACACACACACACACACACACACACACACACACACACACACACACACAATAATAATAATAATAAAGAGGTACATATTACCTTCGTTTATACTCGTCTCTCTCCCTCTTGACCTTAGCCAGCACATTATACAGGGCCCTGATTTCGGGGGTAATGGTGTCAATCTGGACCCCGACTCCATCCGGGTGGGACCAGGACACCCCGGGGCTGGTCAGCCGTTCCACCCCAGCGCCGTACTTGCGTGTGTGGTTGTAGGACCAGATGGTACCGGGCAGGAACCTCGGAGGGGGGTTGGTGGAGGTGCCACAGCTGGTGTTGGAGGTTTTAGAACCAGTGAAAACACCACCACCACCAGCGGGTGAGAGCGCAGTCGGGGTGCACTGACTGACGGTGATTGTCGGGTTCGTGGTGATGTTTGATTCGGTGCCGGGGTTCAACGGCGAGTGATCACCCGTGTTGTTTGGCGTCAGCACTCGCGGCGTGAAGAGTGTAGTGGGCCTCCTGGCGGAGTTGTTGGTGTTGTGGAACGGCAGAGAACCGGGCCGAAGTGGTATCGTCCCCACGAAGCCCGTCTGCACCGCTGTTTCCTGGGTATGCTGGGACCTGCCGTCGCAACAGCCCCCCTGCAAGCAACTCTTGTTGGCGTCCAAGGCCTGCTGCAGTTGTTTCTCCAGAACCTTATTTCTCCTCTCCAGTTCATGCACTTTTGCCAAAAAGCACCGGAATCTCAAGTTCAGCGTTTTGAGGACACTGATGTTGGAGCCCAGGTCGTTTCTGAGAGCCATGGCTGCAGGGGGCGGTGGCCCACCGCGGCGATGCAGAGCGTGCGGTGGCTGCTGGCTGTGTTGATGCTGCTGTAGATACGCGCTCTGTGGCGAGACTGTAAATCCGGATCCAGGTAACTCGGGCCCAAACCCTGGGTGGTCACTCTGGAGCAAGGACGTCTGCTGGTCCTGTGCGCCAAAGTCGCCGTCTGGCAGCAGTCCTGAGGGTGAATCTGGGTGGAGGGGGACTTGGTTGTGATGCTCTGGCAGTTGGAGATGCGCGTTGGCCCCCAACAAAGGATTCATGCTATGATATGGGAAACTAAAGCGCTGCAGATCTGGCATGTACACGAACTTGTCTTGCTAAAAGGTAAAAGCTCAGTAATATAAGAATTAAATTAAAAGGAATACCCGCGACTACCTTCTCGGTGATGAAGGCCTCACTGATGTTCGTGCATCATCATATATGCTTAAAGTAGGTAGGTCTTACCGCTGACTGACAAGTGCCTGGTCCGCGTTAAAGGTTCGCAATGGGGGAAACCGGGCGCGACAGCTATCTAGCGATTAAAATACAGCAACACATTTGACACCACTGGATCTGGAGCTCAACTCGATGTTTCCTATATTGATGAAATGAATAAAGCTGGCATATTAAGCAATAAAAATGAAGTCCAGTGGCGCCATCATAGTTAAGCCCACCTAGAAGTGACCGCAGATAAGAGCAAGTGTTGCTGGAGAGAAGAACCTCTACCGTAAATCCGCGTGTAGCGAGGCGGCCTGAACAACCAATCAGATTCTCCTGCACTTTTTCCTCTCCTGAAGAAGGCCGTATTATCTGTTCATGGGATCGACTTCTTTTAGATACACACAACAACCAAACTCCAAATCATTTATTGACGTGTTCAAATAGTTTTGTATTGATTAATTTTTTATATTTTAGCTGAAGCTCAAGAAGCATGAGCTCGATTTGTCTAAAATATAATCAGCATGGAGAAGAATACAGAAGAACTGCAATGGGCAGATGCATATCAAAGTCCTTTATTCATTTTTTTCCTCCGTCATCTCACCACTTTTCTTACTCACAATCGGTCCCCCGTCATATACATTTTTCCAATGAAAACAAGGCACGGCAACATGTAGTAAATATAATACAATAAAGAAACTGGAAAGTGACTGCTAGACGCCGGCCTCAAGTTTCAATGTGTCAACCTGTGTGTCCAAGGAGCCGAGTTCCAAACCATTCCCCTGTGCTGACACGCTGCGGTTCAACCAGGGGCCTCCTCTCGCCAGCTCACGGCTGCCGTCCCCCCTCTGCCGTCTGTCCATCTCCACCTTGGACATGGAGTTGCTCCTTCTCCTCCATCTGTACCAGGAGGAGAGACCTATGCTCCCTTTATTCAAGGAAGAGAGAAGTTGAAAGATGAGAAAAATAGCCATGGCTGATTTCTCTTTGTTTGGTGTAGTTATTTTGTATGGAGACTTCACCCCCAGTTTCATGTAGTTATTTAGTTTAATCACTGCATCTTCAAACTGATGTAGTTATTTAGTGTGAACACTGCATTCCAAATTTCTGTTAAGATCTCTTAAGTTTCATGTAATTTCTTGCATAAACTACATATCAAGTTTCATTTAGTTATTTAGTATAAACCCTGCATCGCTAAGTTTCATGTAGTCATGTGGCGTCCTAGGCCGTGCAACAGCAGGGATCGACTCTGTACCTTTTGGCTGGGAGTTGAACACTCAGCTGACCGTTCCTAACATTGTAGGCATACTTGATATTTGTCTACATACACTAAATGACTTCCTGGGTACGGATTACGGACATACGTCTTTGCCCAGTGAAACGAAGCAACTCTGTGAAATGGTCACACTGGCACCCTAGTGACACCTCAAGCTGCATGAAACGCATAAAGTTTTAAATCACTATATATAGCTACATAATTGACCTCCTCCTGACCGTCCTCTTAAACAATGACTCTTTGCTCTACAGAATCATCCACACTCATCACATGAAGACAGTCACCACACACACGGTGTGTGATTCAGAGACCCACACGGCAAGCAACGGCTGAGATTGCACAGACAACGATGAGAAGGCCCCGCCAAAAAAGGAGAAGTTCTGTGACGCTCACCGTCCCCAGGGCTTCCCTCTCTACCGCCGCCTCTCCGGCACCCTCCACAGGAGAGTATGTTGCAGGCGTCCTGCCGGAACTCTGGGTTCATGATCTGGTAGATGAAGGGGTTGAACATGCAGTGGGACTTGGCCAGCAGCGCAGGGATCAGGCTGAGCATGAAAAGCATAAAGGGCACAGCGAGCCGGGGGTCCTCCGTCTCCGCACCCCCGCTCTGGCGTGTACCGAGAGAGGCGGCGGCGGCGGCGGCAGGTGGGCCTGGCTCCAGGGCGGATGAAGCCACCAGGTTGCTCACATTGCCCCAGTTCTCCGCGGGGCTGTTGTGAGGGGCGTCGCCACCGGAGCCCGCCAGCGTCCAGTTCGTCAGGGCGCACCTGAGCTCGGGCGCGTCGGGAGGCCTGGCCCCGCAGGGCGCCCCCGAGGGCTCGGCTTGGAGACGACCCCAAGACCCCGGCTCGTCATCGGCTCCCTGCGCCAGGGCGGAGTAGAGCGACCCGGCGGCATAGGGCATCCACGCCACCAGGAAGCTGGCGCACACCACGGCCGCAATCTGGAGTAGGAACCAAAACCCAGAGTGTTTGTTGGTTTAGTCCGTGAGTGAGAGTGAGTTCTCACTCACTCATCTTCTACCGCTTATCCGGGGTCGGGTCGCGGGGGCAACAGCTCGAGCAAGGAACCCCACACTTCCCTTTCCCGGGCCACATCAGCCAGCTCTGACTGGGGGATCCCGAGGCGTTCCCAGGCCAGTGTGGAGATATAATCTCTCCACCTCGTCCTGGGTCTTCCCCGTGGTCTCCTCCCAGCTGGTTGTGCCCGGAACACCTCCATAGGGAGGCGCCCGGGGGGCATCCTTATCAGATGCCCGAACCACCTCAACTGGCTCCTTTCCACGCAAAGGAGCAGCGGCTCTACTCTGAGTCTCTCCCGGATGACTGAGCTCCTCAACCTATCTCTAAGGGAGACGCCCGCCACCCTCCTGAGAAAACCCATTTCGGCCGCTTGTACCCGCGATCTCGTTCTTTCGGTCATGACCCAACCTTCATGACCATAGGTGAGAGTAGGAACAAAGATAGACCGGAAGATCGAGAGCTTCGCCTTGTACGATTACTTATTATTAGTTCTTTTTTTTTTTTTTCATTGGCTTAGTGGAAGTCTCAGTCCACATTGTACCTTTGTGAGTCTCAGCTCCATGCTGCTGATGTGGCTGACAGAGGAGAAGGGTATGGAGGCCAATGTGCGGTTCGATCTGTAGACCTGTTCAAACAGAAGTCATTCGAGCACGTCCATTTTACCACTGCCATTTTGTCATGGGTTAGGGTATGGCAATTTACTGATATTCCTTTCATTAGGATCCCCATTAGTTATGACCGCAATAACACCTATTCTTCCTGGGGTCCATAAAAGACAACGATATTATGGATAATCAACAAAAGAAAAGAAAAGAAATAGAAGAGAAAATAAGTACTGATCTTACATTCATAAGGTCAGCTCAGCAATTAATGTTTTTTTAAACAGCATTACTAAAGTCACACATTTGATACGTATTGTGGAAATGCAAATAAAAAGGCAACTTTTGGGCACTAAGCAGAAAAAACTGTCAAGCTCATTATTTTTAAATAAGGAATACCATAAACGCCCAATGTAATGTATACATCACGTCACAGATTAAGTGGTAGAAAAATCATCAGAAATATGTTCTGTGTTCTACTTGGTCTGTGGTATATCCCCCATAAGTTTCCTTTAAGCAGAAATGGGTCTGGGTTCTTATGGGTTAATGTATTTTTTAAAACTGATGTTACTTGTAATCTGGGTTAAATCTAACGCTAGCTCCAGTTTGACTTAGCCCTATCCTTTAATGTTCTGTAAAGCTATTGGGTAAAGGTAATGCGAAATGTCCCATGAACGCATCTCTGGTGTCATAATAATGGCTTTCATTGGTGTGTGTTAGCTGTGAATGATGAATAAATATGTGTGGGCACAAATATACTGGACATACTGGATGAGGCTGCATGCCAGTGTTTTTTCCACCCACATCCATGACAGCCTGGCATGCATCCCTTCCACTGTTCCTCATTGAGCAGCAAAGGCAGGCAGCGCTGCTTAGAGTGAGCTGGATCTTATCAAGTTCTTGTTTTGAAGCCCTAGGTATTGGCATTCTGCAGAATTAAACCCCACCGTAAGCAGGATGGTCATGTAGGAGGCGATGATGATGATGGTGGGGACTCCAAAGCAAAGCATCAGGATGAGGAAGATGTAGATGCGGTCGCTTAAGCATGACCTCATTCTCCACCTTGACAGTAGGACAACATCCTCAAGGTTATCACATCCTAAGGAACGTTTTGATTTGAAAGTGGTTCATAATGCATTCCACCAGAGCAACCGTGGGCTAAACTACAGATTACCAGTTAATGGTGCAGCTGGTTCCGTATGGTTCTGGCCCGTAGCTCCCAAAGCCAAAGGCGGGCAGGGAGGCCCAGAGCAAGGTGTACAGCCACACCAGGCCGATAGCCAGGGACACATGGCGCCTTTCGATCCACCGACCTGGAGGGACAGAGAGAGCATGTACACCACTCAAGAACCAGACCTGCATGAACTATTCATGCAGGGTGTTGGGCCTTAAGTGCGGTCGGCATGACTAATGTCCATGTAGGGCGACCATTTTGTTGACGTATCGGCATAACGTACATACATTGCGTTGCCTGACTTCGGGCTTACTTTGTTTAATTGTGACTCAGTGTCACTACAGTAAAAGCCAAACCTGATCACCAATAGCATACTACAAAAGAAACTGAAAATCTGAAGCCCTGCATGCAATACGGACACCCTTGAAAACAAAATTGTTCATCTCAAGGAGTATCCTTTCAATCAATACATGTGTATATTAGATAGGGACAGGAAAGTGTGCCGCTCAGTGTTCGCCTCCAGGCTGAAAGGTACTGGGTTTGATCCCTGATGTCCGCAGCTTACCCTCTGTAGGGTCACGGTGACGTCATCACCCTGTTAAACGGGCATTTTTGCACATGCATGCTTGGATGCGCTTGCAGAGCATGTGCCGTTTGGGGTGAGTCAACTGACCATATCGCAGGCAGCAGATCATCAGGCAGCGGTCCAGGGAGATGAGGCAGGTGGTGTGGAGGGAGCCGATGCCAAACACAAAGCCCTGTATCCCGTACCATAAGCAGCCGGTCTCCCCAAACACCCAGGCGTGACACAGGCTGGTGCGAGGAAAGGAGAAACACACTCAGATCACATCACGCACCCAGCACGGATTTATGGCTCTAGTCTCGGTTCACAGTTGTTTACCGTGATTGAAGCCGTCATTATAGTATTCAAGCAGCAGGCCTGTTCGTTTGTGACACACGGGTTGTTGTATTAACTATCACCAACAATTACAGGGTTTACTGCACCTTGAAATTATGCTAAATGGCGCCCCTATGAGGCTGAAGCCAAAATCGCACACAGCCAGGTTGATGGTCAGCAATTCTTGGCGCCGGAGTTTTTTGCGCTTCCTGAAGTACACCCATAGCACAGTGCCGTTTCCCAGCAATGACATCATTCCTGTGGAGATAAGTGACATCTAGTACATCTACATCTGCAGTTTCAAGAGAAAAGTATCTCTCTTAAAACGGATACATAAAAAATGGGAACTGTAACTGAGTGCTGTATGCATGTCCAGTGCGTTCATTTTAACGACAAAAAAAAAACAATTAATTTTTAATTATTATTATTATTTTTTTTTTTAGTGCACTGTCGAAGAAAACAATTGGGGTGGATTGATGTTAAATGTGGATTTCTTGCTTAATACTCCTCAACACGCACCCAGGTACAGGAGAATTGTATTGAACTTGTTAAAGTGTGAGTAATATGGAGAATCATGTCTGGCCTCAGGGAGCTGGAGAACATGGTACATCCAAGTATGTAGACAGAAAAATAATGCATACAAAGAAAAGAATAAACACAAATACGTTCCGCCGTATTTCTTGCTGACCTTCTGTTTAAATGTCTGTTTGCGTTTCTTCACATATACTTTACTCTTTTTGCCACCAGTTTCTTAACACTAAAGATACTCAAGTCACTCGTTCTAGATCGCAAACAAAAAACAATTTACTGAAAAAGAACAGTAACATAACTACTAAATTCACCAGAAGAAGAAATGCTCAATGTTTTAAATGAATAACAAAACAAATCAAAAAAGTAATCACCTAAATACCTTTCAGTATTAGGCTTAACTGAAATATGAAATACCGTAACTTAGCCCACACAACTGTATGCATGACATATTAACCTGAATGACAATAATGGGCCCACACACCCACACCAGTCCTAGTCGGTAAATAAAGTAAATCCCTCGCCGTTGCAGGCCTGGATCCACGCTCGGGTTCGGCGTGGCCAAAAAAACAAAACAAGGGACCGCTTCACCCCCGTTGAAGCAACAGATAAAACACGGTACCGGTGTCCACGATGCTCTCGTAGTCGGTGGTTTACCGACGACGACGTAGGCAGTCTGGGTGAGGAGACATGCCTCCAATCATCTCGACCCCGAAGTCTGGCACCTCTGTCCACCCGCGTAAGAGTCTAGCGATGCACTTAGCAGGCTAGTGTGAACAGCTAACACGAGTCTTGCTCAGTCCTTACTGTCCAGTTCGATTGCAGATTTGATTTGACTTGATTTGATTTAATTTTATTTCAAATGTGCCAGACAAAACACACATGCCATTCATTGGCAGAAAAATAACATAAAATAAAAGAATCTCTCTTTTTTACACACATTTGAAAGGGGGTGGGAAAAAATGAAACACTTATTTAATCCCACCCCTATCACTAATCATACATACACAGAATACTGTTTCCTTTTGTTAAATTAAACATAAATTTAGGCAATAATACCTGAAAATAATATTATTAAGACACATACATACATCCAAAATACACATGCATTTCATATGCACATTATATCTAACCCCCTCTCCACCACCATTTATCATGGGAGTGGCATCATGTCACTGCAGCAACACCACCACCCCAGATGATCAGTACCACAATGTGGATCCCACCATCCAAGTCAGTGGCACCACCACAGTAAAACAACACCCCCCGCCCCCCCAAGGACAACATGTCAAAACAGCTCTTCAACCTTGTACTGCTGAAAAATCGACTGTTTAAACCTTTTTTTAAACTGTTTCATGTTTGGACATTTCTTTTAACTCACATTTAAACCATTCCATAGCCTTACCCCACAAATTGAAATACTGAAACCTCTCATAGTTGTTCTATTACTAAACCTTTTAAAATTAA
This sequence comes from Urophycis tenuis, assembly GCA_036785325.1. Classification (NCBI taxonomy): domain Eukaryota; kingdom Metazoa; phylum Chordata; class Actinopteri; order Gadiformes; family Phycidae; genus Urophycis; species Urophycis tenuis. Next base: position 7,166,969 of record JAXIVH010000002.1, on the reverse strand, counting down.
ATTCTCCCCTTAAATCATAATGCCCCTCTTGTATATTAAACAATTTCTGAATATTCCCTGGGAGCTTGTTACTTTTTGCCCTCTGCATTATTTGTACAGTTTGGTATACTATAACATCAGTGAATTTCAGAATTTTTGACTGTAGAAATAGTGTATGAGTGTGGTCCAGATATCCAACCTTGCGTTGGATAATGCGTACTGCTCTTTTTTGTAGAACAGTTAATGAGTACAGTGAACTTGCCCCAGACTTCTACACAGTAAGTTAAATAAGGTAAAACTAATGAACAGTAAAGAATGTGGAGTGAGTTATAATCCAGAAATGGTTTTGCTTTATTTATTACTGCAATGCTCCTTGATAACTTATTTTGCAAATGTTTAATATGTGGTTTCCAACTAATTTGATCGTCGATAGTGACTCCAAGGAATTTTATTTCAGAAACTCTTTCAATATCCACGCCATCAATTGAAATATGTACCCATGTATTCGTTTTACAGTTTCCAAACAACATAAATTTGGTCTTAGACAAGTTTAAGGACAGTTTATTATAATCAACCCATATTTTTAATTTACTCATTTCTTTTGTAATGTCATCTTGCAATTTCTTTAAATCATTTCCTGAACCAAAAATATTTGTATCATCAGCAAAAAGTACTAATTTCAATACCTCAGATACTTTACATATATCATTTATATAAAGAATGAACAGTTTTGGCCCCAACACAGACCCCTGGGGGACACCGCAGGCAATGTCCAAACATGAAGAACAGCAATTTCCCAACTTCACAAACTGACACCTCCTATATAGATAACTTTTGACCTAGTCTAGCACCACTCCCCTGATGCCATACCTTTCCAATTTCTGAATTAATATGTCATGATTAATAGTGTCAAATGCTTTTTTTTTAAATCAATGAATACTCCCATTTCATATTTCTTGTTATCCATGGCGTAAGTGATTTCCTCCATCGATTCTGTTAATGCCAATGTTGTTGATCTATTTGAACGAAAACCATATTGACTTTCAGCAAGTAGTTGGTGTTTTTATAAAAATATATCTAACCTTTTATTGAAAACTTTTTCTAATATTTTTGAAAACTGTGGTAGTAAGGATACTGGCCTATAGTTTGTGAAGTGGTGTTTACTCCCAGTTTTAAACAAGGGTATTACTTTGGCTATTTTCATTTCATCTGGAAAAGAGCCGGTTTGAAAAGATAAATTACAAATATATGTCAGTGGTTTTGAAATTCCTACAATGACCTTTTTCACCAGTGCCATGTCAATACCATTTAAATCAGTGGACAATTTGCTCTTACAATTTTTCACAATATCCAATATTTCGTTTTCCTCCACATCACACAAAAACATTGAATTTGGATTACTCTCCAACAATCCCTCCATTTTCTTACCAGTTGTCCCTGGATCTGGGATTTTTTCTGCAAGATCAGGCCCCACACTGACAAAGAATGTATTAAAGCTGTTGGCAACATCTTTTATATTATAATTTTCTTTACCCTCATCAAAGAAGAACTTGGGATAGTTATTTGATTTGGTACCATTTTTTATAATGCTGTTTAATGAATTCCATATTCCTTTGATGTTATTTTTATTTTCATTTAGTAACTTCTTATAGTAATCCTTCTTATTTGTCCTTATAATATGAATGAACTTATTCTTATACTTTTTATATCTGTTTTCTGCTTCTTTTGTTTTCACTCTTACAAATTCCCTATATAGAGTGTTTTTCTTGTTGCAAGCATTTAATAATCCCTTTGTGATCCATGGGAATCTTGTACTTTTCCTTTTACATTTCCACTCTCTTAATGGACAATTCCTATCATATAATGTCCTAAACATTCTTAGAAAGGTCTCATAAGCACTATGTCACCATTTTCATAAATTACTTCCCAACTCTGTTTCAGCAAATCTTGTTTAAATGAGTTAATGGATTCATCTGACCTTGTTCTTCGGTATTGCGTTTGCATGGGCCAGATTCAGTCCGAATACCCGAATCATGAACTACGACAGAGTCTAACGAGCAAACTAAACGTTAGTCTATAGCTTTGCTTTTTCAACTTGGAAACACAGAGAATGTTCTAAGACGTGTTTTTTTTCTCTTCCGCTCTCTTCTCTCTCTTTCGCGCCGTTTGCGACCTTTTACCCCACATATTATTCGATGCATACAAAATTAATAAGATAAATTTAATTTTTCATTCAAACACCCTAATAGTGAATGTTAGACTATACATTTCATTTGACTAAGGAAATCTTTTCACTAACTACTCAATAATGTGACCCAGTCTGGCGAAATGATTCGGAAGTCGCAAAGTTCTTCTTTGAGATAAGGCCGTTTACATTGTTTTGTTTATATTGAAGATATTGATTGTATTTATTATTATTATTATTATTATTATTATTATTATTATTATTATTATTATTATTATTATTATTATTATTTTACCTTTATTCAAAAGTTGAGAGAGATATCTTTAGGGCTCCGAGGATTTCCCGGGTATCCCCTGAAACGTCATGTTCTCTGCTGTCCATAAATGGTGTTAAAATCTCAGAAACCAACCAAAACGCTTAAAACATGTAAACAAATGCTCGTATTTAGTGATTTGTGTGAAAGTTGGAGTGTGACAGTGTGACCCGTTTTGCCAGACTGGGTCACATATGAATTGAGTAGTTGGTGACTCAAACATAGATGTGTATAACACTTCAAGTCCCAGGATTCCTTTCATTTACCAAAATTAATAGAATGGGGACATAAACTACAATAAGCTTATTCATTCGGTTGTCTCTTTTATTTCAGAGAAAATCTCTTAGTTCTAATGTATAATTATGAAATTTAGTAAATCTATGTTTCAGAACATTTATTTAACTTAGCTTTTTTTTTTTTAATCACTGTGCTACATAAGCTTTTTTGTTTTCATTGTTGAAAACAAAACAATGCAGTTGAAAACATCAGCTGCTCATCAGCTGGTGAGCAGCTGATGAAAGCCCTGCATTATGAAGGTGACACATTGGTTGTCAGTGGCAACACTGCTTGTGTTCTTAAAAATCCCCACTTATCACCAAGGTGACGCCAAAGAAAACAAATCGTCAATATTGGAGGCTGAACAACAAATCAGATGGTGTGTGTATGATCATAGATGTAAAAGGTATATTTGAGAATGGGCATGCTCTACATTTAAAGCGGCCGTATTTTCCTGATATTACAGGGACAGCTAGCTAAGCTATCATTTGTTATAGTTATAGACCCCCCCCCCGGACCACCAGAGCCTGTTGGCTTGAATGGGAGTTGGGAGTTCCGGGCGTACCGGTGATGATGAGGAAGACGGCCACAGCATGGTCGGTGCTGACGGGGAGCTTGGAGTGGAACTCGGGCTGGATGGTCGACAGGACGAACCACTCCTTCGGGGTGGAAACGGTCACTCCCATGTCCCTGCTGGACCGGTGAGCTGGGGACCTGGGAGGGTCTGAGGAGGGGGTGGAAAGCACATGTATGCAACCGTGAGCGAGATGACCTAACCCCTGATCTACTATTTATTTAAACTTTAGCTTAAGCTGCTTATACTGTATGTATATATCAAACTGTATTTTTGCACATGCATGTTTGCACACCTGTTTATTTACACACCTGTATTTGCAAACTTGTTGTACTGTTATCTATGAGTAACAGCTACTAATGCACGTGGACCATCCATTCCACTTTTTCTATCCTAGGCTATGTATTGTGGGCTCATGTTTTGTATAGGTGGAATATGTATGTATACATGTGTTGTGTTGTGTTGTGTGTATATTGGCTGCTGGAACACCTAAATGTCTCTGCTGGGATGAATAAAGTATATCTTATCTTATCTTATCTACTACTTTGACATTTGATGAACAGCGAATGATCTGTAAGTTGCTGTCAAGGACTGCTCTATCATTGACTTTACAAGTACACCAGGCAGCATCCAGTGCGTTATGCAGAGTATATGAATAGTATTGAGAGGATGTGTACCTCAGCGAAAATGTACAGTCCCTCCTTATCTCGCTTTGGATAAGAAAATGCAAAATATGCAGTTTAACCCTGTAAACTATGCTTACCAAGTCCTAGACAATGGCTTTCTAGGGCTAACCTGAAGAGGGGCATCACCGAGGCCAAACGCAACCACAAGCTGAGGATCGAGGAGCACTTCACGAATGGCTCCGACCCCCGACGCATGTGGCAGGGCATCCAGGCCATCACAGACTACAAACCCGCTCACATCACCCCCCAATCCTGCGACGCCTCCCTACCAGAGGAACTCAACCTCTTCTATGGGCGCTTCGATACAGTCAACAAGGAGGTGGCCATCAAGGATGCTCCCTGCAGGCCACCAACCCCTCACACTCTCCCCCTCTGACGTGTTTGCAGCACTGAGCAGGATCAATCCACGGAAGGCAGCTGGTCCTGATGGCGTCCCCGGACGTGTCTACAGGGCCTGCGCAGAGCAGCTGACTGAGGTCTGGACTGACATCTTCAACCTGTCACTAGCCCAAGCAACTGTCCCTGAATGCCTCAAATCCACCACCATCGTGCCAGTGCCCAAACACTCCACTGCAGTTGACCTCAATGACTTCCGCCCAGTCGCGCTAACCCCCATCATCGCGAAGTGCTTCGAGAGGCTGGTCCTGGGTCACATCAAATCCTGTCTACTACCCACACTGGACCCCTTCCAATTTGCCTACCGCCAGAATAGGAGTACAGAGGATGCCATTTCCACGGCACTGCACTCCGCCCTCTCCCACCTGGACAAAAGCCATACATATGTTAGAATGCTGTTCATTGACTTCAGTTCAGCATTCAACACCATCAACCCCTCCAAACTGATCACCAAACTCCGTGATCTGAACATTGCCCCCTCCCTCCGTAACTGGATACTGGACTTCCTAACCAACAGACCGCAGTCTGTTAGGATCAACGGTCACACTTCCTCCACCCTCACCCTGAACACTGGCGTTCCGCAGGGCTGTGTGCTGAGCCCTCTCCTGTACTCTCTCTTCACCCACGACTGCACACCGACACATGGTTCAAACACCATTGTGAAGTTTGCAGACGACACAACGGTGATAGGCCTCATCAGCAACAACGATGAGTCAGCGTACAGGGAGGAGGTTCAGTGCCTAGCTGTGTGGTGCGCCGACAACAACCTGTCCCTCAACGCCACGAAGACCAAGGAGATCATCGTGGACTACAGGAAAACAAAAGGTGGCACGCACACCCCCCTCCACATTAACGGGACGGAGGTTGAGCGGGTATCCAACTTTAAGTTTCTGGGAGTCCACATCTCCGACAGTCTATCCTGGTCCCTCAACACCACTGCCCTAATCAAGATGGCTCACCAGCGCCTCTTCTTCTTGAGGAGACTAAAAAAGGCCCACCTGTCTCCTCAGATCCTGGTGACTTCTACCGTAGCACCATCGAGAGCGTACTAACCAACTGTGTCACAGTGTGGTATGGTAACTGCTCCGCCTCGGACCGGAAAGCACTGCAGAGGGTGGTGAAAATCGCCCAAAGCATCACCGGTTCCCCACTCTCCTCCATCGAGGCTGTCCAGAGGAAGCGGTGCCTGCGTAAGGCACGCAGCATCGCAAAGGACAGCTCTCACCTCAACCATAGACTGTTCACCCTCCTCCCCTCTGGAAAGCGCTACAGGTCTCTGGGCACCCGGACCACCAGGTTCAGGGGAAGCTTTTTCCCCCAAGCTGTCAGCCTCCTGGACTCCAAACCCACATGAACATTGCCCCCCCCCCCCCCCCCCCAAGGACATACACCCCTGCCCACCCATGACCTGGACCCATTTGACCCCCCCCCCTGCCCCCCAAAGACACTCACCACTGCCCACCCAATACCTGGTCCCCCCCCCCCCCCCCCCCCCCCCGTCCCCACCCCCCCAAGGACATGCACCCCCCGCACATCCGGTACCCCCACACCTCACCCCCCCTGGACATACTACACATATTATAATTTATAGTAATGTTATTTATTTATTTATTCCTAACTGCCATTGTACCCCCCACTCCCATACCCATACAACCCCTACTCATCTGTTGTACCCATTCTGTTATTCTGTTATACTGCACTAGAACACTACTGCACCACCTGCACACTTACTTCTATTATTTGCACTACTTTTTTGCACATTGATACTGTTTACACTTTACACTTTTCACTTGCATGTTATGCCACTGTGAGTAACCGTTTAATACCTCGATGATCACTACCGCCATCTGCACTGTTTGTCACTTTGTTAACTACCTATAATTACCGTCATTTTAATAACCACTGTCACTTTTCAATTTTGCACCTTATTCTGCATTTCTGCATTTCAACCTGCACCTTAATCGCTCATTTGCACTTCTGGTTAGAACGCCAACTGTATTTCGTTGTCCCTGTACTTGTACTCTGCACAATGACAATAAAGTTGAATCTAATCTAATCTAATCTTTCTCCCTGATATTTGATTATCAGTCGCTGCTAACAAAGGTGACATGGAGGCACACACATTGATGATGCATTCCTACCCATTCTCTCAGTCTATCTGTGGCCTCCTGCATATCTCATTGATTCTCATTCTTCTGTTGTCACTGTCTTTATCTGTTGTGCTTAAAATGTCCTTCAGAGAAACACACACACACACACAGCATCACACGGTCAGTCTCATGCACATAGTGAATGAGATGCACTGTAACATACCTTCCTCCTTGGTCAAGTCTCTTGTTTGTCTCTTGGTTGACTTTTGGCTTCCTTGACTCTCGTAGCGCCTCACGTCTTCATGTCTTCACGTCGGTTTGCAGCCTAATCCCATAAACACTCCACAGGGTTTTCTGTGGATAATGTTGCTGCCAAACAACCAGCTAGCAAGACAGCTTGAGAGACACACAGGGAGATTGCACACAGGGAGATTGTGTGTGAGGAAGGGAGTGCATCAAGGGGGGGAAATGATTGTGTGTGTGTGTGTGTGTGTGTGGTGGGGGAGGGGGGGGGGGGGGGGGAGCACAACAGTAGTATTTTGACGGATCTGTTGGTGTTCTGAAGGGTTTTCATTCTCTGCTTCTCCCATGGTCTTCCAATCACAGGCTAGGGCCAATTCTCTACCTTAATTAACTATGCTGACATGCCACTTCAGTCACATGTTATTTGCATATTTCTTTCAGACATTTGTATGACGACAATGTGATGCCTACTATGATAATTTCATTATCTAGTAAAGAAACATACATTTCAACTCAATCAATAGTAGAGGTGGGGGTGCTTGTGTGCTGGCCTTGAGCAATTCAATTATATAGCATTCTATAGAGATGTAAAGTAACACAAAATGTAGCCTAGGAATGAATTGGATGCTTGTTTGTGAAAGGTTTTCTGAAACTCAAAGCCTCAACCACCGTGACACAATAGATGGTGAGTAAGTAAGATCACAGTAATAAAAGCATTGCTTCGGTAATATATGTTGGTAGGCCTACTAATACGATAAAACAACTTGTTTTATTGATATAGGATAAGCCAATAGATTCACTATTTCACATATTGGGTGTTGGTCGCAGCGCTCGGGGCATCCCGACCATATATATATACAGTCTATGATCCCGACCAATTCCACTTTTGACGAGCTTTAGCGGTCCGGCAAAAATTAATATGAATACATCTCTGAGTATCTCCATCAATAATTTCACTGCTGGTAATGGTGGTACGTTGTTATCTGGTATGTGACAATAAACTTGATCCGTGACCGTTTGATTTACAGACCCGTTCAACAGGTGAATTACCCGGTGTTTACCAAATCAATTCACGTCAAACCTACTCCACTGGAAATGGCATTCGTTATGACTGCAAAAGCTTTTTGACACATTTTGCATTGGAAAAGGCAACCCCGACAATACTGTTTCATATAACGTGTAGATGTTGCCTGAGGATTTACATTCACATTTAGGGCATTTAGCAGACGCTTTTATCCAAAGCGACTTACAAAGAGTACATTTCTCATAGGATTTCTACCATGTAATGGCATTATTGCTTTTGTAAAAAAAAGCCTTTTCATGGCCGTGTTTGGTTTGAAATGTGCTGGGGACGCATTCGGAAGTGCATTTTAGAAGTAGGCCTACTGGATACAATGATGCGCATTCATCCCCCCCCCCCCTCCCCCCCTTTCGCGCAGGTCATGTTAATTAATAAAAATGTATGCAAAAATGTGATGATGTCCGACACGATTTATGAAGAAGAAAGGCAAGCCTAAGTTTTCAAAAAGCATAAGACATTTGACCCACTGTCTTCTCCTTCATGTGACAATGCAGTGAACAGAGAAGCGTGCGGTTGCCCTCCGCAGCAGCAGCAGCAGTGGCTGTGTATGTGCGGGTAGAGATTTTTGTGGATCTGTTGGCATCTGTCGCTAAAGAATTATATGTGTTATGAACTTTATTAGGGACCGAGCATGTGAAACAGGACGAGGTCCCTTTTGAAATTGGTCCGTTTATTATTATTATTATTATTATTATTATTTCTATGAACTTTGAGGTTGATTTGCGCTATCTGACCCTATATGAAAACTCAATTTTTTTTGGCAAAGTTGTCATTATTATTATTATTTACTAATTCGAGCTCGAGGTTTTCAAAAAAAAAATGGTGGGTACAAAATTACTCGATGTCGAAAACTGATAGGTAGGCCTACGCGTAGTACCCACCGTCCCCCTCGTATTCTACGCGCCTAAATGCCACAACGTTACCTAGGTGCAAATAAACAAATGAATGTGGGCAGCCATGAAGATTCCTCGGTCTTGCCTCTCTTGTACCTGGGGAGACAGAACAGTAATGCAGGGGTATGACTGTGTCTCTGTCCCCTTATTATCTCTCTCTCAATATATTGTGTCCATTTCTTTTGTCCACATTCAGCGTGTGTGTGTGTGTGTATATATATATATATATATATATATATACACAAAGATTTCTGAAGCAGCTTTGTCAACCTTGTCACACGCCACCATTCAACATCATCGACAACAAAATAAACACACCATTGTAAGTGTTTCTCACAAACCGAGGACTTTATTGCACGTCTGAATGCAGGAAAACAGAACCACAGACAGGAAAGGACAGAACGCATGGGAGTTTACGATACAAAAATAGATTGGTCATCAACGTTAAAACCTTTTGCTTTGTTTTCCCGCGGGACCTCCAGGAATAAAAACACGTGGACACTGTGGTGGATCAATGGAATCAGAGCAGAGTTGTGATAGGCCGAGACGTATGCAGAACTCTGAAGGTCAGTGCTTGAGTTACTCCTTGCAGGCCATGTGGGCCATCAGGTCACAGACGCGGTTGCTGTAGCCAAACTCGTTGTCGTACCTGGGGGAGACAGAACAGGAGCAAGAGGTCAGACCCCGCGTGTTTCGGACCTGGCATCCTCTCCCTCTGTAGCGTGTCGAGAGGGTTTTTCTTTTGCATCATTACATGTGTGTTTTTTTTTAACGAGGACAGGTGTGATGGAGGCGTACCATGTGACCAGCTTGACAAAGTGCTCGTTGAGGGCGATGCCAGCGCCGGCATCAAAGATGGAGGAGCGGATGTCGCCGTTGAAATCTGTGGACACCACCTAAACAGCAAGAAGCAAGAGGGAAACGTGTTGGTTCTCGTCAGCAATACTGTTCATGGAGACCATTTTCTCTCCCGTCAGCTGATTTGTTCAGGCACCTACCTGGTCCTCTGTGTATCCCAGAATGCCCTTCATGGGTCCCTCAGAGGCGGCCTTGATAACTTTCTTGATGTCATCATATTTGGCCTGACAAAAAAATAAGGCAAGTTAGGAGAGTTGGTATTAACCTAATAATATGTAAATATGTTAGTCACGTGTGTTGTTATTACATGTGGAAGATTCATATGAACTGTTGTCAAATTGATTTGCTCTCACCTGTGAATGATTGTTATGTAATAAAAGTTGTTTGATTAAAGTAGTGTGGCATGTTATTAAAGTAGATAAATTATTATTTCATAATAAAAATCAGGTTACTCAGTGAACATAAGTACAAACACCACACAAGGGTCAAAGTAGCGTTGTTGTGAGATGTTATGAAACATGATTATGATAATAAAAGGGAGTGAGATGTTATAACTGATAATCATGATCATATTATACTAAAGTAATGTTGTTATAACTGGTGCTCCTATAAAACATTACAGTGTGAGACATGTTGTGCCAATGACAGCAGAGGAGCCTGTGTGTCACAGGTGCAATGCACAATGGGCAGTGATGCTGTCACTTACAGGCTTCTCCAGGCGCACGGTCAGGTCGACCACGGACACGTTGGGGGTGGGGACGCGGAAGGCCATGCCGGTCAGCTTGCTGGAACACAGACGTCAGACAGGCCCGATAAGCACACATCACACGTTCACTTGGCTCCCTTGTGACGCATCCACCTCCTCAAAAGACGCTCCATTCGTGAAAAATGGCAAGCTTGTCATTTTCAATAAATGAATGGGTTTGTTAAAATTATTATTTTTTTTTTTTTGGAGAGCGTGTCCTTGAGTCCCACTCTCGGTACTGACCCGTTGAGCTCGGGAATGACCTTGCCCACGGCCTTGGCGGCTCCGGTGGAGGCGGGGATGATGTTCTGGCTGGCGCCGCGACCATCCCTCCACAGCTTCCCAGAGGGTCCGTCCACTGTCTTCTGGGTGGCGGTGATGGCGTGGACTGTGCTCTGATGGGGTGGGGGGGAGAGAGAGAGAGAGAGAGAGAGAGAGAGAGAGTGGATGAGGACCATAGCCCGCCAGAAGCACACGTGGTGGAGGATTAGCCGTAGCTTTAGCTTTCCCTCAGAGTGACATCGTCTGACGGAGAAATGTAATCCTCACCATCAGTCCCTCAACGATGCCAAAGTTGTCATTGATGACCTTGGCCAAAGGTGCCAGGCAGTTGGTGGTGCAGGAAGCATTGCTGTGTGGGTGGGGGGGGAGATATAAACAATAAGGAACTATTGTGTCAAACAGGATTTAGTAATCGGTCAGATGCCAAATTAATTACTGCGCATCCCGTAGAGAGACAAAAGACCTGTGTGTGTGTGTGGGTGTGTGTGTGTGTTCGTGTGCGTGTGCGTGTATGTGTGTGTAGCCGGATCCTCACCTGACCACCGCCAGGGAGTTGTCGTACTTCTCGTGGTTCACCCCCATGACGAACATGGGTGCGTCGGCGCTGGGGGCGGAGATGATGACCCTCTTGGCGCCTCCCTTCAAGTGAGCCTGGAGAAAGAGAAAAAAGCATGCACATGCAGACGGTGACCTTCGGTGTATCTCTCTGGTCAGGGGAGTTTGGAGCTCACGCCCAAGCTACTGTTGGTAAATTGCGTGAGGACAACACCGAGCACACTCAGAGGGGTGGGAAGGGAGGACGTACGGAAGCCTTCTCGATGGTGGTGAACACGCCGGTGGACTCCACCACGTACTGGGCACCAGCCTCGCCCCACTTGATGTTAGCTGGGTCCCTCCTGGAAACACACAGGGGGAGCAAAGAGATGCCAGGAAGGGTCAACGTTGGGTGTACCTTCACGCGTTCCCCCGAAGGCATTTGGGAGTCCGTAAGTGTTCAGGAGGTTAGGGGGGCCGGGTGTTTTGGCATGGGGGAGACTCACTCGTGGAACACGGTGATCTTTTGTCCATCGATGATCAGCTTGTCGCCCTCCACCTTGACCTCACCGTGGAAACGTCCGTGGGTGGAGTCGTACTTGAACATGTAGACCTATGGGTAGGGTAAGGGAAAAAGATATGATGTGTCAGGATGAAGTCAGTCAAGCGTTCCCTGTATAGCCCTTAATCTCAGTGAGAGTCTCAAAGGGCTTCATTTCAAGTCATCACTGTCACACTCACACTGCAAATACAATACTGTTCTGGAATAAACACCCCTCTGTGTAACGTGTAAAACCAGACATCACAATTACATTATTTGGACCACAAACAATAAACCTCAAAACACACATATTTGTGTGTCTGTTTCAGTGACATGGCAACAGAATAGCAAACTTCTGATTTTAAATCAAAACAACACCGCTTGTAATGTTTGTTGCAAACTGACCATGTAGTCCAGGTCAATGAAGGGGTCGTTGATGGCAACGATCTCCACCTTCTTGGAGTGGAAGGCAGCGCGGGTCACCAGACGACCGATGCGGCCAAATCTGAGAACATGAAAGTGCAAGGTATTAGTCACACCACTAGGTGGTGACATCACACCGTCTTGCTGCAGTTGCAACGCGTGCAGACGTCAAAAGAGGCCCAGATATTGATGTACTTGAAATGCATCACAGTTGCAAAGGTTGTTCAATAACATTTAGTTTGTACCACCTTTTTGGAGAACTAGATTGATTTTGATTTCAGCTTGAGCCAACATTGCCCTATTTTACTTTGTGGTCAACTGCTGATGTCATCTGATACCACCCCACAAGAAAGGGCAGAGTTCAGGGGGCGGGTCACGAGGGGGGTGTGTACGTGCGTATGTGTGTGTGTGTATAGCTGTTATTCTTGCCCTTTTGTCCGGGGGACTAAAGTCTGAATGAACCCCCTATGAGGCAATCCTCTCCCACTAGTTCCCTGTTTCATCAGCGACAGAGTTACTGTTTAACATTTGTCCATACAGGCCTACCCTCCCTATCTGGATGTCAGAGGATCCAGCAGCTACTTTATTACATTGCCCCACGATTGTGGCCTTGCTGTTGTAGTGTTAGCCCTGATGACCATGAACATGACACAAAGCTATCCTGCACTCATATCTGGTTATTTGAGGGGCACAGGTCCATGTTGCGGTTGCACCAGTGCTCTAAGACAGAGTTAGGGTTCCCAACCTCACTTGTAAGCCGATTTGGATGCAGGCTTCTGCCGGTACGTAACATGCGATGCCTTCAGCTATCTGTTCAGCATCACGTAACAGGTTATATTTAATACACACGGGCCCTTGTACCCTAGGAGACCACAGCTGCATTACAATCCTGTCTCGGGCCGGCCTCATGTCAGCGGCATGCCCACATTGTTATCTGCTCAAAGTTCAAAGTGCAGCCTGAAAAAAATATTTGGGAGACTGGTCGGAGGTTTGTGTGTGTGTGTGTGTGTTTGTGTGTGTGTGTACATGTTTGTTTGTACTGTACACACATTGTCTGAGTGCATTCAATTGCATTTAAATACAGTGTGTGTGTGTGTGTGTATGTGTGTTACAGCCTGGACTCTGTTCATTATTCAGAGCAGATGCCCATACAAGACAGAATATTCTAGACACTTGAACCTAAATCCTCAATTCAAAGGTTGCATGGCTAAATATAGGACTTCCCCTCCAAGTGTCGAGAGTAAGGAAAGGGTGAGACATTTCTGGCTTCTACCTCTATATCAGATTCCTGTCAGTTGCTGATAGACTTTTTAATTGGACGATGTTGACAATGTTGCCAATAACAATGTTGTTGGCAAAGCAAAAAAAAACAAAACAATCCTTAACATGCTTAAGGGAAACATAGCATTATGTTGTGCTATTAGAACACAACAATAACAGTGTCTATTTTTATAGTGCTCAAAAGTCACACAGCTAATATTTTCCATGGAGGCAACAGTGTTAAGACTTTCAAGCTGGACACAGATAGTGTTACACTAACACACAAAAGACCAGCCCAATGGATCTGAACATTGTCCTCGACAGCATATAGGAAGGGGTGCACAGGTGTGGCTGTTTCAGCAGCTTGGCAAGCTTTTCTGACTTGCTAACTTCTGTTTATGTACAATGAGACGTGCTTTCTAAAGTGATTCAGTCAGTTATTAAAGTGAGTGGGTGTGCGGTGATCCTCTCTAGTTGTTGAATGAAGAATAAACACTCACCCATTGATTCCTACTTTCACCATTTTGTCTGGGTTGGTCTAGTCCTCTGGCAGCAGGAAGGTCGCGGTTACCAAGGAGAGATGAGAGTGGAAATAAGATAAGACTATTAATTTATAACATCGCAAGCTGTCATTTAGGACTGCTATATATATTAATTGCCTCCTTCGGTTCAGTCTGTTCAGTATGTCATTCATCGAAACAAGAAGATAACATAGATCCTGCTGAAAGATCAGAGAGATCAGAGAGATAACCGCGTTGCATTGCACAAGTGCACTGCCCTCTAGGACTAAAAGGTATCGCTCTAGATTACTGTCACACATTTAAAGGAATAATTGAATGTAATAATTAAAGTTAAAAGTTTGCTATAAATCCAATTAGACTCAAGAATATTTCTGAACAACGGCAAAGTACAACGATTATGTGTAAGCTGTAATATGTATTGGACTTTAATTATAAACCCAAAGCTAAGCTAAGTTAGCAGACAATAACCCCTACCGTTTGTGAGAAGCGTCAAACTTTCTTGACTCCGGGTTGTGAGTGGGGACGACCAATGCAACTCTGAAAGTATTTATGATTGACCAGCGGCTGACCACGCCCACACAGTGACGACAGTTTTTGGCACGCCCTCTCTTAATGTCAAGGTCGTTTGCCAACAATAAGAGAGGTCACTTTGTTTAGGTACGTGTACAGCAGGAAAAATAGCGGTTTTTTCAAAACAGTCTGACAATATATTCCGTCACATTAAGTGTCTGTACTTAATTCTTTTTTTCTTCTTTTTAAAAAAAAAAATATTAGCTGAGTGTTACATAAGTTCATGTTTGTGTAAACCTATGTCAGCTGTAATGTTATGTGAGCTGTACTGTCAAACAAAGGTTTGTACCAACAGCCTGTTATTGACGTTCTGGTTTGCATTTGGTTTTTGACTCTTGACATTTAAGTCTATAGGCCTACAGATTTGGGGCCATATACAAACATCAAAGTCCCAGAAGCCAAAAAGAGAGGAGAGGTAACTTCTGACCTTCTCACTGTAGAAAAAGACCAGAGTGGGAGAGCACGCCAAGGATCATATCTCATTCTCCCTAACTTTTGACATTTCATGTCTAAAGACCATGACCCTTCACGTTCAAGCCCTCTACTCCCTACCTCTGACTGAGGTAATCATGTTCCCCTTTTATTTCTCTGTTCAAATGTGTGGATTAATTAATGCATGTGTTTTGAAACTTTGAAAGGTAGACTTGTACTTTGAAAAGTAGCAGTTCCCTTTAAAAATGTAAATGTAAATGTAAATGTAAATGCAAAAAGTCCCTTACTGAAAAGGCATAAAAACCAAACAAACGTATGAGTCTCGTACGTTGAATAGCTTGTAGACAGTAGGCCTACGTTATGCCACAGGGCTTCTCCCTTGTGCACGCTGGTGAATCAAGAAAACACACACAGGGAAGGTATCTTGTTACCATGTAGCACGCCACAGACGTGTAAAATGTAGACTCCCTAACAATCCATACACTATGGCAGGTGGCATGAAGGACTGACCCATACCTTGCCCTGTACCATTAAATGGTGCACAGTGTGCAACAGAAAGCTGTCCACACTGTCCACACCGTCCAGTCCACTCCACTGCACCGGTGAGTGTTGGGGTGAGGGTCTGTGTATGGCTGCTCGCCCACTCTGCATACTTGAAGTACCAACAGGCAGCAGGGAGCGAACGGCATTCTGGACCCTTGGTTCGCTGTTAAGGTCAAAGAGTGTAAGTAAAGGTCAGGCTATGATTAGCTGCAGCCACATCACGATGGTCTTCTGTGCTGTGCAGGACTTGTCTGTACTGCGGCACATGATCCACCCAGAACCCCCACCATCATTATGAATACATTCTAATATATACTAGTATAGCGCTGTGTGTGTGCGTGTGTGTGTGTGTGTTTGTGTGTGCATTTGTTTTAACTGCATTAGGCAACACTGAACTGCACTATATATATACACAACACATATACAATGTATATGTACAAGTGTGAGACAAGTCTTGAACATCATGTCTTTCTGTTCAGAGTTTCAATGTTTGGGGATTTGTGATTATGGCAGCCAGTCAATTCAATGGAATAATGGAATAATACTGACCTCTAGTGGCTAGATGGAGACAAGATCACATCTTGTGTTTGGAAATCCACCTTGTTATGTATGACATTTATGTTATGATTATATAAAATATAATGTAAATATACATATATGCATATATAGATTTTATTTATGTGGGATCACTGTTTGTACAGATGATTCATATTCATATTTTACTCATATTTGGTTATACACTCATAACCCATAGCCTACTGCTCATCAGCAGTGATCAGAGGGAAGAGGAACAGGGAACTCAGCTAACAATTTTAGGTAATATACATAATCAACATAAAGTTGTTCTAAAAAATATCCCGGCATCATTTTCTCTTGAGTTAGCCGACTCCATCACCTACCATCACGGATAAAGAATTAACAAAGCACCGCGAATTCAGGGATGATTTCTATACTTGTCATTATATAATTTAATCTACACACACTTTCTTTTCAATATTATATTAAAAAAGTGATAATTCAGAAGGGCTAACGGAGGGGGTGGGGGTGAGCACCAGCCGAGCGTTTGTGTTCTGGATGAACATTAGATTACCGCTGCAAAACTGAGTGACAGCGGTGTTGAAGAAAGCGTTAAGCTTTTCGTTTTGAAGCCTTGACGTTCCGTCGAAAACGCAGCACGGACAGGTAATGAGTTTACACCGAGGTGTTTTGGAGGTACTTCCGCACACTCTGGGACTGCCAGATAAGCTCTTCTGCAGCAGGTTAGAGCACTTCTTTTCAGCTCCGGGGAACCTTCCTGCTGCGGTCAGATACATTCATAACCAAGACGCAGGTAAGCATTTAAGTGGAAGCAAGGACGGAGAGGAAGGAAAGGAAAGGGAATTAAAGAAAGCTCGAAGAGGAAAGATTCCTAAAGCTACATTGGGTGCCATCTGTGTGATGTTAAAGACATTAAATATATATCTTTGTTTTGACCATTTGTAGATGTCAAATGTGTTTAATCATGCAAATAAACATTAACAATACAAATCAACTCAGGAAAGTATAAAAAGAATGCATTACAGAAGTCATAACATCAAGTACCAGATTCAGTTACGAATTACAAACTATCCTTGGCCCATATCCTTCAACAATTACTCAACACTTTCAGACAGTCAAACAATAATTTGGAGTTTGAAAATACACGTGCGAGGGAACAGATTAATGACACACGGTCAAATATCAAAGTAACAGTTTGATGTAAACGTAGCATGATTTATGATTTAGTTTTATTCATTTTCACAGACAAAGTAGGAATAACAGCAGCCTCTTTAAACCGGCAGTGTATGTGTAAAGCACTGGCTCTATGCTAGATGAATTCACATTAGCAATACTATGTGCTTTGCACTCACATAAATACCATTTAATGCAATGCCTATTTCAATGCATTTGGGTGTTTTTTTGTTGTTTTTGCTTTGTTTTTTTCAATGGTAACAGATCACGTGGCGGTGTCATCAGTCTTTTCCCCTTGGCGGACGTCCACTAACAGCCCAGTCCGCTCAGGGACCCGATCCGGTCCAGCTTCAGACCGAAGCATCCCCGATTCCATCCCCTGCGTGACCTGTCCGGCTCCGCTCGCTTCTGATTGGCCAGAGCCCCCTTTAAGAGGCGGAGCCAGGGCGTCTCGGCGGCCAGTGGGTCGGCGGCGGTGGCCCATTTGGGGTTCTCCGCCCCTTTGGCCCCGACGGCCGTCTCCTCTGGCCGGCTCCGCAGCAGGTTCTCCAGATCATCCAAGGTCAGCAGGTCGTTGTAGCGGTCGAGAAACTGCTCCATAAACTACAAGCGGTGGGGGGGGGGAGAAGAAAAAAAAAAGATAAGTGAAAATGTCATTGAAAGGCACTGGGTAAAATCAACAGGTAACTCAATCAGGGATACATTTCATTATTCCATCCATTACTGCTTCTACTTAACCCCCCCCCACCAGCCCAACCCACACACACACACACACACACACCATCTCTAGTCTCCGCTTCTTTCCATCCCCTCCTCCCCTCTCTCTCTCTGTACCTGTGTGGCGTCGGAGGGCGGCTGCAGGGCGCGTGCCTCTGCGTTCCCCAGCGGTGCCAGGACCAGCAGAGCGGCGTACAGCAGCGCAGGGTACAGCATGGCAGCGGCGGCGGTGAAGCGAGAGCGAGTGACTGGAGGGAGGCGAGAGAGGTGACAAGTGCCCGGGCGCGACCTCACGCACACTGGCTGCACTCATACCCGTGGTGGTGGTGGTGGTGTCGGCGGGGTGGAGGGGAATGAATACAAATGGATGTTATGATGGAACAGCGTGACAAATGTGATGTAATGTGATTTAGGACAGGGAAGTATAAAATTGAGAGTAAAAAAAACACACACAAAAAAACAAATGCACATCAATAGGCCTGCATCCATTTTTAACATCTTTTTTGTCCAAAAGAATGTTAACTTTAGCATTTAAATACAATATAAACAAGATTCAAATGTGATTTGTTTTGGGCTTCCATGCTTATAAAATAGTCAAGTTATGAGATTTACACCACTGCAAAACATCATTTTCATTATATTAAACATGTTACAATTAAGTTTCAGACCCTTAATTGACACAACTTAATGTACACGGCTACATAGTGGACATGCAGGACCATCGATAAGACAAAGCAACACAAAGTCCACTCACCTCAATGCAGTTCGTTAAGTTGCGGCGTCTCTTGTTGCGGTCATAAGCTCCTCTCCATCCTCCGTTCCCTCGGCGTCTCTTCCTCCCTGCACTTGTTGGCACCTGTTAAAGGCTTAAAGCATCACTATCTAGCCCGCCTGGCCCCGCCTCCCACACACCCACCCATCACACACCCCCTCTCTCCCTTCCACCCACCCACCGCACCACGGAATTGAAAGGATGGATTTTGTCTTGTCTTTGTTCCCTTGGCAGCGATTGGATGCTCATATCGTTTGGGATTCTGCAGAGGTACAGTGGTGCCAGAGTCCCCCCCCCCACACACACATTCCCAATACTTAAAAAAACAAAACAAACTGGAATGATGTCATAGCCCTGAGAGGCACCTTTATATGATCAAGGTGACCAGAGCGACATGACTTCCACACATCCCAAGATGGATGCCAAACCCATACCGTCACCGCGTGGCCACTTGCAATTTACTGTCGGCGAAGAGACAAGGGTTTCTTGGGACCGCCTTGGAATACTGATGGCAAACGCAAGCCGCAAGGAGGCCAGGCTGAGAGCCGCTCATCCCCTCCCGCTCCACCAGTGAATTCATGTAAACTTCAATATTGCATTTCTGGTGTGCTTTTCATTCTTTCGCCCCCCCCCACCCCCTCCCCTGTGTGGTTGTCCCTCTTTTGTCTATATGGTCTTTCATTGTGGGTTGACCTCTCTCCTCTGCTGAGTAAGTTACAGTCTGTCGCTGCCATCTGCTCCCGGTACCCCCCCTACGGTCCTCACTGCCAGGGTACTGGTGGGCAACACGCAGTATACAGGACTCCTCCCTAGCTCAGCACGCACACGTCACACCTCTCGCTTTATTTACAGTTATGTCAAATAATGACAGTGTACCATTCGGGCCTTTGTATAAATGGAAAAGTCAAAAAAGGTCAAATTTCACACGAGAACTTTTGGGCTTAAAAGTTGTGTACAAACAGTAAAGGCTGAATGTGCAGCATGGATTAGTGAAATGCCCTCAAGCACTGAAGGAAAGACGCCACCCAACGTAAATATCAGGTATTCCCTGAAAATGTCTAATTATTCACTTGTTGAACACTTCAAACAAAAAAACAATACACTTTTTTTAATGAAGCCAGACAAGTTGCTGCATTCGATATCTGCATAACATACGAGGCAAAAACGACACAATAGTGTTCACCCCTCATCTTTTAGGAGGCGAATGTGTGGGAGTGGGCGAGAGATTAGCAAGAGGGTGGTGGTGGTGGTGGGTTGCTGCACATGTGATGTCATCACAGCGAGCGGAGAACTGAGGGAGGAAAGCAGGCAGTGGAGAAGAGAATAGGGAGGGAGGGGGTGATACGCCCAGGTGGTGGTGGTGGAGGTGCGGGGGGTGTTAACAAAAGAAAACTAATTACAGAGTGGAGCGGAGGGCAGCAAACAACATGCAAGCCTCAGACAGACGGATGGAGAACCAACCACCACGCAACCGTGAGCAGAGCTCGGGGCAGGACGGAAAACAATGCAGTGGAAAATGAGCCATGAATTGAAAAAAAAAAAAAAAGAAATATCATACAAGCATGAGAACAAGGGAAAGACTAAATAAATAAAGAAATAAGTCAAATAAAAGAGCGATGGGGAACACACTGGGCCAGCTGTGACGGCCTATAAACCCACCACTGTCCAAGCACTTAAGAATGGAAGTTCAGTGCTCCTGATAATGAGAGCATAAATCTGCTCCCGGTGACCTACAGGCAGCGTCCATCACACGCAGGGAACACTGGAGGCAGTGGGAGCCAGCAGGCGCAGTGGTGGGGCTTCGGAGAACCGCCGTTTATTTTAAAAAGTTGCGTTGTCATACAACAATGCTGGGACATACAAAATGTACTCTGGTAAAAGCATGCAAGTATACAATAAAAGAATAACACATTTTTAAAAAGAGCTAAAATTCATTAGACAAAGTCGTCCGTTCTGAAGAACCAACAAAGCTAAAAACGGCGGGAGGATTAATGTCGGAGGCGCGTCCTCCGGCTGGTGCGGGCGATGGGCGTGGTCACTCTGGGGGTCTCGCACTCCGACATGACGGCGTCTGCTGGGACACGGGGTGCGGCGTTAGTACTTTGAACAACCACAACAGGTCGAGAGCTGCACGTGAACACGCGGGGCCCCCGTGGCTTTAGTGGCGACACAAACACACGCAAGCCAGCCAAAGATAGACTGCACTTAAACAGCTCCTACCTGAGCAGGATATTGGCCTAAGACCAAAGATACACCTTCATTATATCAATTAAAGCAGGGAATTTACTGAAAAAACATTCTTAAGCCATTTAGGGATTATCCTTTGAGGAAAAATTTTCTCTGGAAAAAGGCAAATATCCCTCACCCTCTTCATCCTCCTCATCACTGCTGAAGGTGATGACGGGCTTCTTGGATTTGCGGCTGGTCTTGGGCGTCACAAAGCTGTCGTCAAGGCGACTCAGAGCCGCCGCCTTGGACTGACCTGTGAGACCAGAGGAACCAGAACATTCAATGGAACACTAGGGAAAATGCCGCGGTTCCTGCAGTCGGCAGGATTATAGCGCAGGCGCAAGGGTGGTCCGCCTCTCCGGCCGGAAGGTGCCGGGGTCAATCCCCCCGGTGGGCGCCGGCCAGAGCAAGACGCCACAAGACTCTAGTGACCGGGACCCCGGAATCAAGCGAGGGAAGCTGAAATGGCTGAACGGTATTGAACATGTCGGGGGGTTCCCTGCTAAGAACCCCTCCACCGCTGGCTGCTGTGGGACTCGCCTCTCTTGGACCGGCCGCGCCCCTGGGCGGGCTGCGGGGTGTGGGCCACCGTCTTCTCCGCGGAGCCGCCGCCCTCCTCCTCCATCTCGGGGCTCTCCACGTTCTCCAGCCCGCGGGTGTGGACGGCCGTCAGCCTCTTCTCAAACTCCTCCACCTGGGCCTTCAGTGTGAGGGAACAAGCGGCAGGGTCTTCATTTCAATGCAATGGTCTTTGAAACATTACATGGTCATTGTGGACATGGACGTGCTTAAGAAAAGGTCCTCACCTCACGCAAATCAACAAAAACGGATAACAGACATTAGGATACAAATACTGAAGTAGGGAAAAGCCTACATATGAAAAACAATATTGAAATATTAATCAAGTCGAGGTTGCAGTAGGACGCAGTAGTGAAATGTCTTTAAATTGACAGTTGTTAGAACAGCCACATTTGCTGATCAAAGCTTTTCTAAGAATTGACTGGACGTGGAGGTCTGGCACTGAGTGACAAGTACGGACATAATCCTGCCTCCAGAGAATCACACACATCTTATAGTATATTTTGACCGCGTGTCCTACGTACACAGACGGCCCTCATCCACCTACACTACGATCAAACCATATGGGCGTAGCTTACGGTACATGGAGGTGGTGGAGATCAGCGCTATATTAAAACATGCGGTACAGGGTGGGTGGTGTGGGCGCAGCGGCACCTTGAGCTGGGGCTTGGCCCCGCGGCGGAGCTTGGCGGTGATGGAGAGCAGGGGCTGGTAGACGCCAGGCTCCGTCAGCTTGTCGCTGTAACACTCCCAGCACTCCTGCAGCCTCTTGAGGCCTCGCTCGCACATGGACAGCAGGGACAGAGACATGGCCAGGTCGCACCACTGGCGCTCAGTCCTGGGGGGGGGGGGGGGGGGGTCAGAGGTCAGGCTAGAGCAAGGGGACCGTACAGGCCGAGGTCAAACCATGATAGATTTAAGACTGACTTTAAACATAAATAAAAACGGCAGGGGCGGTTATTTATGGAGAGTGCTCTGACCTGGCATTTGGGACAAATCTCATTATGGGGGGCAAAACACATGCATGTCTTGATTCACTTTGCTATTGCGTAATATGAAATGTCCTTTCTATGGGAGCGTATGGATTGATGATTCAGAGCAGGGGGGACGGCGCAAGGCCGTTTGTAGCGTCCGGTGTGGAAGGAGCGCCGGCCAAAACGAACCGCGGGGGGACCAGAGAGCGGAGAAGCTGAGCGCAGACAACAGACGCTGCAGCACCACTTTGAACTGGCACCCGACTGTGGTGTGGAGGGGCACAGAGTCCTGCGCGCCACACACTCCAGCAAACAGGTGGACGATGAGTACCGTAGAGGAGACGGGCCATCAGACGGCAGGCCGGCAACACATACGCCGGTGCGCTGCGTACTCACTTGGCCGTTCTGAAGCGCTGACACAACTTCTCCACTAGCGACTCTGTCTGCCTCTCTTTAGTGATGTAGGAGAACAGCTGCCTGCAGACAAGAGCGCACGCAAATATCTCATTACAAAACAAATTCCCACGGAATAGACAAACATTTGTTTATTTTGGTCGGCGCAAAACTGTAAAAACAACAATTCAGAAATAAAAGAGTCCAAAACTGCCCGTCTCTGCAGGGTAGATAATGGAAGAGGATAAAGCCAATGAGCCTGACAGCAGGATGTAGAGGAACCTACTTCATGATTATATTGAAGTCCTCTGCACTCATGCCCCTCTCTGGGTCCGACAGCCGGCTGATGATGTCTGGCAGCAGGTTGTAGATGGCGTTGTCCTGTGCAGCGTGGGCAAAAGAGAGGGGAACAGCTGAAGGCACAGGGGTTTCTCCATACCCCCCTGATGGGAGGAGTGGGTGGTGCGAGAGGGCGCACCATCAGCTCACCTTGGAGGCCAGCTCGTTGAAGAAGTTGAGGGCCAGGCTGGCGATGTGCGGCTGGGGGTCGATGAGGAGCACCGCCACCTCGCTCACCTGACCTTTGACCTTGAGGACGTCTTTCAGCACCAGCTGCGTGAGGACCGTCCCGGCCGTCTGCCTGACCGACGGCACCTCGTCACTTAGCCTGGGGGGAGACATGGGGGGAGACATGGGGGGGGGGGGGGGGAACGGAACGAGGGAGACACAGGTTAGCCGCTAACCAGCGCTACGATATCCCACGCCTCTCGTAATGCTTTTTCTTTATGCATATTATCGGGATTCCCTCCGTGGTATGGGATGGAATGGTAATTTGTTCAGGGATTGGCGGACGGCATTTTGAGACAGATATAGCGTCACCAGAGCCCGGGAACCACAACACAAAGGGAAAGTAATTAGCGCCTTGCGTTACAGGGCAGCACTCCGGGCAGAGGATCACACGTTCAGTCACCGACTGCGGCTGGGGGGGGGGGGGGGGACCGGCGATTGGCATCATTTGAAGCTGTAGTTACATAGCGCCTCATGCTAATGCTGGGGGCTTAGGGCACCAATATGGAGAAGTTATTCATTCTCCCCCTTATCAGGAGGCTCCAGGACGTAGCAGTTTCAGAAGACTGAACATGGTGGCCGGGTGTTTCTGCGTGTGTGGGAACAATTAGAGGAAACCACGGGCTGGAGAAACACTGCCAGGCTAATGGCGGCGTAGAATGTTTCATGTGCTTGAAAAACCTCAAAGTGAGAACAAGCAAGTGATAAGAAATACACCCACACGTAAAACAAAATGGCAGAACTCATTTTGAATTTGCTTGGCCAAGCTGTCGATGCCACTACTCCGTGAATACAATATATATAATTTGTTTTTTTTTTAAAACAATAACTCCCAATTCTACTATGTAAAAAGGCTGGCAGGACCTTTGACATCAGCTGAAATTATCCCTTCTTCCAATCCATAATTTCAACTGTCAGCCCACTGGATCGGACCATGGGGTCCCAACACACCCGCAATTATGCTGCTGGGCGTCTCGAACGGCCCCATCTACGGCCACACGCGTTGCTGCTGTCTAGTTCGGAGGGGGACACGGGAGGGATGGGAGAGAGGGTTGTGGCCCCACTCAAAGCTGGAATCTACTGGACAGTTGCCATGGCAACGTCCACAGGAGGTGGTGTGGGTCAGTGTTTGAGAGTGAGGTGGCGGCGTTTGCAAACACAGAATCCTCTCAAAGTTTGCTTCCCATTAAAGAGTTTGACGGGAGGGAGGGGTGTGCTGAAGGGGACACTCGGTGTGCTGAGGAAGAGGAGTTCGGCGTCTCCAGAAAAAGCCGAGGGATCCCGCATCCACACAAATGAAGAGCGAGAGGGGAACATCATTTCCTACACGCCCACCAGCCGGCCCTTTAATTGCCGAAGAGCGACGGCGAGGGAGCTCTGGGTGTGCGGCATCCGATCGATCACATCAGTGAAGCTCTTTGTTTCCAGTCCATCACACTGGATATGACCACGTGTGTGTGTCCTACAAGACCTCCTTAAGGAGGCACTCCTCATCTGTGTGGTTGAACAACACCACACACAAAATGTTCCTCTCATTAAGCCCTCTACCGAACAGCGTCGCACAAGCCAAGGTCCGAGCGGCCACGCGCTGTGTCGCCCATCCACAGGGCGGCGGCGGCGTCGGTGGCTGGGCGTTTACCTGGCATAGAGGTTCTGGGTCCAGGGCTCCAGGATGTTGGGGAAGCGGACGATGAGGTCGCCCAGGGCGACGATGGCGTTGGCGCGGACCACGGGCAGCGGCGAGCGCTCCAGCACGGTGAACAGCAGGCGCGCGTTTGCGTCACACACCGCCGGACTGACGGGGACGAGAGAGGGGAATCGACCATCCGTGTGAGGCAGTGAGAGGGCTTACTGGTGTTAAGACAGGTTTCACATGAGGCTCAAAAGTACATCGTCAGCAGGTAAGAAGTACAATGGACATTTGAAAAAAAAAAAAAAAAAAAAAAAAAAAAAAGAAAGGCACAACGCCACATGAACCGATGCATTGCTAGAAAGCCAGGCAGGCTCTTCACCAGCATACGGCTCACTTCTAGGAATATCTAAAAGAGTGAGGATCCCTGTGAAATTGGTTTGCCAAAGCCTCTTCTCGTGTCTTAGGTCTGTTTTTCTGCATCCCGACAGTAATTTCAGAGAGCACGCCTGAAGCCTTCAGATAATTCAGGAGGCAGAACAAGTCAACAGGAAGTGCTTGTACCTGATCATCATGAACTGGGAGAGGGCGAGGCAGGCAGCGGTGGTGAGCTGGGGGTGCGTGTATCGCCCAGGAGAGCTGCACACCTTCACCAGCAGGGGAAGGAAGCAAAACAGCATGTTGTCCTCTGAAACCAAGGAGAGGGGACAGCATGGTTCACCAGGTAGCGTGGACTAGATAGATCAGCACATGTGCTTTTGATATTGAACATGGTAGACTAGTTGTCAATGTACCAATACAAATCAATGTTTTATTTTTTATTTTACCAGCCAGTAATTCAGTCTCGCAGATCTTTCTTATGAGCTCTGCCTCCGTGTCCTCAGCCGTGGCGCCGATCAGCCCGAGCTCCTCCTCCACAGCACTTTCATTGGCCGCTTGCTGTGGAGATGAGACGTTGGAACAGGATTACCACCATCGTCCATACCTCAGTTTAAAGGATAGCCTCTTGGGCAGATTGCAACCAATTGAATGCCACTGCGGTGAATCATCAAACCATGATGCTGGGGGGTAGTGCCCCCCCCCCCCCCCCCCACAGAGAAAACAGCTGGTCGAATTCATTAATAGAAGCAAGAATCCAGAATTCACAATTCAGTATAAAGGATACCAGAAATGTATATAAAAAAAGAATCAAATACAGTCTAAAGCCCAACAGGTTTTGTAGGTGCTTTTGTGTGTGAAAAAATAGTTTCCCCCAATAACCACAAATGGAAAGAGCGTTTAATCTGTATTATATACAGTTTGTGTGCATTACATGCACACTCCAATGGTCAGGCATTTCTTCACCTGCTTTTTTTTTTAAAGCTTTTCTTAATCGATTTATAGCTAGCCTGGTCTACTTCTAAGCAGCTTAATCCAGTGGGAACATTGAGACTTTCCAATATGGGTCCAACTTGTCATCCCCCATGTCTTGTGTGTGGCCCCTGCCTAGCCTTATCTACGTCAGTAGGGCCCTCTGGAAGAAAAAATGTCCTCCCTGTGCTGGTGTGTAGCAATAAAATGTAGGGCCCATTTTATTTCGCACATTACGTATTATTAATTCACACAATTTTAATTGGAGTGCGTCCATTACCTTCTTATTGCCATACTTGGTGAGCGTTTCATTAAAGCAATCGCTCACTTCAGGCCGTGGTATATGGTTATAACATCACAGCTCAGGGCCACTGTTTGGCCCGACACCATCCTTTTAAAATATCTATTCAAATATTACATTTCTGCCACGGCTTACAGGAAGTTAGTGATTTAGAGTTACACGCTTTATGGTTGCAGATTCTGCACAATGTTGGAGAAATGAGATGCACCAACATTAACAGCACTGCATCAGCCAGACCAGGGCTACGCCGAGTACCATGCAGAAAGGCCATTTTTCCTTCGCTCAAACTAAAAAAAGAAAACGCGCTGTAAATAGTCCCCCCGGTGTACCTTGGACTTCAAAGGCCCCTTTTCCTTCTCCTCCCTCTCCTCGGTCTCCCTCCTCCTCCTCCGCAGCTCGGCACTCACGCTGCGCTCCAGGTGGGACACCTGCCAGAACGCAACGCAGCCGCACAGTGACAGCAGCTGGGCCAGGCTCACGCTGCTCACTACAGCGACACACAGGAACACACACTTTTACTACCGGGGGGGCTGACAGGAGCCGTCCACAGGGCAGCAATGGGGCAGCAGCAGCAGCAGCAGAAAACGGGCTTTGACAGAAATACTTTAATTGCAACTGTATTTAGATAGATGGGTGCATAGAAATGAGCCGATTTAAGTTCCAGTCTGGCCTTCAATAGACAAATTAAATGATTTACAACATACCGGTATCAAATGGTACATATAAACTTTTTTATGGTGAAGTTTTACTACAGCTGCATTGGACGCCACCAAGTGTGGGGTTTTGCGCACTAATATGCAATACGCGGGCCCATTTGCAGACCTTGTTCAGAAGAATCCTGGGAGTCCGGCAAGCTGCCCTGGGTTTGGACCGGCTCCTTGGACGCCTCTGTCGTTCGGGTGACCTGCTCCAGTAGGAGCTGGGTGCTCCGCTGCAGTAGCAGCGAGCAGAGCTGGTCGGGGGACTCGGCCAGGAAGTACAGGAGACGGACGGCCTGTTCCATGAAGCTTTGCCAGTGAGGGTCCTCCTTCACCACACCTGGGGGAGGCAAGGGGGCCGAGCGGCAGTCACCTGGCTGTGTGCTGCGTGTGCACTGGCTGTGCATCGTGTGTGAGCTACACAGGCCGTGATGTTCGATAGCACGTGGGATCTACGGATCCCAAAGAAGTGTGGTTTTCCCAGCAGGGTTACAGCGCACTGACCTTCTGCGATGGCCTTTGTAAGGCAGGTGAAAAGCTGGTGATCGTCGGACAGTCTGAACGGGGCGCTCTTTGATTGCTACAAAATGGCACCAGTACAAAAAGAAAATCATTAAGAACGTGTGCACTTCATCAACGGCGATTCCTAAACAGTCGTCCAGACACGGCAGTCGGCCGTCCAGTGTGCTTACCCTGATGTGATCCGTGATGCTGCTGATGGTGATGACCACATCCCTGGCCAGCAGGAAGTCTTCCGCCACCTTCTCCCCCAGAGCCACGTTGCAGAGGGTTTCCAGGTTACTGAGCACCACCTCCCTTTCAGCCCTGTCGAAGCCACATAGATAAGGAACTGGCGGCCTGTGCGTCGGTAAAAATAGCTAATAATATTGTGATATAGGGGGAAAAGATGCATGCATAAAAAATAAAAAATAAAGTATACTAGCAATGGTTAACCTAGCAATTGAAATGCTTGAAACTTGTTCTGGTGACTTTCTTACTGTATTAGTAGCAATTAAATGTTTCACCTTCTTATGACAAATGTACTCTTTGTAAGTCGCTTTGGATAATAGCGTCTGCTAAATGCCCTAAATGTAAATGTAAAAGTACCCTATTTATTGCATATCCAATGTCATACAGCACCTTTGATTCGTTTTTGGCTATACCACATCCCTGCTACAACATGGGACTGGAAGCAAAGTCTTTAATAGTCCTTTAGTTTAAATTAGCCAGCATTTGTGACAACAGAGATTGATAGGTCTAGCAGGAACGCAGAAGGAGATGAGATTGCACGTGGCGGTTGGATCTACACGGCACAAGACATGCTCTTCCTAGGGAAACAGCTTCGGTCAGTTTCCACTTCCTACTCTGCAACTCGCATGGATACCAAATTCAATAACACTGACACATACTCTCAGTGGGCGCCATTATTATTTTAGCTTTGTTTTACCTGAAATTTAAAAAATAAAAGCTGTCGTGACTCCACGCTGGAGACAACACGGCTGAACAGACGGCACGACGCGGGGTCATTTCCCAGCACATTTACCCCCAGAAGTTCACCAGCTCCCCTCAGCCGACGTGTGCTGGCCTCACCAGGCCTGCCTGCTGTCCGCATAAATGTACGTGGGAGGCAGAGTTCGCCAGTGTGCAAGATTAAATATGTTATAAATGCTCTGGCTGGCTGAAGCAGTGTGGGTGGACTTGCAGATAGTCCCGCTCTTCAGCTTCCAGCTTGCCTCCCCCCCCCCCCAGCAGAAACCCTTTGAGGTGGATTGTGGCTCACTAGAACGCTGCGCCTCACTCGCTGGCTGGGAGCCAGGAGTTATGTGGTCGTGACTTGGGGGAGCATCGCCACAGTGCGTATGGTTCTGCCTAATGAGGATACGCTCAACCTCATATGCATTTATATATAGCAATACTAATCATGTACCATTTCCTTAAGAGTCTACTCGACTAAGCCCACAACCCCTGAAAGCAATTAATGTTGTAATCAATGTTCTGGTCCAAAATAGAAAGATATTGATGCAAAGAATGTGTCACCCTCAGTTTAGCTAGGAGTATAATGTCAACCGTTGGGTACCTTCCCACTGGAGATTACATAGTAAATAAGCATCAGATTCACTGTCCCCCTACTGCCTGGAACATCCTCACTTTATCTCTATGGGGCTCGAGGTAGGCAGAAGGCTACACGTGATCGCTGTGGACTGGCCGTCACAAATACAGCAAACCTCTGCTGCACTTTGCAGACCTCCAGACAGGGTAATCCAGGCAGGGAAACACGGCATTCCAGCACAGTAAGCTCACATAAGCCTATGCAGCATCGTAGGGCTCCACAATCCTTTTTTTAACATCAAATTCTTAAGTCTGACGGAGCCAAGTGGCGGTCGATAAATAGATTGAGAAGCCAGCCAAAGGACCACTGATATTATATGGGGAAAACATGGCCGCTTCGTGCGCAGAACATCCCCTTATTCCGCCTCATAGCGGGGGTATAAATAACGGTTTCAACTGAATTCGTCATATCACAGGGCTCCAACTCTTTTCAGCTCAGAATTTCCCAGGCATGTTCCAGGACATTTTCCATCACCGTTCTGGGCTCACAGAGGTTGACATTTCACAGTATGTGAGTCAGTCAATGAGTAGCGTGACAGAGACTGACATGGTGGAAGAACAACAGTAAAGTGTATAATAACCATATAATAACCGGCAGTCGACATCAAGAATATCCCAGAATTCAGTTTTTCCAGAAAATCTGCTGATCATTCAAAACAATTTGTAGAAACAAAACAAAAATAAAAGGGTGACACAGATTTTCCTCGACCTTTAAACAATTTGGACATTTTCCATATATAATCCTGGAAACTGGAGACCCATTTTTTAAAATCCACGTTTTGCAGGATGCATGGGAACCCCATTTTATTACTTGAAATAGTTAATCCATTTCAATTCTACGGCCTTTAATTCTTTTCTTTAACCCTTGTATGGTGTTCAGGTCTGTTATATATATATATAACAGACCTGAACACCATACAAGGGTTAAAGAAAAGAATATATATATATAAACATCTGTTGAGTACTTTAACATAAAATTGTTTGATTGTGTCACCTCAATAAGATGCTTATTAAGGTGCTTGGATAAGAGATGATAGCAGTACCGTGCAGCCATGCCCAGCAGTATCACGGCAGCCCGTCGGTGGAGCGGTGACGTCTCTCGCTTGCCGGTGAAGCGCTCCCACAGCACCTGGACCACGGTGGACTGGAGGCCGCTGCTGCTGCCGAAGAACTCCTGCACCTGGCATGGACACACGTTCCTGGTTAGAGACCCGCCAGAGAACGTCTCAACACTCAACAGAGAAGTGCTGCGGTCGCTCATCCACCAATGTTCAATCATAAACCACGTGGATTGGATGATAAAGGAAACCCATCTTTTGACCAAAAAACAAATCAGCATACGTTGTTGCATTTTGTTTGTTGTCTGCATCCATTGGAACCATCCAGGTCTCCCAGTCTACTACGCAGCGCTGCCCGGCGCTTGTCTGCTGTACATTGAAGCTCTGCCGGAACCGAGTCGGACTGGGACCACGAGTGGATCTGAGACCCACTGGCTGCGTCCAAACTACAACAAGCACTGACGTGATAATTTGGCTACCGGGTGGAGCAGACTGTGGCTGATCAAGTTATTTGAGCGATAACCTGCAGATTTTTAAGTTTCATTCCTATTAACAAATCCATTGGTCAAAGAGTTGGTCAAAATTCAGTTGACCAAGATTTTCTTTGGTTGACGAGATAGTTTGTACCTTTTAAAAAGACAAAGCTGATCTACTCGGAAACCCAATATTGCTGGGTGCATTGCCCACATGAAATGTAGCTTTGCGGGGAGGTAATTGATGGAAGTGGTGACAAAGAAGAGCACTTACTATCTCCTCCAGACACTGGATGGTTCCTAGGGAAGCGTCCACCATCAGCTCAGAGAGACTGTCCACCAGAGTGTGGGCCTTGGCTCTGGGAAGGGAAAAGGACATTGCCATCGATTCTTATTTCAGGGGGAAAATGGTGCGTTAGAGTGGAACAAATGTGACAGCAGCAAGGGCAGGGAGAAGGATTTAATTGCCTAGCATAATGAATAAATAACACTGCACATATAAATGTAAACCATAATCATCTTAAGTAATAGAGTAAAATAGATTACCCTTTTGCTTTCAAGTCTAACCATCTTTTCATAATCATAAAAAATAACCATCTAACCACTCAAATAAACAATTGAGATATGTGACCCACAAACCAACAACTTGCATAAAACTTGACATCTATTCAAACCATGTTTTGGTCCATAATGACATTGTCCTCCACCCAGTGTCCCCAGAGAGGGCTGCCTACCTGGTGGAGTCGCCCTGGGGGTTGAGGTAGAGGCGTCTGTAGGCCTGCACCACAGCGTCCTTGATGGTGGCGTCGGTGGACCAGACCAGGGGCAGCATCCTCCTCACCCCGGTCAGAGAGTTGGCCACGCTGAACTCACACACGGTGACGCAGAACTGCACCGCCTCCTGGACCACTGAAAACGCACAGGCGGGGTTAGTGTAAGGGCACAGGTTTTTAATGGCATGGACGATACATATTTCAACTTATTGGTGATACCGCTTAAAAAAAAAAAAACATGAGTGTTTAAATGTTCCTAAAATGTAAAGGACATGCGAAAGTGTGTACACAGTGTGTACATTTTAATGAACATTTTAAAATATGACATAACTGAGTCTGACAACTAAACCGCCTATCAAATCCCCATGATCACACCAATAATGGCTAGGTACCCGAGGTGGTTTTCCAGTACAGCATGGTGTTGATGACAGAGATGGCCCTCTCCACCTGCAAGGCGAAGCTTTGTGTGTCCTTGAGGTACTGCACCAACATCTGCTGTTTCTTGAGCTCAGAGTCAACTTCCGCCCCATCCTTCTCCCCCTCCTTCTGAGGAGTCGGGGGCAGGTTCTGACTGTGCTCGCTCAAGTCCTCGTCAGGCCCTGGTGGAAGATATTGATGCATGGTTAAAGACATTTAGAGACAGACTTGGTTGTTGGACAATATATATTTTTGTGTACATTATACTATATATAAATCTAACAAAATTTGAAAACTAAGGAAAAGGTGAATTCCAGGAGACAACTACTGGAGGTCACTTTAGGTTTATATACTGCAACCCTTCTGCCAGTGTTAAAATGTCAAAGGGCCCCCTATTGGACCAAAGCGCTCCCCACATTGGAAGTAGTCAACCGATGATGGTGATTTTGTTGCATGCAATTTCTCAGACCAGAATGCTGGAAATAGCTTCAACATAGACCAACACATTAAGGCCAACGGGCCCAAAGTCGGCCTGGGTCCAACCACAGCACATGTGTGTGCAAGGACAGTGCAGCCTCTGCTGGTAGGAGTACACCACTGCCTACTAGTACACCAGACTCATGGATTGTTCCTCCACTACCAGAACTATTAGACCGTTGCTTGGTAGGCAAGCAGTTTCCCCAGACCATGTTGGGTACCTGGTGGACTGTGGACCTTTTGCATTGCAGGCGAGTGCTCCACTGAAAATATGGTGTAGGAGCAGCATCTAGCATAAGCTAATTAGCTTTTTTTTTCTTTTTAAATCAAAAATCCCTTTTCAATTTAAGCGCAGAATGTATACCGAGTATACCAAATTGTGTGCAATTTCATTAAGGGTCCATGTAGGGTAAAATTGATTCAATGATGTATTTTTCTCTATAAATGGAGGGCAAAGTCCAAAAACATGGGCATTTGGGAGCTATGGCTACTTCCATCAAATGCAGCATTATGCTGAAAGGTATTTTTGGCTATAGCTGCCAAACTATAGCCATGTCTATTTTATGTAAAATATACATTATGGTCACCCTGTGGAATAAATATTTTTCTGGGAAATTAATCATTAAAAAAGGGGAGGTACATTTTTAAGACATTTTTCCTTGTTAGCGTTCTGACATCCTGTGGCCTATTATCTGTACCTTTTAAAAAGCACTTTACTACTGCTGAGCTTTTAGACCCCATAATAATTTTTCTTCCGGAACTAAAGATGACACATTGGGACTGTTCAAATTAAATGAACTTCTCAATCCAACACATTCAGAGAAGAATTCTCTCATCGTTGGGAATTAGCCATGGAATTATCACCTCTGCCTAGCAGAGAGCACTTACTCTTAATAAAGACAAACCAGCATGTGCAAGAGCAGACTTTACCTTTGAAGAGCAGAGCCAGGGCCTCCATTACTGTCTCGGGAGTGAGATTGTTGAGTGCAGAGAACATCTGAGACTGGGGGAATCTGCCATGTGCTTTTATACACAGACGCACCGCATGTCTGAAGAATACAATATATATATTTATATATATTATATATAGTATTAGGTGAAAATGTCCCAGTGACCTCTGCACATATGGCAGCATGGTAAAATTACAGGCTTGAAGAAGATGCAACATAACTCAAGTCTGAAGCCTGCCACCAGCCAATGGCAGATAGACATTGTCAGTACCTCTAGAATTACTACATCCACTTGTACTGTTTATTGTTCACTGTTACTTACTGTTAACTGTCACTTTAATTACTTGCCACTTTAAAACTGTCTATCAATATTGCACTACTCAAGTACAATACTGCAACTTAATTCCTTTGCACTTCTGGTTAGAACGGCAATTACATTTCATTGTCTCTGTACTTGTACTCTGAACAATGACAATAAAGTTGACTCTAATCTCTCTAATATGATAAAAATATCAGGGCTGCATATTAAAACAGGATTGAAACAGGTGGATTAAAAAAAGTGTTTTATCCACTGCTGGTAAAATGAAATACAAAAAATATTCAGGATTTTTAATTATAGCCCACGGTTAGAGACAAGCATGATTGGGCAGCTGTAGTCCTTGTTCGCAGTTCACCCTCAGATTATCAAAGAAGAAGCTCATGACCCATCGAACAAAAGGGAGCTGGGTCAACGCCTTGCCTGACACACACACACACACACACTGTTGGCATCCATCTCATTATTACCCAACTAAGTGTATCTTTGAAAGTGGGGTCATAGTGGGACACCGGTCACTGTAGGCCAGCCCTTACAGCCGAGCAGCAAAACTTCACTACACGGCCAAGATTACCAGCCAGTCAGGACAAGGACAGCCCAGCCCCCTGGTTCAATGAGCTCACATTCGCCTTGGTATCATCACTGGGCAAAATGTCAAATTCAGCAATACAAATTACCAGAGAAATCTGGAGGTACAGGCGGTAATGGTATTTCACAAACTCACCTGTATTTATTGACACGCAGTAACTGTGCGATCTGCACAGCGGTCGCCCTGTCATCTTCTGCCTCCAACTCTTCCTCCAGCGCCTCCTTCTCCTCCTCCTCCTCCTCCTCCTCAGTCCCTACGTCTCCCTGTTCTCCCTCACTGGTGGGCTCCAACACAGCCCTGGCGGTGGTCAGCAGCTCAGGCTCCATGGCATCCCACAGCTCTGATGCCCTTATGACCGCCACTGGTGAGGAGGAACAGTATAAACATATACTTGCAGAACACAGGCTGGACCCAGCCAAGAACACTCAGGAGGGAATGCTGTGGACACTTGCACAGAATACAAAAAGAGCTCCACTTGGAGGACAGATGACCACAATAACCAAGTTCACACAGTGATGGTGTATAACATAATGAAAGTTTAACAATTGTTGGAACATTTTTCAAACCATACATTTTTAAGACACAATCTATGCATGAATGGCCCTCATTTGTTCATGCGTTTTAGGTCAACATCAGTTCCGTTAAAAATAAATGTTTAAAATCACTTCTTTTTTCAAAGGCTGTCATTTGTGATTAATAACGTCTCACTGGGGTTACCGGTGATTTGCCATAACCTATAATTTAACAGTAATATATGGAGACTTTATAGAATATGCCTAAGGGGAAAAGCATGCAACTCAATGCACAAGAGAGTGGGCCGTACGACTAAATATATCAATAAATGGCAATGGTCACTGAGATTTGTTCATGCTACACCAACAACTTCAACACTGACAACCTAGCTCACAATTCACCCTCAGATTACCAAAGAAGTAGCTCATGGCCCATCAAACAACAGTGAGGGCTGGGTCAACGCCTTGTCTGACACACACACACACACACACACACACACTGTTGGCATCCATCTCATTATTACCCAACTTAGCGTATCTTTGAAAGAGGGGCCATAGTGGGAGGAGCCAATCACTGTAGGCCAGCCCTTACAGCCAAGCAGCAAACCTTCGCTACATGGCCAAGATTACCAGCCAGTCAGGACAAGGACAACCCAGCCCCCTGGTTCAATGAGCTCACATTCGCCTTGGTATCATCACTGGGCATGGTGTGAGGAAATGGAAAAGACAAGTTAAAGGGGTTTTAGGCATCAAAGATGTAAATTTACCGGGGGCTTTGCCTTCCAGCTTCTCCTTCAGCTCTTTGAGTTTTGTGGTCTCCTTCTCCAGAGGGTTCTTCAGATCTGCACTGCTCAACTGAAACACAACAACACTTAAGACAACAGGAGAGGGAACTTGAGACTGCATGTAATTATAGTGGACTAGGTTTTAATTACCTTGCAGCTATAGGGGTTATGAGCGATGAAGGCCGCCAGCAGCTGGATGGCACTCTTCACTACATTTATAGACTTGTCCATCAGCCTCCCCACCGCCAGCCCCATCACCTCACTATAGCGACACAATGGCAACGCCTGGCAAGCAGAACACACAGAGCATCACTGAACACTGGAGCCACAACACACACACACACACATTGTCACGGCGGCAGCGTTCGTGACGACGGGGCAAACCGACCTTGCTGTTGACGATGCGCGCATAGACCTGCAGCACGCGCGCCCTGACGTGGGCGTGCGTGTCGTGCAGATGCTCCTGCAGCGTGTCCAGGTAGCGGTCGCGGTCCGCTTTGCCAGACTCGTCCAGGCCGTCGCCGCACAGCACCCGCACCAGGATGTCTCCCAGCACCTCGCACACCGCCACGCGCATGTTGTTGCTCTGGGTGACACATGGAACACCGTAATTAGTGACGGCAGGTCAGGGGATGGCACCATGCTCGCGGAGGCCTACGGATAGCCTTGCTATTGGGAATCGAACTCTGTCGTCACAAAAAGAACATTGCCTGCATTGTGGGCTGTGTGGAATTTAATATACTGTATATATAACTCGCCGCCTTCTGTAGTTTTAGTGGCTCAACCGTGAGGCGTGTTTGGTCTCACCTCTCCTTCCAAGTGCGTGATGAGGACACTGATGCTGGGGATAATCAGTTCAGGCACCAGGGAACTCAATTCGGAAAGGAAGGAAGAGAAGGCCTTGACCCCTGACCCTTCTCGAGCAAGCTCCTCACTGGACCTCTGACCGATCTCCCTTAATTAGGCAAAAAGGTAAACCGTTCAAATATCAATGTGGTCAGCAGCCTCACAACAACCGTACGAGTTTCAATGTGTTCAAATGCACGCCTTCAGTTTCTTTGATTCACTCTTTTGGGGGTGGGATTACCAATTGTCCTAAAGTGGCCTGTGATGCCCTTAGGGACCAACTGTGATGAAGGGCTATACAAATAACATTTTACGTGTGTACGAAAAAGCACAAGCTACGGCAAAATCAATTCTAAACTAAAATGTTTGAAGCCAAAAGAAAATGAAAACTTCAAAGTACATAGGAATTATTGTCCCTTACCTGATAATCTCTCCTATTATAGCCCTGACTCCATACTCGGTGCTCCACACAGAGACCGCCTGTGCACACACAGAGGACAGCTGCTCAAAGTGCTGCAGCAGCTGAATCACTTTGACACTTGCACCTGGGGAGAAAAGCGAAATGGCGGTGGGTGGGAAGAGGATGCTTGAGTTCAAAAGTAGTACAAAGTCCGCCATGAATGGCATTGAATTTATTTCCTGTTTTGGTCGACGGTTTAGTTTGAAAGACTTGTGAATATGAGAACAAATGGACGTGGCTCACCCAGTAGGTGGTTGTACTTCTTGATCAGCAGCCCCAGCAGGTGGATGGCTGCATCCCTGGTGGGCTTACTCTTCACGTGGCTGATGGTCGGGTTCTCGAGGAGCTTGTAGCAGCAGCAGGTCACACAGCTGGTGGAACAGAGGAGGGTGTTCATTGTTAATGTGGTACAGCCTGATAACGCATTTTCAAGCAAGTCTTTATAACAACATTGTTACCAAAGAAAAGAAACAGCGTTCGGTAACTACTAGCTTAAGCAAGGTTATGTTGGTGTCAACAAAGTGTATTTCATTACAGCACAGCACTTATCCTCTTGGAAACATTTGACAAATACACGTTATAAAAACCAAAATGTTATGTTCCTTGCCTCTACATTTTATTAATTTTAATTCAACCCAATGGAGAGGTTAAGAAGAACACAAACACCATGCTGAACTCGTATGAAGGAATAATTGCAAGCCGGAACCCATGTCACCTCCCATTAACCAAACAATGTTTAACAGTGGTCTGGGCTGCAACACGCGACCAGCAGGAAATCTCATTGCTCTAATTGAGCTCATTTAGCCGTGGAAGATCCTGCACTGGCTCCGGTGGTCATGTGTTGGTAGCGTACCTGATGAACTCTTCCTCCACAAGGGACATGCTCCAGAGGGCACGGATATCCAGCTGCAAGAGCTGCACCAGGGCCTGCAGAACAGTTTCCCTCTCCGAGTCCCACTGCGCCAGACCCTCTCCGGCCTTGCCCTTTTTGCCTGCCTGTACAGGAATAGTAGATTTGAATGTTATACACACATGATCATTTTGGGATGCAGTTTTCTGTAGTTTTTTTTTTTTTTTTTTTTTTGGAGTTGCCCTCAGATTACCAAAGAATGAGATTCATCGCTTCCAAAGACCCACAACAGAGACTTGCTCCTCGCCACCTGATACATATACATTCATAAATCATTCACACAAAACACATCCCAGACACACTGTCTGAGGCCTACCACGTGGTCGTCTGCATTTCTACTGAAAGGACAAAATGTGGAGGCATCTTAATGACTGTAGGTGAGCCCTTACAGCGGTGCAACAAGACTCCGTCACACCGCCAAGATTACCCACCAACCAGGTGGCATTGGAGCAAGATCTCTTGGTCTGACAAGCTCATACATGCCATGATCTCATCACTGGGCATTCAAGTACTTGCATAGATAAAAACAAACAAACAAAATGGCTGCTACCAGTCATTGTAAGTTAAGGCAGAGTACACCCCCTCGCATCCATACCTTGCCCGGTGCAGTGACGATGCTTTGTCTACAGGAGTCGCTTTCAAGCACTTCTGTAAGTTTGCAGAGTAAAAACACACCCATTTTCACTGCGTTTAGCTGCTCCTTGCGGTCTGCAGCTGAGAAGTTAGTGGAGCTGAGCAATGCAGGCAAGGACAGGGACAGTCCACTCACAACTGTAAAACAAAGAAAAGGGGGGGGGGGATGTTGAGACAGTGAATAAATACATTATGAAATCTGATGTTTTGATTAATAGATGCAAACATGTAGAAACTCTGACCTTGTATGAGTAATTCAAGCGTGTCCTCTTTGATGCTCAAGGCCACTGTATTGCTGTGCCTTAAAGAGAGAAGGGTAATTTTGTAACAAAGCCCACATCTTAAGAGGCTCATGTTGAAACTACATGAAGAAAGAAAGGCAGATGTAGGCTACAAGACTCACTGTAGCACACTGTAACCAGTGTCGAAGTGCTCTAAGATACACAACGGCCCCTGGCTTCTTAATGCGGCCTTGAAACCTGTTTGAGAAATATTACGTTCAGAAACAATACAGCAAACAACATACTTTGTCATTATCCCATAGTCCCATGCGCCATCTTACTACTTACCATTGAGGTGGGACGCTATCTGTTTCGGGGAGACAACGTCCTGAACCACATACTGGTTGATACCCCCGGTTTTTACGAGGTCCCCCGCGTAAACGGGTACAAAGAAGTCCCAAGACATGTCTGCAGTGGAACAACAACATAACTCAACAAAAATCTGGTTCGGTTGTGACAACAATTTGCTGGCCGCAAGCCCACCCAATCTTGGTTAAAAGTAACGACTCAAGAATTAACTATGGCGAGCCGTTTTGGTGTAATGTATGCACACAAGTGCATCAGCTGATATATGGGATTTGTTTGTAAGAGTTTAAGTATTGTACGCTAAGACCACGGTGCTATCATCGTTGAGGTTAAGCCTAACGTGCTAGCAAGCGATGTCAATAAAGTTAGCATGTGCACTGGTGTTAGCTTCGTCTTTTCCATGCTCATCGTGTTCAAAAATTACTCACAGCTGGTCAAAGATAAAACAAAGGAAATAATATGTTAAAGTACTCACCGGTGTTGTGGGTAGCCTTGTGAGCCACTGTTGGGTCGACTAAAGACGGGACCTCTGGCGTACTGGTTGAATCTACCCAAACGGTTTCAAACCAGCATTTGAAATCCGTCTACACATCGCGCCAAATAACCGAGACAGTGACGTCATGTATAGCCACGCCTCTACAGCTCCCGTTTGGAGACGTTTCACGTTCCAAATGTGACGTTTTAGAGGTAGTGTGCCACCTAGCGGAGAACGAAAGCACACCAAGCAAGTATGCCGCCCTCTAACGAAACAAGTTACCAGATACAAATGTGTTGTTATGTTGTTGGTATTAAGCAAAACATCCACGATGCAAAAAAGGAAACAGACACGTTGTTGAGGTAGTAGCTGTATTCAAATAATTGAAAACATAATCAACACCCTCTCCCTAGTACCAATGTTTCAGCTACAGGAATGGCAATACTTCCCTCATGAAATGTCTTATTTTCCATACAACACTCAATCAAATCTTTAAAAGGACAATTTCAATTTACTATCAAAACATAATACTGTCAAAATGCAGCATTGGTCTTAGCTTTCTTACTCTACTCATTGTCATTCAAAAAATGCTAGAGCTAAAGATAAGCAATTCATGTAAAATAAAAATAAAGGATATTAATTGAAAAGCTATTTCAGAGAATTGTGTCATCATACACAGCAATGTTGATAGTGTTATGGCAATTGTAAATGTCTAACTATTAGGGGCAAATGTAGTGTTTATTTTTCATTTGTATAACAAAATGTAAAAAAAAAAGAAAAAAATCTACAACAAAACATTACAATGAGCACCAAAAGTAAATACAAAAGAAATTCGACCATTTCAAATATGAAATTTTAAATACAGTTGTAACCATTTGTCTCCTTTATACACTGCATCAGAGCAAGGCAATCAAACATGTTAACCAATAAGCACCAAACATTAAGAAATATGTAAAACTTACTAATAACTAATGTTGAAAATACTATTCCAGCCATGTTCCATCTACTCAATCTGTTCTCAGCGTTCTTCCGTTTCAATAACAAAGTCATTTTATTTCCTCTTTCTGTCTTGAGAGCAGCGTGGACAATACCTATGTGGAACGGAACAATAATGATGACGTGTGTCAAGCTGGTGTTCATTTTGTTCATGTTGAATTAATAAAACTTAAAATGTGGAGGAGTTAAATAAACAGCCTTTCTTACCATTTCCCACGTGGTTTGGTGGTCAGACCCACACAAGCAAAATGGAACCACTCGATGGAACACTGGAATGATCAAGACAAATGTCAC
The DNA here is from genome assembly GCA_036785325.1 of Urophycis tenuis. Classification (NCBI taxonomy): domain Eukaryota; kingdom Metazoa; phylum Chordata; class Actinopteri; order Gadiformes; family Phycidae; genus Urophycis; species Urophycis tenuis. Next base: position 7,125,964 of record JAXIVH010000002.1, on the reverse strand, counting down.
ACAAACCAAGATCTGTGGTCATGGCTTTAACTTCATCAACTGACCTTTACCACCATGTATAATCAATAGAATTACATTTAGACTTTCTCACCAGGAAATAAGATGGACCAGGGAATAAAGGAGCAGGTAAGGTATAGAAAACCAGGGACACATATTCTGTAGGTAATACTTTAGAGCTTTTATCTGAATGTAATTTGTTAGACCTATAACAACCTTAAGAGGAAGGCTGAGGGAATTGTGAATAAGACTTACGTCAGTGTTGTCACAGCCTATCATCTCCCCATATGAGACCTGGTGGCACAGACAGTAGGTGGGCTCGTTGGGGTCCACAGGCATGTCCAACACATCTGAAGGGTGCACGTTGCCAAAGTTGGAAGCTGGCGCATTGAACTCTCCTCTGGTGAACAAAGCAACAGTGGGAAATCATTGAGAGTCGATCAACTGGTGTAAGAATACATAACGTCTTAAGTACTTCAATTACCGGCCTACAATAATAACCAATCATAAACATGCTGACTGAAGACTTTAACTAGAGCAGTCTGTGAAGATGGCTCAGTCAAGATGGTACGCACGGTTGGAGGAGTTTGACTTTCTTCTGTGCACTCTTGGGACTGCCATCCTCATCCGAGCTCTTCACTTTAGACCTAGTCTTAGCCATCTTCTTTTCCTTTTGCCTGGCGTCAGCTGAAAGGGCAAACAGGGCACACAATTAGGTACCAAAACAGTGATTTTAAACATTAGCTTAATGACAAACCATTTATCACAATTGTGGATTCAATCTCTTCATACAAATACAGTTGGCTAGCCTGGCTTGGCAGTACTGTATGATAAATAACAGAAGTGAATGGGTTGTTTTTGACTTCAGTACCGAAAAATACATTACCAAAGTAATGGGAGTGAGTGACCAACAAATGTTTACATTTAAGGTCAGTTGTGAGGTGGTGTCTATTATGGCAAACCAGGAACCACTTACTTTTCTTTCCCTTACTGGAGGTAGAATCATAGTCAGTGCTCTCAATCTGTTTCTCCTTCAGGTCAGCCTCGAACCGGGCCAGGTCTGTATCCAGCCGTCTGATGTGCTTGTCAACCTAAAGAAAACAATACAAGAAAACCCCATGTAGTTGTGTACAAATTTAGTTGCAGTTAATCACCATTTTATTGGAGCCCATTTTTTGAATGGGAAAAATGAGGGCACAAAAATGATGCTCCCAAAACATAACATAAAACATGTTAACTTTTCCTTAACTTTTTTTGTGGAACCTTATAGTCTGTTACCTGAAGAATGTGACGGCGCAAACGTGCACTCACCATCTCATATGTCTGCATTGCCAGTTGCACCTTATCATCACCAAACTCTTTGCATTTGCTGTATGATTGTTGAATCTGTCTCAGTATGGAGAGCTTTTGCTCAGAAGTAAGGGTCCTGGCATTGGAAGTGTACTCCTTGGCAAGGGAGTCTATCTGTCCTTTAAGATCTGCAGAACAAAATAAAATGGTTTCGTGAAATGGTGTGAAAAAAATAGTATGCTATTTTGGACAGGCCAGCTAAGACATTCAAACAGAGAGAAACACACACACATAGACACAGAGATGTGATTCCTGGGTAAAATGTTCAATAGCTCATTCTCGCAGTTGAAGTACAAATGTGTGAGGTACTATGTTCAGGTGAATACAAAACATACAACGAAGTACTATCTATGCAACAACCATACCCTCTGTCCGTTGGTCTAGGTCCCGCATCAAATTGAAGTTTCTCTGCAATTCGAATGGCAAATTCTCTATGCCTGGTGTTGTAAAGGAAAATACATCAGTTATAGGACTAATAATTCAATCGGAATAGAGCAATAGTCGTGAACATGAAACAGAATCGCAACGGTCAAACCCCCGAATGCGAGGTCTGCCGCGGGAGTCAGGCAGGGGGAGTAGGAAGAATCACATGCACATGTAGCAACAATAAAACGTTGCAAAATGAAAACAAACACTAGCAGTTGAAGTCAATTGGGACTTATTTAGCTAACGTCGCAAAGCCAGTTTATGGTGATGTAGTTTTCAATAAATGCAACAATTATTGGGAGGATATACAAATTCCAGTAAATAGACTGTACCCAGAAGCCATTATTCGCGATTGGTCGACTAAACACTACTGCGTTTAATTCAAGAATCAAGCATGAATGACATGAGCCATTACATTATCAATAACGACAGAGAGTGTCCACATATGCGGCATAAAATCACAACCCATGAACCAAAAACTATTTAATGCTTACTGTCTAAATAATGTTCCAGGTACATTCCCGCCGCCATCTTGGAAAATGTAAACAACACATTTTCCGGCGACGGACGAAATGTTTTGATTGGCTGCCGCCATTCTCTCGCGTGCTTGGCCTAGATGACGTTTCGGGGCTTTGATATTGTAGAATACTTACCCGTGTTTATTTAGTAAATATCTACATTGTAACCATGTGATTACAGGGGCTCATTGTTATCATCCAAACATTCAAACACTTCATACATTTAACGTTTAATATATACATCGCCTGCCCTACCCCAGTACGCGTTTAACTTCCATCCATATTCTAACTTCATAACTTCCAATATATTTCACATTTCTTTCAGCAAATAAGGTGGCTTCCATGTACTTGCGAGTTTAATACGAGTTTAATACGTTCATGTTGTCACCATGCATAAAGGCATAAAACAAATCTGCCACACTAACTTGAACACATTTGGAAGTTATTGAAGTAAATCTTCTCTTATCTTATTAACATTATCTTACGTGATATTCATGCACCAAACTGGGCAAAGATGCATACAATAAATGCATTATTGAACAGGATATGCAGCAATAGACTCAAATATTCGGGTCTGGCTGCAACATAGTTCATCAATTGAATGGAATACATGGCATGTCGCAATTGATGACTGCAATTCTATGATCAGCTGTTTATAACCATGTACTAAATACATACTGTATATGTTTCTAAACTAATCTAATTGGTACGTTTTCTTAATTCATTTTATTATTGCCTAATATGGCTGGCACGCTCACTGAAAGATGTAGGTAGATAAAGTGTGGCATCATGCAACACATAAATGTACCGTCTTTTTTTTTTTAAATAGCATGTCTTAAGTTTTTGTCGTATGGTTTTAGCACATTTGGTTCCATTTAACTTCGGAAACCAAATGGCCAGAAGGCCATAAATACATTTAGCACGTTTGATTATGTCTTTTAATAGTAAGCACTGTTGGAGGAAAAACACTTTTTCTTTAGTGAAGTGGTCCGCACGTATTTCAATTAAACCATAGTCCCAACACAAGTTGACATTTGAGTGAAAAACGTGTACTTTTTCCTGGGATGAAAACATTCCCAAGTCCATCTCAGAGTGGTAGCGACCGCGGGTCCACCGGAAGAGGAATATCAGGGGCGGGATTGTTCCGAGAGCTAAGGCTTTATGGATATCGGCACATAAAAAGGGATGTACCGAACTTTTTCATTATAACAAAAACAAAGGACAAACATATACGAGCAAGGTAATATTGTTTACCACCACACGTCACTCGTAACATTTGGGCGAAAAAAAATGCAGGTTGTGCATTTAAGTTTGCCTGCTAGCTACGCTGGTCAGTAACGCTAGCCAGTAAACCTTTTTTTTTTCATCATCATACACTTTGGTTTTTTCTGGATCCGCCGGACCATTGTGCTGTGAATGCATGAGTGCATGCACTCGTTTATTTGTGTACAATCGAATCGTTTAAGTTGCTAAATGGAATTTCTGCTGCTTGCAGACAGTGTTGTTTGGGATTATATTCTAGCCAGTATTGTTAGCCATAACCTGGTAGCCCAACACTTGTGTTTTCTCCCTCGCTGTTGCTCCTTCCCTCGCATTCATCTATCACGTTGACAGCCAGTCGGCCGCCTGCCGCTAGTGTAAATACCACAATCCATTTGCTCTGCGATCCATGTGTCAATCTGGATCGTGCATGTAGTCATACAGGTTTATTGAATCGTGCAGTTGTCCCCATCTAAACCTTGTCTGACTTATTGGTGCATAGTACTATACAAAATACTTGCCTACAGCCAGGTAGCTAATATATTGAGAAAATACAATATCGTATTCATTATTTACTACCATGTATTCTTTCCAGCATGGATGCAGGTGAGGATCAAAACACAAGTTCCACCAATGGAAATGCTCAGACAGGGGGAAACTCCCGCCCACCCCAGATAGCCCACATGTCTCTGTATGAGAGGCAGGCTGTACAGGTATGTCTTGGTTTGGCTACCTACATTACATACAAATGTATTGTAATCCATTGTAAATGTTGCAGGGACAGTGGTTGTTTTGCTACAAAGCAAGATGCATGAAAGCCCCTTGTTAACATGTCCATGATATATGTACAGGTATGTGTGTAACTTGTGTGTGTGTGTCTAACTCAGGCCCTCCAGGCACTTCAGAGGCAGCCAAATGCGGCCCAGTACTTCCAGCAGCTGATGCTACAACAGCAGCAAATCAACAGTGTCCAGCTCCACAACCTGGCTGCTGTGCAACAGGTAAACCCTGTATGTGTGTGTATAACATCCAATGTAATACCTTGGAATGCATTAATTCATGTGCTCTTTTATTCTTTTTCAATTAGGCTACGCTTGCAGCAAGTCGACAGTCAAACTCTTCCAATAACAGTGTTACCACCACCACGGTAAGTCAAATGGTTCATGTTTTTCTTTTGTTAAAGGGTGAGCATCAGGAGCTGTTTTCATTGTTAAACCTATGTTTTTATGGTTCCTCTCAGGTCAACCTGAGCACCACCTCTGGGGGAGGGACAGTGGCTAATCCCCGCCCCCTTGGCCCGGCGTCCTGTGCGACAACAACAGCTCTTAACCAATCAGTATTGTTGGGCGGGAACTCTGCTGGACAGGGACAGATGTATCTAAGAGTAAGTTAACGTCAGTATTGTTCTTGGACTAAAACAAATTATTTTTACTCTAGGACACAATACGTGACCACAATATTTGTCACCACACCTTTGGTAATGTGGTTGTCTCTGTGCCCAAGCTGTCCTGTTAATCATTACCCACAGCGCATGAGATTATGCACTGACATTTCTGAACATGACTGATCTGTTATTATTGATTCCTATAGGTCAACCGCTCCCTGAGAGCTCCGCTTGCCTCCCAGCTGATATTCATGCCTGGTGGTACGGCCACAGCCGCTGTGGCAACAGTGACCCAGCAGCAGCCACAACAACAGCAGCAGCAGCAGCAACAGCAGCAGCAGCAACAGCAGCAGCAGCAGCAGCAACAGCAAGAAATAACTCCTACCTCTGCCAGCACTCCTTCAGAAAATGACCAGGTTAGACTATATCCCTATTGTTTGTGAGATGATGCATTTTACTCCATTTTGAGACGTAATGTATCTGGTTGAATTGCGTTTTAGTTTGGCCATTGTTGAGGGCAGGGCGGTGTATTTTGTAAATTGCGTAGACCCATTGAGTAGGGGACGGCTCTATAGGTAGGAGTGCTGCCGCCCGAGGGCTTTGCTTGGGAGCTCTGTCTCCTGGGCAGGCCTGCACCTCCAGACACTCGAGACTCACAGCGGTGGTCACACCTCACTGGGTCACGTCGCTAACTCAGTGTGAATTGAGTGTGAATTAATGGAGTGTGAATATCGTTTCAACTTAAAAGATACCAGTGAACTGTGTAAGCTGCCATTTTTTTTGTGTGTGATGTTTCTTTTTCACACACCGCCACTGTCATCAACGCTATGCTGCTCTACGATCGTTGTTTTAAAACTCGTCGATCACGTTGGGGGAACTGCCTACGTTGATGAACAAACCTTTTTGTATTCAGCCTCTCAACAGAAATGCATGACTGCGCAACGGCAAAAGCTTTTGACTATTTCATTAGATATCCCGAGTCCAAGCTTTTCCAAAATACATACAGTACCAACATAATATATATAGGGGGCGGCAGTAGCTCAGTGGATAGAGCGGTTCATCCACTAACTGTAAGGTTTCCGGTTCGATCCCCCACCTCGACTTGTCAAACCCCACAAATGTACTGATTGTAAGTCGCTTTGGACAAAAGCGTCTGCTAAAAATGCCCCTTTACCCTTTGTATATTGTATTGAAGATGTCGGCGAAATTACGACTAAATGATTTTTGCCTACCGTATTCTTGTAATTGTTTATGATTTGCTTGACCAGCACTTGCTTGGTTGCATGGATGGTTGCATCCCTTGTTTTTACATCCTTCATTGGTGAGCTATTCCGTTCCACCAGGTGCAGAACCTGGCGCTCCACTGTGCCTCCGCCCCCAGAGCGACTGCGGTCAAGTCTGAGATTCCAGACAGGAAAGATGCAGCCAACTTCCCTCTAGGCCAACAGCAGCAGCAGCAGCAGCAGCCTTTCCCACAGACGGCCCAGCAGCAGCAAGTACAGCCACAGCCACAGCAACTGGCCAAGCAGATGGCCACCTACCCCCAGCAGCCCACCGCCACATGTGTGGGGATAAAGCCCGGAGGCCAGGCCAACATGACTGTTAACCCAGCTGTTTCTGTTGCTCCTTCCTCAACATCCTCGGCTGCCTTGCCCCTGTCCCAGCTCCTCCTCTCCCCCTCTGCTCTTTGCCAGGCCAGAGCAGTGACCACAGTTACCCCCTCCGCCACGGTGACCCACATCTTGGTTCCCACCTCGAGTGTTTCTACCTCCACTCAGGGCTACTCCCTTGGCCCCGTGACTGCCAAGGCCAACATCAACACCCAGACACTAGTGGTCCAGCCGTTACAGCAGACCAACGTCACGGTGGACAAAGGCCCCGTACCCATCCAGCCCAAGACCACGCAGGGACACCGCCTACCGGTCCAGCTGCCCCCTCGACACCCGCCGGCCATTCTCCCGGCCGTCCCCGCCAACAGCCAGGCCGCCTCCGTGGGACACCACCCGCCCCACATCCCCGTCCAGCTGGTGGGAGCCCGGCCCGGCACCGTGGGGAACACGCAGGCCCTGGCCCTGGCCCAGAACCGGGGGAGCGCCGCCCCAGAGAACGCCACCGGCGGCAACGCCAACAGCGGTGCCGCGGCCACGGTAACGCTCATCACCTTTTTGTATTTGTCCAGGGGGGGGCTCTGATGCAAGGGGAGAGCACGGAGGGGAGCTGTAATGTCTGTTTCCCCCCCCCCCTTCCCCCCCCCCCCCCCATGCCGCCAGACTAAGCCTGCCGTCGGCTCCCTGAAAAGGAAGTCCGACTCGGATGCCACCAGCGAGATGGCGACGGAGCCGTCGGACTGCGCTGTGATGAGAGAGGCCGCTCCTCCGCTATCGCCGGCCCCCGTTAAGGACCCTGGTAGACCCGCCCCCCCTCCAGACCGTGCACAGACACAACATACACACAAGATGAACTGGTAACTCACGCAAATGTGATTTGCGAACGCTGTTTAACATTTTAAGTCTATTGTCATCATTTGTGATTTGACCAGCTCCGGCTGCCGTCGCGGCCTTCTCGTCTCCCCCTCTGCTGTCCCTGCCGCTGCCCTTGTCGAGGGTGGGCCTGGGGGACAAGGACAGAGCCCCTCTGCCCCAGGCCGTGGTCAAACCCCAAGTCCTCACCCACCTCATAGAGGGGTTTGTAATCCAGGAGGGCGCTGAACCTTTCCCCGTAAGAGCCACCGTGAACACCATATGTCATTCATTCCCCTCCCATCACTGACTCTTTCAATGATGCCTATTTGTTGATGCTATGATTTTGTTTGGTTAGGTGGCCGGGCTCATGAAGGACAGAGAATTTGCCTTGGTTGGGCGCTCCGAGAATGGATCTGCATGTAAAGGTTGTTATTTCAGTTAAAAAATGTTATTAACGAAATATGACGTAATAACGTATGACGTAACAATGCTGTAATAATGTTCTGCTGTGATCCTCCTAGTGCTGAAGTGTGAGTACTGCCAGAGTCTCGCTCCAGCCGGTCAGTTCAGAGGATCCAAGAGATTCTGTTCCAAGACCTGTGCTAAGAGGTATGGTTTATCCCAACCATACGCTTCATTTAAAATGTATAAATGCCGGTATATCATGTGTCCCCCCACCCCCCCCCCCCCCCTCTTCTGAGCACTGCCACACACAAAGATACAAGGCGCACGCTACAATCCAGCTTGTTTTAGAGATCATATGTAGCTCCGTTTACAATAAGGCCTTTGCATACCTTGTAATGTTTCGTACAGGTTCAGTGCAATGCCGCAGTTTTGGACTAAAGTCTCTGGCCTCCGGGGCTCTGTGTGACTACCTCCAGGTACAACGTGAGCTGCAGCCAGCACTTCCGCATCAGCAGGGGGCGTTCCGGACCCGGGGCGCCCCCTCTGCAGCCCCCCCCACACCTGGAGAGCACCATCAGACGCAGAGGCCCTCCTCGCAGAAGCAGCTCGGAGATCGCCTGCGCAAAAATATCGGGCAAACATTTACCTGTTAAGGTGAGTCCTGGTGACCGACTGAGCACGGAGGTGTCAAACTTCAGTGGCAAACCCCAGGCACTGGAACGCCTCTGGTGTATTAGTCAAGAAGCTCCCCATAGCAACTCTTACTAATGAACAGGGAGAATCGTTTTTAAAGTAAGTCGACGTGAAACTGATATTGGGATGTAAAGATCCGCATTTTGTAGTTATTCATTTGTGTCCTTTTGAGTTTTACCTTCAAAAATGCCAATCTACCCTTCCCAAAAGTCTCTCATTACTGCTGGTCCACTGCACCCCAGCAACTGATGACCAAATCAACAGCTCTTCCAAGATATGAGCCCAGGCCCTCTGTGCTCTGGTCCAGAATTGTAGACATTTCTGAAAACACAATGAACAATATTAACAATATTTCATGCAGTCGACCCGGTTGGGCATCCTCCACAACCTGACATGTCTTAACGTGCTGAAACTGTACCTAATTTGTTACTGGCGCGTGGCGATGCTTCCGAACAGTCGAAGGTGCCATTTTGGGTCATGTACAGCTGGTGTCGCTGTCAAGTTCAACAACGGCAGCATGTGCTCAGCCGTGCTCATGTGTGGTCCTTTTCTGGATATCCACCATACTCTGCCTTTACTGTAACACCGCTGTTTTACCTGGCAAGGGTGGGCACATTTCTTGACGTAGATTTTCCAGTCATCATATTGTACACATTACTTTAAATATGCGGAATTACAGTGGGAGCTCTGAACTCGTTTATAAGTTTATAGGAAAACCTTGGGATTTTTCAACCTTAACCTTATTTTCTAATGATTTTGGGTGTAGGGGACTAATGCGGACAACGATTTTTGAGATTGGTCCATTGAGTCTCAATGGCAGTAACCATTTGAAATGCTCAGTGGCAATGTTACATATTGTACCTTTAAGTATTTCATGAGTCTGTCATTCTATTTTGTAGCTTCAATTTCAATCAGTCAAATAGGCAAATAATAAGGCAAATACTGAGTGTAATTTTTAATTGCAGGGTTTCGTTTTAGTATACTCCAAGATTGTTCTCTTACTATTGTGGTAACTGACAATTGCGTTTCATTTTAAAGTACCGTTATCAGTACAGTCTGTTGGCAAGTACCGAAATGTGAGTACTGAGGTCTGGAGTCTGACGAATAAGGGACAGACGCACATCCCGATGAAATGGGCTTCTTGCATTGTGAGCTTATTTTCTCTGAACACACATTCCTAGTGAACACATATAACATGGTTGGGGTGTGCTCCGTACTCCCATCGCCAACACAATCCCAGAACTACAACAACAACAACCCCAAAAAAATAACATGTCTGGGTGTTGCCTATTGTGTTGCCTGTTGTTTCCATCACAGGAGAGCGACTCCTGTGATGTCACCCTGCTCTTGGTTACTTCTAATGGACTGTCGATTTAGGAGCTAATTTATTCATGATTCATGAATTAATCAGTTTCCCATAAATAATCCCCAAAATATAATGTCACCCTATTTGTCACCCTATTTTTATTTTACAACGATTCTCTTAAATCCGCCAGTTGGGAGCTGTGTTTAGGCCTGAGATCCTTCTGAGGCCGGCCTGCGTGGCTGTAGTTTGTGTGGTCAGTAAGTGACGGCGTTCATATGACACCGCCAGGCAGGTTTCAACCAGTCAAACCCTCAGCACACACCATGCCTCAGCAGTTTTGTTGTTTGTGGTTACTGGTTACTATTTTAATCTCCTTCGGTCCCAGTGTCAGTCAGAGTCCAGCCACTCAGAAGACCAGTCCAGCGATGGAGAGGAGGAGGAGGACGACGACGAAGAGGAGTTCTCTCCCTCGCTCTCCCCGAGCTCCTCCCTCTCCTGTCCGAGACCCGCCCACAACGCCCCACAGTCCGACAGCTCGGCCCCGGGTGGCCACCCCCTAGACGGCGCAAACGTCCTGCCTGGGAGCCCCGCCCACTGGGGCGTGGCTGAAGTCTGCAGGTTCATCTCGTCACTGCAAGGTCCGTAGCCTTCGCCAAGAATGTAGCGTGGCCCGTTTTTGAAAGCACGTCGGCATGCTCGTTTGACCGGTGTATTTACCGTGTGTCACGCCTTCTCTCCAAACAAAGGCTGCGAGGAGCTGGCCAGCCAGTTCCTCTCCCAGGAGATAGACGGCCAGGCCCTGATGCTGCTCCGAGAAGATCATCTCATATCCACCATGAACATCAAGCTGGGCCCTGCCCTCAAGATCTGCGCCTCGATCAACGGCCTACGAGACTGAGGTTTGAGGCGTGTGGTCCGGACCCCGTTAGCATTCATGGAACTGACCGGAGGGGGGGCGGGGTTCGGTGTTTGACATCGGATCGCATCACTGGGGTCTGACTTGGGGGGGGGGGGGGGGGATGATCCAATCATATCATATCAGCGGATCATTAACACAAAAGATAAACACTGACGGCTCTCCTCTTTGGCTCCCATTTCGGTGCGTGTGGAAGGAAAAGGTTTGGGAATCACATCATGACTTTGTCTCTGTCTTGATGGAAAATTGAATGTGAAAACATACTTTGTGTAAACCTGGAGGTCCGATAGGCTTTAACATTACGTTATGTCCGTTAGAGAGAGAAACGGAGAGAGTGGGAGGTCTCCGTCAATGTATGTAGCATCTGTAGCGTAAGTATAATCTCTGTGTGACTGACTGCATACAGAGCTAATCGTGCTAGCAAGTTAGTTCCGCTCGCTAGGTCAAGTAAGTCTGTTGCATTATAAGAAACAGAGGAATGTTGCCTTTTTTAACTCTTAATTGAGGGTGCTTTAACTGGAGTGGTGATCTGGAGTGTCAAACCCCACATTCATTCATTCCATTTCTTTGACAATGTTTATTTTTTTTAAGCAAAGAATATATCTTTAAAACATGAAACCAGGCTCCGTACATATAGTGAAACACATTCAGAGTCTGTTTGTTTAGTCAGTTCGTTTTTTTTTTTTTATTGTACCAGTTATAAAACACACTTTTATACCTTGTCTGTTTCTTTTTCATTTTGTACTGCGATCAAAGTTCTATTTTTCCAGGGCAGTTTTACATGGATGTTTATGTAGTGAGTTTTAGCAGCTTTAACCGACCTAACTACCTGAATAGAGGTGTTGTGGTTTCCTCTTTGGGGAACTGACCAGAAGCGCCCTGTCGTCCTGTATGTAGTAATAAACCAATAAACAATGCTGAAATGTCTTTAGGTCATTCACTTCAAGTGAGCACCAATAGACCATCTCATAGCTAACGATCGCATTAGACATTGTGCAAAGTACTGCGTATGGCATCCTCACCTGAGATCCCTTTATGTAGCTTAAATAATCACAGTCAAACTTGTCTGTAACAAAAGTGTTTAACATATTTAACATTGCACCTTCATGTCATTTCTACTTGTCCCTATTTTGACATCGTAAAATGAGTAAGCTATATATTAATGCATCTACCATACCACCAGCATCTGTTTTTTTGCTAAAAGAATCATCAAAAATATCCACAATCATTTCAACTACAAGCTGCAATGGTGCTAGACAAGCTTTGGTCAAGTTTGGATATGACTGACGCCATTTGTAAAACATTTCATAACGGTAACAACAGTAAAATGCACTGGAGCTGGGCATAGCTTGTGCCTTCCATAAATGAAAATACCTCCAACACCAAAAGTGGTTGCAAAAAAAAAAAAGTTTCTCTTCTGCCCCATAAGACATCCCCCTGCACTGTGGGATCCCTGTTCTCCAAAGTAGGCCGATGGGCTATTTGTCTCAGAAGCAAAGTGCATTGTTTTGGGTTTGTTTTTGTGTGCGTGGCACAGCCAGTGGTCAGAATACGGTGTAGTTGTTGGCTTCCCCGTAGCCGGCTTCTTGGAGGTACCTCTCAATGTTAACTGGCTCTGGCCCTCTGAGGATCTTTTCACTGGCGTTCTTCTCAGAAGACTGGAGCTTACGACTTATATCGGCCAATGAGGGTCGCTCCTGATCCTTCCACTGGCAACAGCTCTTAATCATCGAATACCTGAGAGAGAGAGAGAGAATATTTCATATTCAAAAGCAATCAGCAACTCGGATGACCAGGTGTGTATAAGGTGTGATTGGGTATGGGTTATTTGGAGGCTTGATGGACACCTACAGTGTATTAGAGCAGTTGGAAGGTTTCTTCAAGGTTTTCCCTCTTTGGTGGTACTGCAGGAGGTCCTTGACTGGGATTTCAGCAAACGGTGCTTCGCCTGTGGAGAAACAGGATGTAGAGCGACCGTGTTCAGCTCTTGTATAGATTCTGAAGTCATGCTTGCCATTTAAATCTAACCTCTAGAGAAGGATCCATTTTTTACAAATTAAAATGAATATAACTTACCAAGTGTTGCCATTTCATACAAGAGGAGGCCAAATGACCACCTAGAGAGAGCGAGAGAGAGAGAGATAAATACTTGATAGTGGGTGAGCATGACATGAAGTTTTTATCATGCTGTCCTGCGTGTAATTTTCTGCACATCAGTTGTTCAGCGGGAACTCACACATCGCTGCTTGGACTGGCGGGTCTCTTGGCCAATAGCTCGGGGGCTTGCCACTTCTTCATTCCAGGGTCCTCCTTCTGATTGTCCTCTTGGGTTTTCCTGGTGTACACTCCCTCCAGGCCCCAGAGCTTGGCTGTGTACTCCCGGCTGACCAATACGCTGCGAGCCCGGATATTGCCATGGAGAAGATCTTTACCATGAAGAAACTCCTGGTGAAGGCAACAACACCAACCATTGAAGTTGTTCATGGTTGTGAAATACAGGCGTTTGCACATGCAAAACAGTGTGGTTCACCCTTGTTTTACCTCCCGTCTGTGTAGACTTTACAATAATAAAAACCCTTAAGATGACAAGGGGGTCTATTTTGAATGGCACTTTGAACTTTATAAGCTTGCGTGAAACTGATTTGAAAGTCAAATGTGTGGTATCAACCAAGCCGTGGAACCAGAGGAATCGGCAAGGTAATGATTTATTTGCTCTGGAATATGCGTCTGGCTGCCCTGCCGCTCAGACAGATTTCTAGCCAATCACAACAGTTTCTCTCATGTGGGGCGGGTTTAATACAATGGTGTTGAAGGGGAACGCCGTATCGGAGCGCCGTCGAGGCACTTTCATCATCAACCAAGATGGCTGCTGCTCATGTGGGACGGCTTCTGATTGGTTGTAGGGTCTGTCCGATAGCGTCAGACAGACAGACAGACAGACAGACGTACTTTAATAATCCCTGAGGGAAATTGCATAAATTGCATAGGCGTCCTGAGGCATTTTGGGGCTCTGATTTGTCGAAATCGAGCAGAAGTTCCAGACTAATATGCAAGTGCCGAATTGGTCCGGCCATGTCGGGATAATGTCCACCAGTAAGGAGATGCTGGAGATCATAGGGCACATACCAGCGCTGAAGCCACCTGTTTGCATATGGTGAAGATTCGTCTCTCGTTCATCTCACATGGAGGGTCCGCGTTTTCCTAAGACAGAAAAACACACACGCAAATGAGCTCTTCAGCCCTCAAACACAGCAGGACCACAGAAGGCAACATGCAAAGCGCAGCTCTGGTTTTTTCCCCCCCCCACTATATGGAGAACATGATAACTACAAAACAATATTACAGGGGACGAGCGAGTATAGTACCGCCCCCGCCAACCCCCATGCTCACTCACTGGCTGCCTGCATCTCCACAGCAGGCCCAGCAGGTCTCGGTTCTCCAGCTCTTCCACCACGGTGACCAGCGGCGCCCGCAGAGACACCACACCGAGGAGCTCTGGGAGGAAGGGATGAGGCCCCAGCTGGGACAGGAAGGAGGCGAAGCCCAGGAAGCCATGTCTTTCATTGGCGTTCGCAGAGTCTTAGCCGGACAGAATACATGGGGGGGCGGGGGAACATCAGATGAGTGATTTAGTAGTAGAAGACATGGTATGAGAACCACCAGGTCTAAATGAATCCAGCTCGTGAGAACTTCCTCGAGAACCGCCCGATGGTTTCAACCAATGGGACCCAGTGAACACCTTCATCTGTGTGTGTGTCTCTCTCTCTCTCTCGCTCTCTCTCTCGCTCTCTCTCGCTCTCTCTCTCGCTCTCTCGCTCTCTCTCTCTCTCTCACCGTTGAGCACGCGCAGCACCACGTTGCGGTTCTCCATGCGGGCGCGGTACAGGGACACGGCGGTGTCCGAGCGCAGGGAGAAGGTGGTCGGCAGCGCCGTCACCAGGTTGAAGGACTCGGGCAGCCGCTGGCGGGGCAGCTCCCTGGGCTGCATGGTGGGCGTGTAGCTCGGCCTGAACTGGTGCTTCTGGTACTCCGGCTGGGCGGTGCTGAGGGTCAGCGCGGGAGTGTCCACCGTGTGCAAGAGGCTCCTGCCGGTGTAGGTGTTGGGCGGGCTAAAGGTGGAGTAGGAGCTGGCCACGTCCAGCGCGATGCTCTCGTTCTCCAGGACGTTGATACCCGGTGGAGCTGTGAACCGAGAGAGGGAGGGCCGACGAGAGAGAGAGAGAGAGAGAGAGAGAGGGTCAATATTAGCATGACAGTACAGCTACCAAAACTGATGTGAGATGGTGCGACACCACCCCTTGAGCAAACATGACATTTGCACAACAATGGGGGAATGAGGGACTATTTCATTTTGTTAGAATATCCATTCATGAAAAAAAAAAAAAAAAGTATATTACATGTAGTATATACGTACAGTATTTATATCCAAAATTTACTTACTATAGATTTCTGTGTGATATATATATATTTTTTAACATTTTAGGGCATTTAGCAGACGCTTTTGTCCAAAGCGACTTACAATCAGTCCATTTGTCATACATTGGTGGGGTTCAGTGTCTTCCTCTAGGACACTTTGACATGTGGACAGTTGGAGGTGGTGGATTGAACCGCCAACCCTCCGGTTAGTGGACGACCCGCTCTGTCCACCGAGCTACCGGCGCCCGGTGTGCATCACCACAGTAACACACACAGTCTCACCATCGATGCCATGCAGTGTCCGCCTGGCGCGTTGTCTGTAGGCTGACTTCTTGGACTGTGGCTTGATGCGGTCCACCTTCTCTGGGCAGAAGCGCAGCAGGAGTATGAAGACCAAGGTGATCAGGAAGCTGGCTAGCAGCAGGATGGGCACGATGATCACCTCCTGCTCATACACACGGATCTCTGTTCCAGGGAGCAGGAAACACGAGCCACGTTAAGCTTGAGTTGAATCCGTGGTGTTGGAACGATTCTTGGGGGGCAGCCGCGGCCTACTGGTTAGGGCTTCGGATTTGTAACCGGATGGTGGCTGGTTCGAACCCCGACCAGTGCGCATGGCTGAAGTGCCCTTGAGCAAGGCACCTAACCCCTCACTGCTCCCCGAGCGCCGCTGTTGCAGGCAGCTCACTGCATCGGGTTTAAGTGTGTGCTTCACCTCACTGTGTGCTTCACCATCACTGAGTGTGTCACTAATTCACGATTGGGTTAAATGCAGAAGACCAAATTTCCCTCATGGGATCAAATGAGTAATTCTTCTTCTGTTGCATTGAGCTCCGCTGCATAGGGTTCCAGCTGACGAAGAGTATTCTGCAGGGCCTTTGGCTTCTAGTGTGAGGCTGATTAAAACTAGTATATCTGTATATTTTTGAATTTACTAAAAACAATGGGAATCAAGATGAACTGCAGTGAGAATGCACACATCCGTACCACAAATGGTATCCCCTGGAGTACAGCGGGAGTCGGCATCAGTCGCAGAAGACATCCTATTGGATAAAAACATTGTTAATGATTAGATTAACCAAAATATTTGCATTACAACATTCTGAATCACTGACTATTGCCCATGTATTCCATTAATATCTCAATGGTCAACTATGTCGTGTTAGGCGACATAGATTTAAGATTGAAAAATAAACTGCTTTGAGATGGTCTTCCTGAACACAAGTGGCCTGCAGTTTTTTGAGATTTTGATCCTTTTTCAGATTTTGATCCTTTTCAGATGACTGTGGTGCCACGTTGCCCTGTTGTGCTTATCTCACGGTCTACTTTTGGATAACCTGTGGAGTGTCTGGTTACGTGACTCTTATCAGCAGTGACAACAAGGAAGCCCGTCTGGCCACACATTGACGGCCAAGTAGTAACTGACACTTTTCACAGGCCGTCACCGTCTCCTGTTGTGTGCTTTGTCTCCGTGTGGAAAAAAAAGTTGAATGTGAAAACGTATTATGTTTACACCCAGGGGGTTTATGTGTGATGTTTTGTTTTTCCCCAGGACATCCCAATATATTCCACGATATTGTAATGTGGTACTCAGGTTTTTGATTATATCACCTTTAAGAGCAGGGTTGTATTCAAATCAACAGCAATCACTTCCCGTCACTGCTGTCGGATAATTACGCTGTTGTGTCATACCTGAAATCCTTCCTAACCTGTCTGTTGTGTATGTTTAGTACCGGGAGGTAACGCAAGCACACTGTCACACTGTGTTACACCCACAGGGCAAACACTGATGTACATACAAGCAAACACACATGACATATGGACATATACCATTCATATTCAGGATTCATAAGCCCATACACATGAATGTATATGAGCTCATTATGTGTATTAACACAACTGAGCCAGGAAGACAAGTAGCATACAAACAAGATGTTCATATCTCGTTTTATATATATATATATATATTTATATATATATATATATATATATATATAAACACCTTTCTTGGAATACTATATAATATAGCATACTTGAATGACCATATAATGTACAGCTCAACAACTGTATAGAAAATAAAAACACAAATAGATCCTTACCTTATTCTCTGTGTTTTCCGACACTGTGATCTGTTGATCTATCCGGACAGCAGTTTAATCCAGGTAGGTCCTCAACACCTGCCAGTGGTCGTGGACAGCAGTTTAATCCAGGTAGGTCCTCAACACCTGCCAGTGGTCGTGGACAGCAGTTTAATCCAGGTAGGTCCTCAACACCTGCCAGTGGTCGTGGACAGCAGTTTAATCCAGGTAGGTTCTCAACACCTGCCAGTGGTCGTGGTCAGTAGTTTAATCCAGGTAGGTCCTCAACACCTGCCAGTGGTCGTGGACAGCAGTTTAATCCAGGTAGGGCCTTGTGGTCAGCGGGCCTCACACATGTCCCCCGGATGGCGGCCTGACGATGTGGACTGGGGCTGCGACACGCGCCAGGTTAGCTGCTCATTGTCTTGTTCCTCCGGTGATCACTCAGGGCTCTCGGGATCACTGCTGTTTGTTCAGGTTACACCTTCTGTTTTTATATGAGCCCCACCCTCTTCTTCTCTGCTCTCTTTCTCTCTCCCCCCTCCTGTCTGCCGTTCCTCCTCCTCTCCCCCCCCCCACCGGCTTTAATCACCTCACTGACAGCTGACACAGAGAGATTGAACGCGGTTTCGGGATGGCGGTTGCCCGAGCGCTTGGCTTTTGTTTTGTTTTTTTCACCGC
The DNA here is from genome assembly GCA_036785325.1 of Urophycis tenuis. Classification (NCBI taxonomy): domain Eukaryota; kingdom Metazoa; phylum Chordata; class Actinopteri; order Gadiformes; family Phycidae; genus Urophycis; species Urophycis tenuis. Next base: position 7,108,072 of record JAXIVH010000002.1, on the reverse strand, counting down.
CAGCTGTCTTTCCTGGTGCTACGCTTCCCCTCCGCAACGTTGCATCTCCAGCCGTCGTGTGTCAGCCACTGCTTACTCGGCCTGCTTGTCTTTGTCTAAGAAAACAGGTCCTGCAACCCCCCCCGCCACACCATGTTTTTTTGTTTCGCGGTTTAGTCTTTTGTTGACGCATATCTGGCATTTTTCTCACTCCATTCCTTTCATGAGATCACTCAAATGCTAACCTGTACGGCAGCTTTTTCCCGTGTGACAAGATGGAAGCGCAAAAATAGCCAGCTCATAAAAAAGGAAACAAGTGATTCACGTCTTTATGTATCATGTTATATTTTTCATTATGTAATCATGAAGCAAAAATGTACACATCCTGAAGCATTCGACACAGTGTTTACAGAGTTTCATTTTCATGTTAAAAAGAGTTTTAGTTAGTGCCATTGGTACATGGAGTTACACCTCAGTATTGAAAGGCATCCACAGTGTTTAAAAGGCAGGGGCCAAAGGTTAAAGGTTGGCAGTTGGTTGTTTGGGCTGAGGTCCAAGCCAATTCTCTCCTGGAACATAAATAACAACATGGATGAATGAAGGGTACTAGGGAATCAATCTGAAAACAGGAATGATAATTCACATTCAATATCACTTCAGAAGAGAGGACCTTTTGGTCTTTATTGGTCATTCGCAGTATTTTTTAGCTATGGCAATGAAATTTTGTTCTCTGCATTTGACCCATCCTGTGGTACATAGGAGCAGTGGGCTGCTATGTTCAGCGCCCGGGGAGCAAGTTGGGGTTCAGTGTCTTGCTCAAGGACACTTCAACATGCAGACAGTTGGAGGAGGGGATCGAACCACTGACCCTATGGTTAGTGGATGACCCACTCTGTCCACCTGCTCTATCACTGAGCTACTGCCGCCCCACTTGCAGAGTTCATAAATACCTACCAATGCAGTGCGCCATCAGCTCAAAGCGGTCCGAACCGAAGAACGGCTCAGCCTTGCCATCTAAGTGACAAATGATCAAGGGGAAGCCAAAAGCCTGACAAGAAAACAACAACTCAGGTTAGTCCAAAAACATGGAAGACTACTTTTTTTTTTTACACTGATCAAACAAGGTGATCTCAATTACCCCATGGTTGAGTGCTTCCTGGGTCGTGCTTTTCAACTTGTCTTTTATGTCCTGGCTGGAGGAAAGTCTAAGCAGTTCTCCCACCTCGCTGGCAGATATCCCTGCCTTCATCGCTGCCTGCAAGACGACAGCAGCACCCATGTCACCTGTTATTCTGTTCCATTCACTTTAAATCACTCAGCCATTGACTAGGAGGCAGATAGTGGTGTTCTGGGAGTGTCCTGGGCCTAACCTCGGAGAGGGACTCTGGTGTGGTGATGTCTTTGTCCTGATTCCAGATTCTTGTCCACAGCTCCCTAGAAACCAGCTCTACCTGCTTGTCGCCAACCTTCTCCTGCTGCTGCACAGCAGTCACAAACCGCATGGCCTGCAGGGAGCCTGAGGTGCATTCATGCAAATTAGAATTTTGTCATCAAAACCAAAGTAAACATTTTGTCAGGTTAGTATTTCAATCATGGGGACGCACTCGCAGGATAGTCTAGAAGTGATATGTCTGACTCCCTGCTGGACGCTTTTGAAAAGGTTCCACGGTTGCGTGTGAATGACGTCACGGTTGTTACCAATGGGACGTCGACATGGGGGGGTGCTTACCTTTTTTAAACAAGGCCTCGGCGGGGTTAGCGGGCATCTTCAGAGGGACTTCAAAGTACGAGGCCAAGCGCTTCAAATCCCTGGGCATGTACACAGCTTTGTTTGGAACGACCATCGGAGGTCTATTTCCTACATTATAAAAACACACACGCACGGACGCACACACACACACAATTGTGACACAAGATTGTAAACTATGCACACACATGTAGAGTATGTGTATGTTTGTGTAACACATGCATTAGATAGTTATGCATAGTATGAAACGGTATAGGCATACAGGAACAGCTAAGGTTAAACACAGCTCCCGGACCATCAAGCTTACCAGAGCCTTGCATAACGCCTCCCAAAAAACCAGGGCGCAACTTCAGCTCGATGTTCCACACGGTTCGATACCGGCACATGACCTAAGTATTCCCAATAGGAACATGAATAGTATTTATTGTAGAACATCTAAAACTGCATTCCATTAGCAGCATGACCAGTACGAACCTCAAAGGCAAGCCAGGTATACGGGGAAACCACATCGAAAAACAGTTCGACCACTTTCTTAGAGGACATCTTCAAGTGTAGAAAGGATTTGACTGTTGAATGGCTGGTAAAACCTCTGCGATGCACCCTGATACTGTTTGTCTATGTGCCTCTGTGAAACACGGAGGCGAATGACCGTAGTTGTTGTCTACCTCTCCGCAGTGTGCCAAAGTTCAGCAAATTGTCATTTGGCCTGTATGCGGATTAAATGTGTCAATATATAACAAAAGTCGAACATTTACTTTAATTTAACATGCGTTTATAAATGTGGTGCTAGGAAGTCAGTCAATAGTCAACTTTGGATAAATTCTGCATGATATGATAAGTTATATGGTTCATTTGAATGTAACTGATGTGGATGGTTAAATCAAGGACGTCCCAGCTGTATTTGGGCTGGGCAGATGGTTTATGTTGCAGTGCTAGCATTAGCAGCCTAGAACTGGAGAAGCTTCCTTCCGCTTTCCACAACGCTTCTTTTGCTTTAATTGGAAGAAAAGGAACGCGTCAACTGCACAATACTGCCATCCCTTGGCTGTCCACGGTCAAAATATAACAAGAAAGGCAACATATACATATTTGACCATCTTTGACCATCATTTGGGCTTTGATCAAATTATGGTATACATTTATTTTGAGATCATCTGAATGTTGTATGTTTACAAGTACAATATATATAATACACTCTGTGTCATTTAGGCCTACTAAAATTGACTAGAAAAAATAAAGTAGTACACATCTTCATTTAGACAATCACAGACAATAACGACACTGTTTTGTGTGCGAACAGTTTGTAGCTATGTGTCTTCATGAGAACACTGTTGGTTCCCGAGGTCTGTAGTTTCAGAATTTTCTAGAACAGGAATTGTAGGGTCTGGGGTTTTGTCACTGAAAAGCAGAAAATAGCCCAGTTATCAATATTGTCAACCTTTTTTTAAACAGTGAATCCCAATTGAGTCCCAGCACTCTTTGTGTAGACAATATGGCATGGCAGTAACACACAGGGAAATATTTAGGCCTATGGACAGTGATAAAGTAAAACTATTTAATATAAATACATCAGAATAAAAATAATTGAATATGTAGGATATGGAATAAAAGAGAAACATAACGGAGCAGGGAATTCCCACAACAACCAAAAATAAATAATGAATACAATTTAGTAATTATGAGAACTAGAAGATCAGGCGGGCCCAGGTTGGTTAATATTGTTTTGTATTAGCCCAGTGGAAGTTTCCGTTGTTTTCCATATTCATATATAATCGTGTGTGAATTTGTGAACTGGCTTTCCACTGCAAAAAGTGAGGTGATACAGGCCAGGAGCTTTTCAAGAATAAATAAAAACTGGTGTTCCTCCCTTGTTATTTTGAGGGAGGGCCAGGCCACATTGCCGTATGAATTGCGGTGTTGTAGGGAGTGCCTATCGGCTATGGCAGAACAGAGAGAGGTGATGAAGAGCATGCAGAGGTTTTAATGCAGTTGCTACTGCAGTGTATGCAGTAGCATGCCTGTATAATAATCCATCTTGTTTGCCTGACCCTCAGCCTTTTAACAAGTATGTTTATGCACGGTTATATACCTAACTGTAACCATTGATAACTGAACAGCTATCATTTCATCGCGCTTACCTCTCGTCATCTTTCTCTGTATATGCGGTCTGCAAACAGAATCAGAAATTGAGGCTCATGGTCATTTCAGCAAACTCTTTTCATTATATGTATTACATTTTTTCAAGAGGAGGCGGGTCATTTACCTTGGGCCTGTGTGTTACAATCCCCCCAATTTTCTTGGGGACACCAAGTGTGTCAAAAGAATGACTCCGCACACGTATGGCTCTCTGGTGAGAGAATCATGACAGAAAGTATTTACACGTGTAAATACTAGTGCTAGTATTTACTAATAGAGTAGTAGTAATAGAGTAATGCTTCACAACCAAGACGGATAAGGCCCTTGAGATTAACCTTGAAGTTTTCGATGAAACCTCCACTGCCTTCGGACACGCCCCTAAGCCCCTCGCACGATGGCAAGGCCGTCGTGGATGGATCTCCCAGCATGCACTGGGAGCGCGCGGACAGCTCGTTCTGCAGGCCCTCCAGCAGGGATGAACGTGTGCGAAGCTTGATAAGAAAGAAGAGTGAACGGGCATAGGTAAACTGGCGTTGGCGGATATGGGTGAACTTTGACCATTACTGATGGCTGTGCTTCCATGGCGCGTGTATCTGCCTACCTCCAAGCGGCTGAACCTCTCCGCCTTGTAACAGGAGATCTCAGCATTGATAAGTTTGGTGAGGAGGAACTGTCTGAACAAGGAACTCTGGAGGGGTGGATTCAGTATTTGCATTAAGTGAACACACAGAGTGGGGTTTGAAGGCTGTTATGCTGTGTATGTCCATTTCCCTTACATCTGTAAATATGGCAGGATCTGGTAGAACAGGACCAAATGGGGGAACGTCCTCTCTGGCTGTCACGCAAACCTACAAGTAGATCTGGTCTTACTCATGGCAAATACAAAAAAAATGTCATGATGACAATAAGCACTTATTTTTTGTCTTTGGCTCAAATACATAGTAGTTATATAATGTCTATACCTTACACATACACTGCTAATGGCTGACCTGGTATCCTCCTTTCTGGTCCTCCTCTCTCCAAACCTTACGAACCACCAGGAAGCAGTGCAGGAAGTTAGAGCTGATGACATCAGAGATGAAAGGGGTCTTGCCTTCCTGGTAAACCAAAGCCACGATGTCATTCCCAATGTGTCGCTTCCTTTGCAACTATGTAAGGGAGAGAGAAGAAGAGAGGGGGAGGAGGAGGAGAGTTAACTGGTGATGATTTTTCTTCCAAACATCACCCGCTTACAGTGAGTTTGAAGCATCGCCGTTGGAAGACCTCCTTCCTCCTCTTAATCACTATGAAATGGATGACAACGATGCAGCGGCCCACCTGCTGCGGGTCACCCTCTGTGAACGGCAGCTTGGTCGCCACGTGGAACATGATGTGTCTGCCGTGGAAGGAAGTGACGACCGCATCGTCTCCAGTTTGACCGTGAGACACGTCCAGACCTCCTCTGAATCTGAGGAAGATTGGTGTGAGACCTCATGCCGTGACACCTCATGAGGGCAAGGCATGACGTGGTTGTCATTTAAAATGTAGACAGAGCTAAGGTGTTTTCCTTATACCCAGTGAATCCCTGCAGTTGAACTGTCTCCCCCAACAGGGACAGGAACTCTTGAAACTCCTCGGTTTCCGTGGTGTTGCTCAGTATGTCCTCCTCCGTGATCTAAAACACATAAAGACACGTTTGCAAGATGGAGGGCACAGTCTGTGCATGTTGCCATGCTGTGGATTGTGTTCCAAATACCTGCCCTTCCTTCTGGAACAAGATGCCAAACTTGAAATTGGAAGACACCCTGTGCTCATCAAATGCTATTATCAACTCTGGAGCCTGGAGAGTTTATGACAGATGACATGAGAAGATTTAAGAGAAAGGGAACAAAGGTGAGATTTTTTGGGGAAAGCAGTAGATTAGATGATTAAATATCATCTTCAATATAATTGTAAATCCTTAAGTATAGAATAGTGTCCCACCTTCAGGTAGCTGACCACTTCAAACTGGGTCACGGTCACATTCTCACAGAGCCTCTAGAAGAGGATATAATTATTACATAATGTATTTATTTTTAAAAAGACATCTATAATCTCTCAATTGCAGATCATGTAGTTACCTTGGCTAAGTCAACAGCAGAAGGAATATTGGGGAAAAGCGAAAGGGAGAAAACTCCATGCAGAGAGCATTCCTTCATCCTGCAAGACAGTAATGATCGTTTTTTTTGCAAAGCATTACTCCAGCTTTGACATAGGATGAAGAAAAGAAATTGAAAATACATGAATGAACAGAAATGCATTAGATTTTTGTGTCTATAAACCGCTTGGTAAATACAACAATTAAAACCAAATGATACATCTAAACTAGGACTAGTTAGTAGTCACAGAAGTTATTCACAGCCCATGCACGACCGACCCAGGCGATTCACGGGGCGCACATCATTACTCCTAACTGTGGCTCCGACAGGGTTCTTCAGTACTGGGTCTCTTTTACCCCCCAAAAACACTCATGCTCACACACACACAAACACACACACACACACACACACACACACACACACACACGGGCCTGTACACCCAGTTTCAGATGTTTGGCCATCAGGGCAGCAGAGCGTTTCATTTTGACCACAAATGATAGCACCCCATTTGGGTAAATTGGCACCAAACCTTTCCACAGATCCACAGATACTGTGAATACCTAATGATAATACAACAAACCCCTTTCTTAATACTCAAAAGACATTTTTTTGTCAAAAGTCTAAATCATCAATCCTATATGTAAGAGTCATCAAGAAGAGAAATTAGCCAAACCTTAGGATGACTCGTATTCTCTGATTGTCTCCTTCCAAACACACAGAGAGAACCAGTGGACCCAGAGATGCATCCACTGCTATGAACGTGTGATGGTACTGAAAGAAAGAGGGCCGACCAGCTACATCAGGATAGTCTAGTAGTTAGGGTGGGGCTTGACTCCAAGCCGGAAGGCACTGCATTCAAACACCAATTTCTGCAGCCGTTATTATTGAGCCAAAGGCCTAGATGTGATCATCTGATCATACCTATTTTTAGCACTAAAGGAATCTGCCAAATGATGCGAAATAGGGAAACAGCAAACATGACAATGAATTGGATGTTAAACATTCCTTTATATTTTTGGAGTTATGTCACATAACAATGAATGTTAGGTTACGCCTCCTGACCTGTGAGCCGAAGACCTCTCGGTAGATCTTGGCGTCGCTGTCTCGCTCCATGATGTCATAGCAGGCCGGGTCCAGGGCGTGTTGGGGAGAGGTGCAGGGGCTCGTGTCTCCAAGCTTCTCCAGGGGGGGATCTAGCCAGTAGCCTCCCAACTTGGGTGGGAGAACGAGGGGCAGCTCGCCCCCTATCTTCAGCAGTCGGGACTTTGACAGAACCACGACACCGTCGCTCATGTTAAACTCGCGGTCTGTTCACCTTTATTTACATTGTTATTATTGAGTCACTGTTGAAATGTTGAGGTTCGATAAAGGTATGGGTCTTAAGGCATTTGTTACAGATTTAGAGGCTGACCTTAAGAGGTAGTGGGAACTCACATCGTTGCTCATCTATTCTACTTCCCTAATGTAGAAGAGGAAAGAGGAGCAGTGATACAATGATGAACAGATGCCATTGTTCATGGAGGAAGCAGGAAAAAAAGAGTCAGCATTTCCGGCTATTACCTGCAGCTTTTCGATGATCTCAAACAGCTCTGTCACCTGTAATCCAAGCCAGTCAGCAGCAGAGACAGAGTGGGACAGTCGAACATACGATAAGAAAACGAAGAAATGTGGGTGAATGCGGAAGATGACAAAGAATGGCTCCCATTCACTACATTTCATTTCACTACATAAAGTGAAAACGGTTCCTGTTAATGTGTTTGACGATCCATCTCTATTGGATATACTGTGTATATATACATATAATGAACTGTCAAAACAAATGCTTAACAGATGACAATGGTGATCACCCTCGTGCTGCTGCTGGTAGAGCAGAAGGGCTTTGCCTCACTGGCAGCAGGAGTGGCCAGGACGTCTTGTGTGCTGAGGTTCGATTCTGTTCTGCAGCAACAGGTGGATGTGCACACATTAAGGCGCAGGAGTCATCCACCAGAACCTGTTGATCTCCATTGTTATTTTACATTGCAGTCGAAACCGCCATAACAAAAGGAAAGACCATATATATATACACCTGCCTTCACTGAAAAACAAGGAAATGTTATCCACATAGGAAAGAAATGTAAATACCACCCAAGACAAAGGGAGCGTTCATCCTTGGGGATCTAAAATCTGCCGAATAATCACTTTCGTTTAAATTCAGCCGAGTTAATCTCCTCAAGTTAAAGATGTCTCCACTCACCTCCCACATGTTTCCAGAGAGACACTTGTCTTCTGAGGAAGCGACTTCATGTTACTCTGTTCTTCATCCATGACTCTGTGCCACCGTGAGTGTTCGGCATACACCAGTTGGCTGTGGCGTCAATCCGATGGGGCTGGTTAAGGACTGAATTAATTCTCTCTATCATTCTGCCGCTCCTCCTCCACCTCCTCCTCTATCTATGCCCCCCTGCCTCTCTCTCATTTAAGCTCTCTGCACTTCCTTCCCTCTATCCCGCTGTCAGCCAGAGACACCAAGTTAACCCACTCTTGGCCACAGGTACACTTTGATGACTAGCAGCCACCGCGACCTCTGACACTAGACAAGCCAGTTAGTGGAATGGCGTCTACATCAAATTATGTAATGTTCCCCCTATGGTACTTTCTGAAGAGGGACTGAGGTAAAACGTAGTCTTAGAAGGGAATACATATTGGAGATTTGTCTCGTGGACCTGTTACCCTTTTAGTCAGTAGAAATCATCAATTATTGATGGACCACACAGCGAGGGCGGGGAGACAGACAGCAGGAGAGAGTAAAGGAAGCCCAGAGTGTAAGAAAAAGGTAAAGAGAGAAAGGAGGTAAACGAACAAAAAAGCAGATTTCTGATATTATAAATCTATTTATTTACGTAATTTCATACCGTACTATAGGGCTACACAAACCATGCCCTTGGATTGCATGAGCTGCATCATTACTTTTACCAGCCAATAATGTACAGTTTCCTTTATGCATAGCCTACTATTTGGTAAATGTTTCTGTCACTCTTCCAAGTGCTTTCGTCAATTGGTTTATTGTTTACAGATAGCTGAATTCAAATTCAAAATGTTTCCCTCAAACCAGTGATAAAGAGCAGACGACCACCCACTGCCAAACATGTTGCTTCGCTACTTGGGAAGTCAGTCAAACAACCACCCATCCTCATTGGTTGATCAACAAAATAGTGAACTGTGACTCCGCCCTAAAGTACCCCGCGGAAGTTGGATTACAGGCAGTGTGAGTAAATAATTAGTAATAGCATGGCATTATCGAAGTTTTACGGATTTAGATGTTTTCCGACTATTGTGTGATTATTGCAGTAAAATGTTTCTAATCAATATCTATAGAAGGTATAGCGAGTGGTAACTTTATGCATTTAGTATTTGTAAATCGCTAGCTAGCTAGCCAGTTAGCATTGCCATTTTCCAAGCAATATAGTTCTTCTGTACGTCAATAAATTGTGTGCCAATGTATTTGGTATGACTACATTTTCGGTCTTTTGAGTATATCCCTTGCTCTATTGTGCATAGTTTCGGATTCACTTGTTTGCGTAAAGTAAGTAGCGTACGCGCGTGTAATATCTACGCAACCAAATCCAAACGTTAGAAGAAGAAGAGATGATAGTCGTACATTTGTAATGACACCTGTTATGATTGGTGACAGTAAAAACAATGCAAGTTCATCTTCAAAGCTATTCTGCAGAATGAACCGTGTTTAAAGCTCCCGGCGTCATTTGAGTCAGTCAGTTTCACAGATCCAGTTATTTCTTCTCGTCCCGCTATGTGTGTCCTTGATGCCTTTCATGCTCCTTTCCACTATTAGTTATTATTTCCACTATTCCACTTCTAGTTCGTGTACACAAACAGCCAACATGCTGGAGTGTGGGATGTCGGAAATCGACAAACAGGCTCTTCGTAAGCAGTCTGTGGTTCTCAGCAAGCAAATGGTGACAGATGAGCAACTTATCCAGTGTCTACAGGCGGACGAAATTCTTACTGAAGAAATGGCAGAGAGCATTCTGGTACGTGAATGGTGGCAATGGGTGTTGTGGTTGGCTACTTAATATTGTGTGTCCATTCACATTGTAATTTATCTCTTTCGTCTCTCCAGACCGAGAAAACCTCTGGGAAGCGAAACTGGCGGTTGCTTTTCCTCCTACCCAAGCGGGGCCCCAGGGCGTTCATTAGCTTCTGCTCAGCGCTGAGGAACACAGAGCAGTACCACTTGTGTGACCTGATCGAAAAATATAGCACAGACGTAAGTATCTGCATTCTGATGATCACAGTACTGTACACGAGTATATGCGTATGTGCATTATACACATATTGGCATCTATGACATATTTGACTTTTGTTCCTTACAGAATTCTCAACTTCAGCCAGAAAGAGATACAAGACTGTCAAACACTTACACAGAGAAAAGAAATGAGGTGAGTGGGGCCTTCTTATCAATTTGACAACAGCTGGCAACAGCAGTTATCACAGTTACAATAATACAACGAAACCAAACTTTGTGAAACAGATATACTCTGAGGTTAAAATGGTCAAAATCAATTTGAATGAAGGAAGATGTGATGTAATAGTATTTAAGTTGGTAGACCTTGTGCTCAAGTCACTTGCCCTGCAGATAAACATTGACAGGGACGAGGCGAGTGATGTGAAAACATCCCAGCCAATCCAAGCCTCAGACGGCTTCCTGCTCTTAGAATCCAATCTCAGAAAAGCTGACATACACAGACAGCACGAGTCGATCGCAGAGAGAAAGAGGAATGAAGGAACAGAGGTGAGAATAGAGACGCAGCCTCTAAACACCTGTTCATCTTCATGCAAAATGCTAGGATAGTACTAGAATCCTACACAAATTAGAGGCTCTTTATTTGTGCAAGTCACATTATCCACATATATTGCACTATTTGCATTTACGCCTGATGTTCATCCACAGAGGTTTGTCGACTCCCCTCTTCCACATCCTACACAAGAGGTCATAGCAGCGAAGAGACAGCGGACGCACGGTGAGTGTGTTCTGCATTCAACGCCGATTCTTCAGTACCTTCAACGTTGTATTGCACATAAGAAACATAAGAATGGAGTCCATACGTTCACGTTGCATTGCCGATCCCTTCCAAGAGTAGCCAAATGGTCTTACAGAAATCTGACAAAAAACAAACAAACAAATATTTTCTTGTACATTGAAGCATATTCAAATGTTTTATATACTAAACCATGTCCATACATTCAGTTGAAGTTGTTACTGTAGTAATGTAGTACATAAAGTATGTACATAGATACATATGGATCGCTAATTACAATCTAATCAGTCGTGCTGGCCGTTGTGTATGTGGGCTGCGTGTGGCCGTGTTTTTATGTTTCAGAATCCATGGAAACCAGTCTGGATACCGACTGTCCCATCACCACCCCTGTGCTTCCGTGCACCCGAGAATTCTACCTGACTCACTGCGAAAAGGTGAAATGAGATAAAACCTGAGCAGGGGTGTGATGTGAAGGCGGGGGGTGTACCCTTCTGTTTTCCACCGCTCACGAGCCAGGACTGTGTTGTATCACACGCAAGCCTCCTCTCTTTGTGTTTTTGAACTTGTCATACGACAAGATTCAAGATTCAAAGTGTTTATTGTCATGTACAGCAGGGAAAACAAGTTTCTCTGTGCAATGAAATTCTTTCATTGCTGTCTACACTGATGCCGGGTAATATATAAAAGAGACAAATACGTACAATATATATACAGTATATACAGTACAATAAAAACAGTGGCAGTGTATCAGTATTAAGTGTCTAATATGTACAAAAAGTGTCGGACGTGCATGTGCAATGCATGTTGTGCAAAATGCGGGTGGGTGTGAAGGTACAGTGTAAGGGTGGTCCATGGGTACCTGTCAACTGTTCAGGAATCTGATCGCAGAGGGGAAGAAAGAGTTCAGTGAGTGGGTGGGTGCTGTACGGGGAAACAACTCAATGTCAGACTATTAGCAAACTTATGTTGGCATCTAAGCAGTTAACCAGAACAGCTGGTTTTTCTCTCACATTGCCATGTTTTTGGCTTCTCCCCGTGCCCCTGTGCTGAACAGCTCTCTCTCTCTCTCTCTACCGTTGTCCAGTCGTACAGGATGTGTTCGTCGCCGCGAGGCTGTGCCTTGGTTATCAGTAACTTGACCTTCGACCCCTGCGCGGCCCCTGACCTGGACCACAGGAAGGGCGGCGAGGTGGACGAGGAGGTGCTCCGGAAGGTCTTCACGGAGCTGGAGTTTGTAGTCACCCTGCGCAGGAACCTCACTGTTCAGGTGACACGAACACACCTCATTTAATAATGACAACATAGATGTAGATCATTCATATTTAATCACTGACGCCGGTCATTGTCAGGCGTGTTGCAGTCTTGTGTTTTGAACCTGCTTGTCTTTTTTACCCGACCAAGTGGAAAAGCATACAGGGCAATTGTATTCACGCGTTCATTCATTCCTTTATCGGCCGATGGCGGGGAAATGTGACTATTTGGCAGGGTAAAATATTTCAGGGTTACACATTCAAACAATTGCTTGGCCGGTAGAAGGTGTTCATTACAAACCCTGCGTGTGTTTGAAGTGTGGGAGTGGATAAGGTGTCATATCCCTCCCCCCCCTCAACCCCCACTCACATACACACTCACTATGTAAAGTGTGCGGGGGGTCTTGAAAGGCGCTACATAAATACAAGTCATTATTGTTATCATTAAGTCAAGCCAAATGCTAGCAGAGCAGTGAATGGGGGGGGGGGTCCGTTTTAACAAGTGCAGGCATGAAGCACTTGACCCCCAGAAGACCTTCACGCCTCGCTGCAACGCATTGCCTTTTCAACATGCACTTCAGAGACGGCGCGAGCCTATTTTAAACCGGCTGCTAACGAAGAGGCCGTTTGACATGGCGGCCGTAGCCTAGTTTGCATATGCTGACCGGGTGCTGTTTTTGGTCGGCCGTCTTTTGATACACGGGTGTGAAAATGCTGTCCCAAGCATGCCCAGAACACATGGAGGATCAAAACGTATGACCCCCATCACCCACGTGAAGGCAACAGCGTGAGCCGAACAGGGGGTCCGGCTCAGTGTTACCTTGAGTCCGTCTGACGGCCCCCATTTTAGCATTTACTAGAATTTGGACTCTTTGACCATGAACCATGAACACCCACTCTATACACCGTATATTTACCTCCTCTCAATGTGCTTTTCACACCTCTCTCTCTTTCTCTCTCTCTCTCTCTCTCTCTCTCTCTCTCTCTCTCTTTCTCTCTTCTTTCTCCCTCTCTCTCTCTGTCCAGGCTATGCGGGAGTGCATTGAGCAGTTCTGCCAGCTCTCAGACCACCGGACAGCAGACAGCTGTGTGGTGTGTCTGCTGTCGCACGGCGTAGACGGAGCTGTGTACGGCTCTGACGGAGAGCTACTCCAGGTGTGTGTATGTGTGTGTGTGTGTGCGTGCGTGCGTGCGTGCGTGTTTGTGTGTGTGGTTGTGTGTGTGTGTGTGTGTGTGTCTGTGTGTGGTTGTGTGTGCGTGTGTGTGTGCGTGAGTTTGTGTGTGGTTGTGTGTGTGTGTGTGTATGTCTGTGTGTCGGTGTGTGTGTGTCGGTGTGATTGTGCATTTTGCACCACGTAAACAAGGGAAAAGGGACCAACCAGCTCATGTGTGTAATTGTGTCCCGGGGGGCGTGTTTCAGCTGGACTGGGTGTTTGAGGCGTTCGACAACTCCCACTGCCCTCTCCTGCAGAACAAACCCAAGATGTTCTTCATCCAGGCCTGCAGAGGGGGTAAGGCCCGGGTCCATCGCTGTGTGTCCATCCAGCCAACTTCCTGTCTCCCTGCAGGCCATTCTTTCACATGTTTTAATTAGTGATTAGTGAAAAGGACAATAGTGCAAATGGACACCGATATAGCCATAAAGAGTTTTAGCGTAATTGTAGGAATGTATTGGAAAAAATATAGATAAATAAATAAATAATCGTATATTAAATAAAAATGTCATCACATTTATTTGTTAGTTGTTTATATTTTTTCTTGTTCAGATCAATTATCCAACATGATTAACGATTAATGGTCCCCTTGCTACAACGTCCGACAAGGTCTGAAGGCCCAGCGCGGTCATGAGACCAGATCATGCTGCTAACGCACGGCCTGTCATGTCCTCCAGAGGAGATGGACTGTGGGGTGGTGCAGACCGACGGACCGGAGAGGACGGGCTCCCCGAGCTGTGAGCAGAGGGACGCCGGGCGGGAGGGCGAGGGAGACCCGGGCTCCAGGCGGGCCATGGTGCTGGGCAGGCCCAGGATCAAGCTGCCCCAGCGCTCTGACATGATCTGCGGCTTCGCCTCGCTGAAAGGTCAGAGACTCAGTGAGTGTGACACCGTGTGTCTGCCTCCTCTCATGGCCTCTCAACACGATGCTGCTTCCTTCGGGGTGGCATGGACGAAGTCCAGCTGGACACGGTGCGCTGAGGCTCCTTATAGGTATCATTTGGTTTATATAATGTCTTCGACATTGAAGTAACGGCCCTCGGACTCAAGAGATTCGCTGACAACCCGTGTAACCCAAGCGTTGCGACCCGTTCACGTTAGCGTGTGTGCTTCACAGCGCTAACAGGTGGGTGATCATGTGATGTGTTCCCCCAAACCCCAGGCACTGCAGCCATGAGGAACACCAAGAGGGGGTCCTGGTTCATCCAGGAGCTCAACGCGGCTCTGCGGCTGCGCTCCCGGGACACCCATCTGGCCGACATCCTGGTGCAGGTGATCAGAGAGCGAAACGTCTCGTCTTCCGTTGTGTAGGCCCGGGTTGTTTCGATTGCTGCCTCGTTGTTTGTTAAGACTAAGAAAGGCGCAAAGGAGCCCGATAATCATCCGGAATTTCTATCGTCGCTTCGCTGCAATTCAGTCTGAAGTTCCCTTCAGACTGAATTGTTTCTCAGTTTGTGGAATCGTGATCCGATATTTCTGGACGCTTTTTCCAAGCGGCTTCATCAGCAGAATACGTAGGCTGTGAAGAAGCATGAGAGAGGTACAATCCAAACGCACAGGGTGCATGGCTTCTGTCGCCGTGGCCACGCGGGGTTCCATCACCGTATGTCCTTCAAACCTACCAGATGCTGACTGACTGGGTGGAAATTCATGCTAAACTGAGAACCCCAACACCAACCAACCAACACCAGAACTTGATTCGCAGCAATACATTATTTAAAGTTGGTTATTCATGGTCTGGAACCAGGAATCCAAAAAAGATCATATTCCTATTATACGTTGAGAAATATTTTTTGATAACCTTTAGGTTTCTAATATGTTGACATCTTTCCCCTCCTCAAGGTGAACGCTCGTATCAAGGAGAGAGAGGGCTTTGCACCAGGCACTCCCCACCATCGCTGTAAAGAGATGTCAGAGTTCACCAGCTCTCTCTGCAATGACCTCTTCCTGTTCCCCAAGTACCAACACCAGCTTTGACTGCTGATCTCTCACACACACACACACGCACACACACACAAGACACACATGCACACATTCACCAGCATAATGCGCGCGCACACACACATATCATTCCTTGTGTTCACCACTCAGGCGCACACTCGTGCATTCCTTCTCACTCTCTGTCACACTCATTACTTCCCTATGTCATGATTGCATTCCGCTTTCCAAGCACTTTTCATTCAGAAGATGATTTCCCTTCACCCACGTTCAGGATTGTTTTTGTACATTTGCTGTTCATGTTCAAACATTGGTGCCCCGTCCACACACACACACACACACACACACACACACACACACACACACATGCACCAAAATCCCGCAATAGAAAAAGGACAATGAGCTTATGTTAATCTACATGTACTTGGGAATGGGCCGCATGTGTTTGCATACAATCCGTAGGCTAAGCGTATTCATTTGTGTTGCTATCTATGCCAGTTACGCGGGGTTCAGCGTGCATCGGGACGCGGCTGTTTTGTGGGGGCTTATCATTCTGAGGTGGGGGGGGGGGTTGAAAGGTTTCTTTTAAATACAACCTATTTTTACATAGATCTATTTTTGTTGCTTTCTTTTTTTATCAGTTTTTTTTTAATAGGAATTTCCGTCTTTGCCGTGTAAATGTTTGTGTTTTTTGGTTGATCATTTCTTATGTTGTTCACACCTCTGCTACAGACAGGGGGCAGTACAGAATTATTGGCTGTGCCACACAAAAAAAACCAGACATTTCCTCTCCTCCTTTACTGCAGAGTGCCAGTTTCAGGAGATGATTGTTTTGCTCGTCAGTGGGCACCACCAGGCATTTCTTCATGACAAAGTCTGAGAGACACAGTTGACCAGCACCGCTCACTCCATCCCTCAGTACTGCCATCGTGACACGCAATACATTCCCTCTAGAGTGGTTAAGCTCCACTGTAAATCAGGGACACAGCGCCCTCACTTTTATATAATGTCTCACCTATCCTCGAGCTCGTGGATGTGTTGGGCCACAACTAGTCTTTAAAAGTTCAGCTCGATCCCGTGTCCCCCCCCCGTCTCCTGAATGTGGCAGCTCGGGCCGTTTGTTGAGCTTGTTATTGGGCTGTTATATGTGAAGGTCCTCGCAGGGGTAGAAGCCACTCTTCAAGGCAGCAGCCGTGCTGTCAAGCAGCCGTCGGGCCGACCTACCCCCGCAAACCCCCCCCCCCCGGTGGTCCGCCAGGGGAATGTGGTGCTAGTCTCGGGGTCACTCAGCTACATGGCGACCTTTGACCTTTACTCTAACCCCTCGACGCCTAATGGTATTTCTCCGCGTGTGGACCACCCCGCGAGCGGGCGCTGTGCATCAGCCGACACGCCGCCGTCGCCGTGGTTACAGTCGCTACACTGTATGATGTCCAGATCGGTTTAAAAAAACAAAAAAACAACAAAGTATAATCTTTGTCTTCCTTTGTATAAAATCTATGCAGTTTTCAATAGCAGCAGGGCCTCCGAGGGGTATCATAGCTTTTATTTGCATATTCGACAACTGGGATCAGGCATGCAGAACGGGCCACCATGCCTCTGCCTGTCTAAAAACAAGGCGTTTTGTTGTCGTTTCCCGGACAGAACGTGTGTTTTGTTACAACGAGGGTGTTGGCGTGAAAGAGGAGAGCCCGGCTCGCCTTGGCTAGGAACAGTATTGATTGTCAACTGTCCACAAACAAACATGCCATCAGGTGCTTTTGTTATCTCCCATGTTTTTTTCTTCTTTTTCTTACTACGCTCAGCTCTAAAAATGAATTGCCCCCACGATTGGCTGAGGCTCCGCTACAGTGTGCCCTCGCTGGACGTAATGGACCAATCAGGGCACAGCGTGGTGTAATAGAGTGTGAGCAAGTGGTTAAGAATCAGATTCACTGCCAAGCTGTGGAGAGGCACACCGTGTTGGGGGGAATAGGATATTGTATTTCTGTCCATTGCAATGACTGCCAAATGTACAATAAAATAAACGCTGTCTTGTTTTTTTTAAGCTAAATGATTTATTGTGTTTTGTTTATAAGACATTAATAAATGTCTGTGCATGTGTGTGTGTGTGGGTGGGGGGGGTGGTTTACATGATGCAGGACTGTCCTCATTTTACCTGTGTTCCTTTTTGGTTCAGCAAACAGTCTGACCGCTGGGGCGGGATACTGGTAGGAACCCCGTGTGGCAAGCTTGTTGCTGTGTTTGTGTGTGTTGTTCCTCCGTACAGTGTGTGCCTGCGGTGGTGGTGGTGGGGGTGCGTTACGGGTTCCCAGGTATAGGATGACTGGATCCCATGCTGCTGCCCCCCCCCCCCCCACACACACACACACTCTCTCTCTCTCTCTCCCTCTCCTGCTCGCGGGCCGCAGCAAGCATGAATCTCTCCCAGACAGCAGCGATAACGCTAACTGTGTATCAAATGGACCCCCATCAGCTGTCCACAGTCATTCTCCCTTGACACACACACACACACACACACAAAGATGGACACACACGTACCAACACACACACACCGACACACACACAAACACACAGGGAAGGACACACACACTCACAGAAAGACACACACCCACACACACTCACAGAAAGACACACACCCACACACACACACACAGACTGGCACGCAGAGTGACACATTTCTCGCTGCCCTCCGGTGTGCGGTGAGATTAGGTTGTTATGCGTTGGCGTGTGGACCACAAAGCGGGGCGGGGTTAAGGGGATCTGCTGTGTGTGAGTGTGAGTGTGTCTGTGTGTGTGTGTGTGAGTGTGTGCGCGTGTGCATGTGTGGGCCTGTCATGTCTGCTTGGGAGGCCGGACCGGAATAAAGGGGGGGGTGGGCGGCGGGGGGTAAAAATGGGATTGGGACGATAAGAACGGTTTGGTCCGAATGGGATGCGGCCCCAGCGGGGAGGCGGCACAGTGGTGGTCGGTAGGTGAAGGTGCGCGCGTGTGTGTGTGTGTGTCTGTGTGTGTGTGTCTGTGTGAGTGTGTGTGTGTGTGTGTGTGTGAGTGTGTGACTGTGTGTGTGTGTACATGGGGCGTTGTCCAGCGTCCTTTCTAATGAGTTCCTGTGTTAAAGGGGCTGCCACTTCGTTAATTGCGCACAACTTCACAACCCTTGACTTGGTCCCATCTCATATGACCACTTAATGTGTGTGTGTGTGTGTGTGTATGTGGCATTGGGTGTGGAGGGGGACAGATAGCTACTGACACAGTTCACCAACATGGGATTGCTCTACCCGGTGCAAGACTCGGAAAGAAGAGGAGCAGCGAGAGAGAGAGAGAGAAAGAGAGAGATAGAGAGACACTGGGAACCCGTTGAGCCGGTGGCCTTGCGTCATTGGCTGACGAGGTGAGAGCTGTCATAGGAGTGTCATGTGCATCTTCCTGATCACGTTGCAGGGGCAGCCCTGGGGGGGGGGGGCTCCCCTCCCCCCCCTCCCCTGTTCAAACAAGAACTCCCCATGCAGAATACACACATCTGACTGCCCCGTCTAACAGTGTACGTGTGTGTGTGTGTGTGTGTGAGTGCGCGCACGTGTGTTTTTAGGTGTCTGCAATTCTAATAAAGGAAGGCACTGCCTCCTTCACTGCCTCATCATATCACCGCTCGCTCTCTCTCCTCTCTCCACTCGTCCGTCCGCTGCTCTTTCTGTGTGTGTGTGTGTGTGTGTGTGGTCTATCCACAACGCCCAGCGGAGGAACCGAATGGCCTCGGGATCACCTGGACCCGACCGAGACCGCCGGAGAAGACCCCCTGTGTGATTTCCCAGACCTTCGTATCTGGCGCTAGGTGTCTTCGCCAACCATAATCAAAGCGGAGAGAGAGAGAGAGAGAGAGTGTGTGTGTGCGTGAGTGAGTGTGTGTGTGTGTGTGTGTGTGTGTGTGTGTGCGTGCGTGAGTGAGTGTGTGTGTGTGTGTGTGAGTGAGTGTGTGTGTGTGTGTCGGTGCTGCTGCCCAAGCCGGTGGATATGCTGGGGCGTCCTGCGGGGTTATTTTTGGGTCAGTGACAACGTGTCAATGGCTGCAGATGCGTCGCAAAGGAAGGCTCTGCGGTACCAACAGACCTTGGTAGGCTCCCACTCATCCCGCTGTCCGTCTCCATCTGCCTGTCTTTTGTCTTGCCTGTTTATCCCAATAACTGCTGTTTTGGCGTGCGTTCCCTCCCACCCCCACCCACCTCCCCCCCCCCCCCCCTGCCTCTATCTGGATGTGTTGTCTTGGTTTTCCCGCACCTTCTACCTGCTGCTTTGGTCTCCTGAGCCTGACGGCAGGCCGGTCGCTCGCTGGCCTCTTCCGCGCCGCCGTGACTGATTATTATTATTGTTAGGTTTTGTCGGGGCGTTTGTGAGATGGTTTTTTCGGTTTGCCTTGTTTGTGCAGTTTGACCGGATGCCGTGTGCGCGTGCGTCCTATGATGGATGCCGTGGTGCGTTGTGTTGAGGATTTTGTGGGATTTTCTCGCCAACCGCTCTATTCACTTTGTACTTCACTTTTCCTTTCTCTTCCCGTTAATAAAGTATAACGTCAGCCCGAGGAAACCCCTCTGTGCCGTTCTCATGAAGAGGCTCATGTTAATGATGTCTCGTTATTTTTTTGCATCGTTTTTTTTTTCAACACACGTGTGCGTGTCATGTCCGCGCCAGAGAGAGAGAGAGAGAGAGAGAGAGACAGAGAGAGAGAGAGAGAAGGAATGCCTTTTCCCTCCCCACCTGCTGGTTTGGTAGCAGAGTGAGACACATCGTAGCGAGCCAGCGCTCCCCTTAACCTTTTTATCCAGGATCCTGTTTCCAAGCATGGAGACTATGCATCACTCACGCTCCTCCGTCATGTTGTTCCCATCACTTTCACCAACGTACGGCGGTATGTTTCCCTGGTCAGATATGTGTTTTCTCCCTCTCTGTCGCTCGCTCTCTCTCTCTCTCTTTCTCTCACTCGCTCGCTCTCTCGTCGTCTCAGAACCATGGTTGTTTTCAAGCGCTGGGTCGGATATAAATACCTATAAACAAGAAACCTGAGCGGACAGGTTCACGGATGTGTGCAGAGAGGATGAAGTCATGTCACCGTATCTGAACGGTTCATCTGTTTAAATGATTGCCCCCCCACCCCCCCACCGCCGCCATGCCTGCCAGAGTGTTAGCGTCTGTTAAACTGTCCCGACGGTTCGGTCTGTTCTCGGTGTATACCCCTTACGTACATGTAAATGTGGACGTAAGACCTTTCTTTTGGTTTTTCCCGATCCCAGGTGAAGCGTACAAACTTGTTGACGTTATGTCGACAAATTGCGAAAGAATTGGCCCGACCGAACCAGTTGCTATCCCCTCTATTTTGTTACAGACAAAGTGTTATCGCGCGAGAGTGAGTGATATGGAAAATGACAGATTGGTGTAGGAGGTAATGTTAGACAAGTGTGTGTGTGTGTGTGTGTGTGTGTGTGTGTGTGTGTGTGTGTGTGTGGCGGAGGCCGTGGGGGGGGGGGGGGGGGGGGGGGGGGGGGGGCGCTCTAGAGAAGACTGGATGGGCATGTGAGAGGAGCAGCAGGAGAAGGAGAGGTGAGAGAGTGTCAATACCATTCCGTTCAGTGTGTCTGGACGCCTGCCCAAGGCAAACCCCTTAAACCCCGGGCCCCGGTCCCTGCCTCCCGGGAGGTGCGGGTCAGATATAAATAAGAAGGCGTCCATTAATCACACGGTCCACCGCGGGCGCCCAGTGTCTCTGCATCGGCTGTGTCTCGTACCCGGCACCCACACCGGTGCTGTCGGCGCGATAGGGAAGAGGTCGACCGCGGTGTGCGTGTGTGTGTGTGTGTGTTTGTGCGCGTGTGCGTGTATGTGTGCATGCTTGTGCGTGTGTGTGCGCGTGTGCGTGTATGTGTGTGTGTGTGTGTGCATGCTTGTGCGTGTGTGTGCGCCGTGTGTGTGCGTGCGTGCATGTGCGTATGTGCACAGGTGCGTACCTAAAACGTGCACAAAGTAAAGTGTACTTAAGGAAGAGGTGC
>JAXIVH010000002.1:7057009-7078911 GCA_036785325.1 Urophycis tenuis | reverse complement strand
GTTCCCAGTGTAAACAGAAGGGATCTAAATCCGAAAGCACAGCGAACAGAATAAAAGCGCGGCGAAGGTGAGTCAGGTCATTAGGAAATAGCTTGGGCCAGATGCCATTCGGCGCCGTCGGGCCTGTGTATGTGTATGTGTGTGTGTGTGTGTCGAGGTTGAAAGCTCGCCGATGAGTGAAGGACTCACACACACACACACACACAGATCCAGCCGCTCGCGTCCGAGCAGAAAGCAGAAGGGGCGGGTGCAGGGGAAGGACGGTGCTGATGATTCATCAAAGGGAGAGGTCGGGGATGTTTCGAGGGAGCGAGTGATGCGTACACAGGATGTAGTGGAGCGCAGAAGCGCGCGTGTGCCGGGGCCAGCGCGCGCTTGCCAAAGGGCCCCCGTGAACGGGCCATAAATGGACAGTGTTTTCATCCCGACTGGAGGGGAAACAAGCGGAATAGTGTTGACACCAGATAAAGTTGCAAGGCGCCCGTTGCGCACGTTCCCTGATAACCGTTAGCTGCGCGCAGAGCGATGCTGCGTTGGATGTCGAGGCTTGGCCTGCGTCTTTTTTTTTTCCTAGGGCCAAGAAAAGGCTGTCTGTTAAATAATGCATTCTCTGTTGTGGTGGTGGTGGTGGTTGTTGTTGCTGCTGCAGTTACCAAGCCAGTACTCTTCAGCGCCGGCGCCAAAGCCGTCGGGTCCTCCCCGGACCGCCCCAAAGCCAAACCTCTCCTTCCTCCCGCCTCCGGAGATGGGGGACCGGCCTCCCCCCGCCCCCTGGGCCGAGGAGCTCAAAGCCAGAACCAACCGCCACGCCAACAACAACGCCGCGGTGTCCGGTGGCGCCGCTCAGCCGCCAGCCAAAGCCCCGGCGGTGGCGCCCAAGGCCGCCTTTGGTTTGAAGACGGCCAGCAGCTCGGCCACCTCTCTGGCCCAGCAAATCAACCAGAACTTGAACCAGAACCAGAACCAGAATCTGAACCATGCCCCGGCGAGGTTTGGCGTGGCGCCAAAGCCCTCCCCCATGTCCGCCTCCTCTGCCGCCGGCTCTTTCCCCCCCGTTCCTCCCGCCGCTCCCCCGGCTCCTGCCGCGCCTCCTCCCGCTCAGCCGGCCAGCAAGGCGGCTCCCTTCGCCCCCGCCGGCGGCGCCAGGAGCGCTCCCTTCGCCGCCAGTCAGGAGAGCGCGTGGCCCGGCCCGCCGCCGCCAGCCGCCGCCCCGCCTCCTCAACCAAAGCCCATGGTGGCCCCGCATCCCTCCTCCTTCAAACAGCCAATGAAAACGCCGCCCTCATCAACGGTACGGTCGCCGATCACTTCCTGCTTCCTGTGTGAACTTGACAGCAGGGGCTGAATTATTTACTGAACACCAAGAGCACTCAGCGAGATTTAATATATTTGTCACCCATAAATAACCACAAAAAAAATCCTCTGGAAGCACTCATCCATTTGAGTAAAAAAATACTTCAAATGCTTAAATAATGCATGCTGTGTGTGTGTGTGTGTGTGTGTGTGCGTGTGTGTAGCCCTCCCCCCCTGGACCGATGGCCATTCCGGGCGGGGGTGTGCCTCTCAACATGAGGGAGGTGGAGGAGTTGGAGAGGATGACGAAGGACTTCATCAGGGACATGGACACACACGCTCCTGTCATCACATCGCCCCCTACAGGTAGGCATGCAAGAACAACGCCAAGCCCATCATGCAAGATGTTGTTTTCGATAACGGAACTGTTAGTGATTCTACTGTTTGTTCATGTTGAATTCAAAGTGAACTCTATTCAATTGCATGGTCAATCAGACCATGCAATTAGTGCAAGTAATTACACAGAGGATCAAAATTGTGTTTCTTCATACTCCAAATGTGCAAGTAATATTTTAACACACAACATATAACTTAATAGTGCATATAACATAATAGTGATAAATAGACTTGCCATTATTTAGACTGAATATTGTTAGTATAGTATTGTTTTGTTGGCTTCAGGTTGCACCCATGTTGAAATGTAAACAAATTATAATGCCGTAAGCTATATTTTAAGAATTTATATCATGTTTGTAGTTTTATTTTAAAACTAGTTTGAATCCAGATGCAGATGCTATATTATATCTGTATTTATATCTGCTATTACATTACATAATAATGTAATAGCATATTACATAGTAGGACTGAGGATTTGAGATTTAATTGAATTGAAAAGCATTTATTCGTCCCAAACCCCGTATTCGTCCCGCAACGGGGGAAATTTACAGTACATCAGTTTAGGTACAGAAAATAGAAACAGTTAAAATACAGATTAAGATAAAGAGATAAAAAGGAAAGATAAGAAAAGAAAAACTGAAAAACAAGGGGGTATATTTTAGAAATATTGCACCGGAGAAAAGATATTGCAGTGGAAGATTACTCTTCCTGTGACCTTTTTGTGATTGTGAATAAATCCTCATTCTGCCGCCACCTCTCTCCCTCCCTCTCCCTCCCTCTCCCTCCCTCTCCCTCCCTCTCCCGCTCCTCCATCAGAGGTGTGTGGGAAGTGTGGCGAGTCTCTGTCCCGCACCCAGCCGGCCGTCAGGGCCATGGACAAGCTGTTCCACTCCAACTGCTTCTGCTGCATGAGCTGCCATCGCCCCCTGCAGGGCATGCAGTTCTACGACCGCGACAGCTGCCCGCAGTGCGAGGACTGTTACATGGTGAGGAAGACTTTAGGGTCTGTCTGTTCTCCGGTCAGTGTTCCCGATAAACGCTCTGTAAAGATTGAAACCGACGGCGGTGGTGTGTTTATTTGCGATTGATTTATTTTTTTGAATATGCAATACACTTTTTCGGTTCTGAGGAGATCCAACCACGCGCGACAGAGGAGCTTTTAGTTTCCCTGCACCGCGTGTCTCCAGAACCGACTGCCAGTGAATCTGAAGGCTATCTCTACACTATACTTTTCAATCTGGCCTCCACCATCTTTTTTTATTGATTATATAGTTATTATTATTTATTTATTTATTATTTTTATACTTATTTATTCCATTTGTACTCCGCTGGCTGCCCCTCAATTCTAAACATTGCATCTTTTTAAAATGCGACGACGTGTTTGCCTCCTTATGGGGAAAGCCCTCTGAATGACCTTTGTGGTGTTAGTTCTTTGGACCGGTGCTCCGTTAAATAAGCCTTGCCTTGCCGCTGTGAGCCGCCTGTGGCTGAAACGTGTCCTCGGTCCCTCCAGAGCTCCCTGGCCGTGTGCTCTCGCTGCGGGGAGCGCATCACGGACCGCGTGCTGAAGGCGGTGGGCCAGTGTTTCCACGCCCACTGCTTCCGCTGCAGCACCTGCGCCTGCAGCCTGGAGGGGGCGCCGTTCATCACCGACGACAACAACAACCCGTACTGCGTCCAGGACTACCACAGGTGGCTGCTCCCCGCCTTCTCTGCAGGGGGCTCAGGGTGGACGTGTGCGTGTGCGTGTGCGTGTGTGCGTGTGTGTGTGTGTGTGTGTGTGTTGTCGCAGGCCTTTAATGGCTGTGTGCGTGTGTGTTGGGGGTTGTTGCAGGCCTTAAATGGCCGTCTTTCTGTGTGTGTGTGTGTGTGTGTTGGGGGTTGTTGCAGGCCTTTAATCGCCGTCTTTCCATGTGTGTGTGCGTTGCAGGCGCTTCTCCCCGCTGTGTGTGAGCTGTAACGAGCCCATCATCCCCGACCCGGGCAGCGAGGAGACCGTCAGAGTGGTGGCGCTGGACAAGAACTTCCACCTCAAGTGTTACCGGTGTGAGGTAACGGACGAACACAGAAACATGACTGTGTTGTGTTTTTAGAACGTCTGATGTTTTGGTCGGAGAGCAAAATACACGGGTGGTCTGAAAGTCACTAGGGACTGTTGCTTGTTGAATATTTACATATTCAAATGATTTGCTATGTACACCATACCCTTAAATCCAATAGATTAACCAAAAAACAAGGCAGAGACACCGAAAAAAATTTCAACCAATACTATTTATTCAGTTTAACCTCTTTTCCCCTCTCCCTCGTTTAGTAATAAGTCAAATCTCGTATTTCTTATTGTTTTGGTGCCTGCTAATGTATTGTTTTGCACTGGAAATACGTCACAGAATGTATCACAGAAGCAACACGTGCTCTGGAAGCCATTTTACATTCTCTTTGAAAAAGGTTTCTCCTTCATTTGTGGTTGCAGGACTGCTCCCGCCCCCTGTCAATAGAAGCGGACGCCGACGGCTGCTACCCATTGGACGGCAAGATCCTGTGCATGAAGTGCCACACCCAACGAGCCAAACAGGCCATGCAGTGATTGGTGGGGGCGTCCATCGCTCAAGTCCACTCTATGAACCAAAATCGAAAGCACAGGATTTATTCAGCTACCATTTTTGCCTTTTATGCGATAGAGCTCCATGTATGTGTGCACGTTGGGTGAATGAGTGTATGAGAGTGTCCTGTGAAGAGGATGTCTGCATGCCTAAATAAGTGTCCGGTGTCAAAAGGCTTAGTCAATGCGGAGGTAATGTACTGCATTGAAAAACAGATTTACTTAATCTTGTATCCTTCATCTCCGTTCTCACGAGCTCTCTCCTAAATAGCCTTTCTCGTGAGCGCGCTCCTGAAAGCCCTTCGTGTGCTGGAGTATTATTTCATGGCTGTTCTACGTTTACAGATACTCTCCTTGCATACTTGCAAAAAAAAGATCTTGATTAAAACGACAAACAAACAAAAAAAAAAGTCCCAACGAGGTTTAAACGTTTACCCACTTTGGATAAGTGTAGCTTAATCTGCGAAATCTCTTTCTTAGTAACTTCCAACTTTGTGAAACGTTTTCTAACTATTGTGCGCGACTCTTGGCTGGTTGGCCTTACTGGTCTGTAGGCTTGCAGGTTGTTCAGTATTCCCTCCCCTCAGCACCTTGGATGTTAGTGCCTGCAAGCATGTCGCTTTGTTGCCCAGTGAGAGAGCTCTCCATCAGTCAGTATGCTCTCTCTCTCTCTCTCTCTCTCTCGTAATAACATTACATGTGTAGTTCCTACAGGGCTGTTGCCTGACTGCAAAAAAAACCCCATCACAGCCATGAATGATGGTGTTGTTCTTTGTATAGTTTTCTTTGCGGTGATATGGGGTTTGATGGCTTATATGCATGCATCGTCAAAACTAAACGTCGCTCTTGCGAATAGTGCAACAATTGAATTGAAACAAAACAGTTTTTGTTTTGTTTTTTCTTAAGATGAACTTGTGTTGTTATGTTGTGTGTGTGTGCATGCTCGTGCAACGTGATGAGCGGAAACACAAACCTGTTTACTGAGCACTGACTTCATTCCATGTCTCTTAGTGTCATGAGAGCTGCTCAGAAACCGCTACCATGGCTGAAAACGGGACCTATTGTTGCACAGCTTTTAACGATGATGCATTTTTGCTGAAAAGAACCTAGAAACAGGCAGAGCCCCCTTTGTACGCTTGCCAGAGCAACGGCACAATGATCCAAGACTTGCACCTTCGAGAAACACGCTGTAGCTGAACCGTCTGTAGAACATGCATCCCTAAATGGCGTTTTATGTTGTACGGTCTTACGGATCGATATGGTGAAATGTTACGGCTGTCACATCCCAAACAAACACTTAGTGAGGTTGAGACAATAATAACCAGCCATGCGCAACTTAGTTAGTTAAGAATAGTGCTGACCAGCTTATTAGTAGTGAGCCAGTTAATTGAACTCTGGATTTCTTTTATATTCACTAGCAGTCATCGGTTTTTATTGTGGTTAATCAGCACATGAGGACCTTGTAATTGAGTAATATTACAGTGAAAACCACTACTCTTTCCATTAATCACATAATGTTAGTGTGTCGCTAATGATTATTTACTACTCGTGTCACTGTTGATGTTATACCACGTTATTCACTTTGTTATCGTACTGTACTTTTTTTCCCCCTCCCAAGCTGAATACATCGGTTTGTCAGATTTCTGTTTTTATCATTTCAGAAATGTGCCTTCTTCACTTTTGTATTCAGTTATTATTTCTCTCTTTAGCCTGTTATAAATTCCATTCCAATTCATTCTGTTAACAAAAACAATATTCAAACACTTTTGTTCAAATCATTTTATTTTAAATGAAATGAAAGTATTTTATTCGGCTGACAGAACAAAATTCAGGGTGATCAAATAACCACAAGCAACCAAAACCATGAAACATTGTGAGGCCCAGTATTGCATGCTACTTATGTCCATGGTGGTGATTTTAGTATTATATCACAGTTGTCTTTTTGTATTTTGTATTATTGCACAATGTATTCCACCTTTTCCACCTTTTGTGATTCTGCCTTTATCATCACAATGTGATCAAACGTGACCATGTCTACACAGCAGCAGCATTTATTAAGTGTTCTCATCCAGTGATAATAACATGTTTTCCTCCATAGTATTTTTTTATGGTAAGTTCCCATTCGATTGGCGTGAATGTGTAAATGTATATGATCAAACACGCCAGCATTATTCAGCCTGTACTCCAACCCCCCCCTCTCCATTTGGGTGCATTAAAAAAAAATTGCTAAATACCATGGTGCCTGGTCTGTCTGTTTACGGGGGGGGGTGGGGGTGGGGGTGGGGGTGTGTGTGTGTGTGTGTGTGTGTGTGTGTGTGTGTGTGTGTGTGTGTGTGTGTGTGTGTGTGTGTGTGTGTGTGTGTGTGTGTGTGTGTGTGTGTGTGTGTGTGTGTGTGTGTGTGTGTGTGTGTGTGTGTGTGTGTGTGTGTGTATCTAGTTTTCTTCTTGATCCTGATCTTGGATCTTCTCTATAATCATCCAATATGGAGCGATATGAATCTCAGAAGATGTATTCAGTATACTGTGTGAACAGCTCCCTTGTTGTAAATGTGTGTATGATTAGGGTGAAAATGTTACATCCACATGATACTAACACAGTGAATAAGATAATGATTACCCTACACTCTTGGAGATAAAATTAGTGAGATAAATTAAATCCAAGAGAATAGAAGGTACCACATACTTTGTTCAGCAGAATGAAAAAGGGAAAGCAAGTAATGTTCCAGTTGAAGTAGAAATAATATTTTTTGATGAAATCACTGAACATTATTCTGTAAAACAAAGGAGCTCCTTTGTTATGAAGACATTTCTTGTTTTATTGTTTATTATATTATACACTTCACTCACTTTCTACCGCTTATCCGGGGTCGGGTCGCGGGGGCAACAGTTCGAGCAAGGAACCCCACACTTCCCTTTCCCGGGCCACATCAGCCAGCTCTGACTGGGGGATCCCGAGGCGTTCCCAGGCCAGTGTGGAGATATAATCTCTCCACCTCGTCCTGGGTCTTCCCCGTGGTCTCCTCCCAGCTGGTTGTGCCCGGAACACCTCCATAGGGAGGCGCCCGGGGGGCATCCTTATCAGATGCCCGAACCACCTCAACTGGCTCCTTTCCACGCAAAGGAGCAGCGCCTCTACTCCGAGTCTCTCCCGGATGACTGAGCTCCTCACCCTATCTCTAAGGGAGACGCCCGCCACCCTCCTGAGAAAACCCATTTCGGCCGCTTGTACCCGCGATCTCGTTCTTTCGGTCATGACCCAACCTTCATGACCATAGGTGAGAGTAGGAACAAAGATAGACCGGAAGATCGAGAGCTTCGCCTTCTGGCTCAGCTCCCTCTTCGTCACAACGGTGCGGTAGAGCGAATGCAAAACCGCCCCCGCTGCTCCGATTCTCCTGCCCATCTCCTGCCCCATCCTCCCCTCACTCGTGAACAAGACCCCGAGGTACTTAAACTCCTTCACTTGGGGTAAGGACTCATTCCCTACCCGGAGTAGGCAATCCACCGGTTTCCTGCTGAGAGCCATGGCCTCAGATTTAGAGGTGCTGATCCTCATTCCAACCGCTTCACACTCGGCTGCGAACCGATCCAGTGAGTGCTGAAGGTCACAGGCCGATGATGCCATCAGGACCACATCATCTGCAAAAAGCAGCGATGAGATCCCTAGCCCACCGACCTGCAACCTCTCCTCCCCCCGACTACGCCTCGATATCCTGTCCATGAAAACCACAAACAGGATTGGTGATAAAGCGCAGCCCTGGCGGAGGCCAACCCCCACCGGAAACGAGTCCGACTTACTGCCGAGAACCCGGACACAACTCTCGCTTTGGGTGTACAGAGATTGGATGGCCCTGAGAAGTGCCCGCCTCACTCCATACTCCCGTAGCACCTCCCACAATATCTCCCGGGGAACCAGGTCATACGCCTTCTCCAGATCTACAAAACACATGTAGACCGGATGGGCATACTCCCAGGCCCCCTCCAGGATTCTTGCAAGAGTGAAGAGCTGGTCCGTTGTTCCACGACCAGAGCGGAATCCGCATTGTTCCTCCTCAATCTGAGGTTCGACTATCGGCCGAACCCTCCTTTCCAGCACCTTGGAGTAGACTTTACCAGGGAGGCTGAGAAGTGTGATGCCCCTGTAATTGGCACACACTCTCTGGTCCCCCTTTTTGAACAGGGGGACCACCACCCCCGTCTGCCACTCCCTCGGCACTGTTCCCGACCTCCACGCGATGTTGAAGAGCCGTGTCATCCACGACAGGCCCTCCACACCCAAAGCCTTCAACATTTCTGGACGGATCTCATCAACCCCCGGGGCTTTGCCACTGCGGAGTTGTTTGACTACCTCAGTGACTTCCACCAGGGAAATTGACGACGATCCCCCATCAGCTTCCAGCTCTGCCTCTACCAAAGAGGGCGCGTTAGTCGGGTTCAGGAGTTCCTCAAAATGCTCCTTCCACCGCCCGATTACCTCCTCAGTTGAGGTCAACAGCGTTCCATCCTTGCTGTAAACAGCTTGGATGGTTCCCCGTTTCCCCCTCCTGAGGTGTCGGACAGTACGCCAGAAGCACTTTGGCGCCGACCGAAAGTCCTTCTCCATGGCTTCTCCGAAGTCCTCCCACACCCGCTGCTTTGCCTCTGCCACAGCAGAGGCCGCCGCCCTCCGGGCACTTCGGTACACTGCAACTGCCTCCGGAGTCCCCTGGGATAACATATCCCGGAAGGACTCCTATTATTATTATTATATTATACAATATTTATATTTTATTGTTTTTTTCAATGTTAACCCAACATAGCAATAAATGATTAGTCTGTTATTTTGGACCCATAGGTCCATTCCCAGACTGTGCAGGATGTAGATGGAGCATACCACCGTTATTTATTGAGTAAGTGGAAATCCCCTAGCGTTCTAGCTGATAATGTCGGTTCCTTATCCAAAGTTCCTCTCGGTCGGCGAGGAGTAGAGCAGACAAGGAGACACTGAAGGGAGTCATTGAAGCTTCCTCTTTTGATACTTGTTGTTAATATCCCCCACGCCCCAGGCTGAAGTGAACTACGACTTGTACATGCCTAATAACCCTGCGATTACCTGAGACTGGAACTCAGCAGCCTAAAACCAAAAGTAGTTAATTGCAGAAATAGCAGAGCTATCATCTTTGACCCGGAGGGAAAACCATGGGAGAGGGACACCTTAAAGCAGGATAGGTGAGTGTTGTTCGATTAAGGATGTCATCATTGAAATTGGGAGTTATAAGCCAGCTGGGGTTTCTGTCTTACTCCTGTACTTGTGTTTGTATGATCTTTATTTTATTTTCTACTTTCACTGTATACTTTAATTGTGCAACAACTAAACAAGGACTTCCCAGAAAGTAAAATAACAACACGCAGAGCTGGGGGGGGGTTACCCCTTTTTAGCTTGGGCCTCTGCCCCTAAAATGTCTTGTAGACCATGAAGCCATTGGCCTTGTATCTTCTTTCCATGTTTTTGATGCTAGGTGACGGTGGCTGAGATCCATGTGACGTCATTGCAGTGCGTTGGGGTCCCCGGCTCTGCAGGTTGTGTTCACTTTAAACAGCAACGTTGGCTTTATCAGCTCACGCCAGCCACGTGTGGCGCCGATAAGGGCAACACACTTGCGCTCGTGAGTGGCCGTCGTCCGATGTCGCCCATCCATGTAAAACCAACCAGCTCATTTTAGCATTAGTCATTGTGTAACATTGTGTCTGACACAGCAAAGACTGTAAACTTGCACCCCTTAAAGGTCTTGTGCGCATTTAGTTCAAATCAAATGCTTGTTGATACAATGAGATGAATCGCTTCATTACCTTGAGCATGAAGTGGGCAGTAAAGACGTAGCCAGCTGCGTTTGGTTGTTTTTATCATAACGTCAGAAGAGAAGTGAGTGATGAAGAGATAGAGAGGACAGCAGCTCGAAGGAGAGGAACGGAAGCGACCACACGTGAAACACTGAAAGTGAATCGACATCAGAGGATGACATCCTGAACAGATGAAAGATTTGGTCGTCTAGATACTAGGAATATGAGTGAAAACCAACTGGAACATGAGGTAAGAAATATGTCAGAGCTGGTTTCAGTTTCACTCCAGAAAGTACAGATGTTCACTTTTTTATCTCAAAGCTATGTAATCATTTTGCTTATTATGTTTGAACAATTAAGCGAATGACGTCAGATTTGAAATGATAGTGCATATATGCATATGGCACAGGAATACAGATCTATAACCTTAATGTAACGACATGCAATTCTGTTGACACGGTTGCATCCTCGTGTCCCTTGTAGCTTCTGCCATTACCTCAGTCTTCATTTGCTCAGCCACCTCCGAAACGCTCTCAAGGTCTTCACCAGGATCAGCGACTGCTTCAAGGCCTCACCCAACATGATCTTCAACTCCAGTCACCTTCAGAGCCAGGCTCCAGCGCCCAGAACACTCACCAGTCCCCGATCCAAAGTCCAAAGTGGATGAACCATCAGAGGCTTCTTCTCCTTGTCCTCTTAGGTTCCTCGCTCTGTGCCATCATTCTGGTCTTGATCTTCTACAGTCTGCAGAATGTTCAAACACAGAGCAAAGAGGCCACACAGACTGATCATGGTAAATGTTGTCCTGTGTGGTCATGTGGGCTTCTCTAGTTCCACTGATAAGAAGAACACAGCATTAATGCTTTCAGGGGTTTGATTCCCACAGGGGCCACCCATGTTAAGAGTGTGTGCACTCACAGTACCTCAAAAAAGGCCTACAATTTATTCATATTTAAATATAGTATAGAGTATGAACATTGAATGTTTTGTCTTCATCAATGTCTTGATTGCATTATATGGTCGTTGTCCTATCTTGTGTTTTCTTCACGTTTTTCCCTCAGTTACTCAGTGTCTCTCCGAAGCCTGTCAGCACGCCTACACCTGGTTATCCACCTTTGTTGACCCCTTCACCCGTCCCTGTGATTACTTCCTGTTTACCTGTGGAGCTGACAGACCTTTGCCCGCCACCAGGGGGAAACAAAGAGGTAAAGGCCTCCCCCCGAGGGCCAGAAGAGCAGAGAGGAAGAAGCAGAAAGATAAGCATCTCGATGGAAACCTGAGGGGAGAGAACGTAATGGACAGAAATAGTGCTCTGATGCGGTATCTCCAGGAGGCTTTGGGTAAGACTGTTTAGCAAAAATTTTCTTATTTCCTCACTACTCTATCCTGTCCTAGAAACACGTAGAATTCACAGTGGACAGAATTTTACCAACTGCCATTGAGAAAAGTTCTGCCAGCAGGAGGTGGTTCTAAAGACGTTGGCGGTCTTTTCTGTCCTCTAATGGTGAAAAAAACTCATTAATGCATCGCTAAAAAAGAATGACAAATATACATATCTCTAGAGCCTACTATTCTACGCTTTAAACACTCTACTATCATATTGATTTTGTGAAAGAGGTATCTGTTATTGTCTACTATCTGCCAGAAACAAATGCCACGTGTGGTTCGGCAGTGCAGAAGGCCAGGGACTTCTACCGCACCTGTTTGGACACCAAAGCCATTGAGACTGCTGGGGTGGAGCCCTTCCTCACACTGGTCCAGCAGGTGAGGTAGCTCACCGGATCACGGCGGTGTTTCTTTGCGCTGCATCTTTGCCGTATTTGCATGTATTCACGTGTGTGTGTGTGTGTGTGTACACATGTCTCATGCTCAGCTCGGGGGCTGGGGAGTGTCGGGCCACTGGAACCACAGCGACTTCAACGCTACGCTGAGGGCTGTCATCAAGCAGTACGCCTCTTTCCCTTTCTTCAACCTCTACGTGGGGAGGGACCCCAACGAGATTGTGCGCGGGACCGACCGGAAATACATACAGGCCAGTATGAACCGCAAATCGACGTGTGGCGGCTAAACGGGACAGCTTTTGACAGCTTGAACTCTCTTCGTCATCAACAGATAGATGAGCCTGACCTGTTAATCCCCGTCGAGTGGAACAACAAGACACTGAAGTCCATCGTCAAAACCCAGGTTCATAGACAGTCATCGGGAGTCGAGAAATGCTTGTGCTGCGCACGCCCATCCCGCGGGCGCATGCCTGGTGGTGTATAATACGTATAGCCCTGGTTCTGTTTGTCTTCCGCCCAGACTTTGATCCCCTTCTTGGCGTTTTGCCAGAGGAACCTGGCTCTGCTCGGGGCTCCTTCGGGCAGCAGCATCCTCCACGTGGGCGTGTTCATCTCGCTGTCCTCGCAGCTCGCCGTGGCCACATCCCCACTGCCGTATCGCTGGCAGAAGGGCCAGCTCTACCAGCGCATCACCATCCGAGAGCTGGAGGTACGCTCGCCGTTTGTTTTTTTTCCCTGACCAACCTCCTCCCCCGCTCTGAAGGTGCCATAAGATTCCGTAGTTGCAGAGGAGCAGGCAGGAGCAGAAGAGAGCAAGGTTTTGTGAAAGGAAACCACCCAAAAGAATGCCTCCCCCCCCCCCCCCCCCCCCCCCCTACGTCTCTCTCCCACGAGAAGTGTTGCAATCACACAGCTGTGATTGACAGGGAAGATGGAGTCCCCAAACCAATCGGGGAAGAGATGCCTTGACTTGCCAGAAATAAGCCGCGGCTGGTCTAAAATCTACATACAGAGACAGGGGCATTCCTCAAAACAGATATTCTCACTGAGCATTTCATGGCGTCCCCAACAAATACACTCAAATTGTTGCTCTTGTAAACGTTACCTACATCATATTTAATATTGAATCAACTGTAGCAGCACAGCAGGCAGTGTCATGTGTGTCCTCACAGACTCAAGCCCCTGTCATTGATTGGCTGGGCTGCCTGCAGGAAGTGTTCCACCCTCAACCCGTTAGGCCAGAGGACCACGTGCTTCTGCATGACCTCCCCTACATTGTGCAGATGTCCACCATCATCCAGACGTGGCTGAGTAAGCACGAATTGAGAAGCAGGTATTACTGGAGGAGGTGTGACCCCCCCCCCCCCCCACCATCACCACCACCACACCAACATTTTGATTCATATGTTTCTAATCAATAATAATGAATGAATAACACTGTGCCTTATGCTGTTTTGCCTCCAAGTGGTCCACTTCGCACCTTCATGTTCCTCAACTTACTGCACACCTTCACACCTGCGCTAGACTCCCGCTTTAGAGAGGCCGAGAGGAACTTCTACCTGGCCCTGGGGCTCACCAAACCGGTGAGTGAACGTCGTCATCATACTCGTCACCTCACACGCGGGGGGCGGCAGTAGCTCAGTGGGTGGAGCGGGGTCGTCCACTCACCGG
Organism: Urophycis tenuis; assembly: GCA_036785325.1. Lineage (NCBI taxonomy): Eukaryota > Metazoa > Chordata > Actinopteri > Gadiformes > Phycidae > Urophycis > Urophycis tenuis. Next base: position 7,065,351 of record JAXIVH010000002.1, on the reverse strand, counting down.
AGGGTCAGCGTTTCAATCCCCACCTCCAACTGTCCACATGTCGAACCCCACAAATGCACTGATAGTCGCTTTGGACAAAAGGGTCTGCTGAATGCCCGTTCTTCTTCTTCTTCTTCTTCTTCTTCTTCTTCTTCTTCTTCTTCTTCTTCCTCTTCTTCTTCTTCTTCTTCTTCTTCTTCTTCTTCTTCTTCTTCTTCTTCTTCTTCTTCTTCTTCTTCTTCTTCTTCTTCTTCTTCTTCTTCTTCTTCTTCTTCTTCTTCTTCTTCTTCTTCTTCTTCTTCTTCTTCTTCTTCTATTCATCCACCATGAATGTGTTTGTAATGACAGTAAGCTTACGTTACCGATTGAGATACTGCTGAATTTGAAAATGGACATTTGTTGTGTCCCCCATTTTACCAGGAAGTCCCACGCTGGAGGCATTGTATCACGGAGGTGGAGAAAGGATTTGACGCCGTTCTCACCCACATTATCACAGACATGGCTACACACAGGGTGGTGAGGAGTGCATGAAATACAAACATCTATTGAACTCCCTCACGCTGACTAGTATCTAGTATTTAGGCACTAATATCGCTCAGCAGGAAAAGTGAACAATATTTCAAGTATATTTCAACTTAAAACCACATAGACAGGGGGGATGCCTGGCTCTCTCTGAGGATCCGAACTGGAAAGTGAAGGGTTTAGTTCTGTGTCAATGTTGAGCAGGAAACCTAAAAACATAATAACTTGGTTGAGACCACCGTCTCATTGTGTGTGTGAGGCATTCCAGAGTGAAGCCCTGTCAGTACCCATTGTTTCCAGAAATGCGCTATCATATTACACGATATATTTACAATGCTCACTGACGTTTTGTTGACAGGCAGAGGAGATGCTTGAGAACATATTTTCAATCTTCAAGACCAAATTCAACCCACGCGATTGGGGAGATGACACATCTCAACCGTCTTTGATGGAAAAGGTAAATTGACACCACAATGAATCCATCCTTATTGTTGAAACTCAAATGTGCGAGTTAAGACGTTCCCCGTTCTGTAGGTCCACTCTCTCACACCAAGACTTTGGACCAAACCTGGGAACCAAGGAGAAGCTGAACTTGACCTACTTTTTTCCAAGGTAGAAATCTGTTGTGAGGAGTTTGAATACACACAAATGACAGAGAGAGAGACATCTGTTATGCATGTATAGAATCAATACCATAACGCATAGAAATGCTGCTTCTTACATTGTGTTCAGATTTTTGGTTCTATGCATGTATAACGGACTAGAATAGACATGAGTGCACGGTGCTATAAAGTGTAACCATTACTCATTCATAAGTTGATACCCGACTGTATTGACGAAACCTAACTGTTGACTTGTATTTAGGTGACGATCAGCACACACAGCTACTTCTCAAACTACGTCCAGCTGCTGTCTCTGCAGCGACTGAGACGCAGCAGACTCTTCAACCAGACCCAAGATGTCGACATGTTCGTGATCTATTTTTTCAAATTCAATTCTAAAATGAAGGCGGGGGGGGGAAATCAATATTTTGGTATTCTGCAGTTTTCAATGTATGCTTTTTTTTGTGCCTCTTTTCAGTTTCTCTGTAAGACCATTTCTCTCTGGCAATGAGGTCATATTTCCTATGGGAATGTTTGTCCCTCCATTTTTCCACGCCACCTATCCCAGGTAGAAAAAAACATTCTCCAAAAGCACACACCCAATCTCGAACTGTTTTTGGTCATGTATTTCAGATAAAAACAAATCGTGTGTTCTTTTAACAGGGCCATGAATTACGGTATTTTGGGCATCTTAATTATTAAAGACATCTTTCATCTTCTTCTACAAGACAGTAAGTCCTCATGTTATCGCTGTAATCCGTGTAGTATAGCCTACCAGTCATTCACCGATACCACACAGTGACTGCCCGTGTTCCCTGCAGACTACTCCCTGAGCGGGGAGCTGACCGCGGTGGCGGAGTGCGTATGGGCCCGTTACCTCATCACCACCGGGCGGACTGACGGAGGTAACACCACCCTGCTCTCTGCGGCGCAGCAGCGTGAGATCTGGCTGCAGTATTCTACTCTGCAGGTGGCATTTCAGGTCTGAAAATAAACACGCAAACACTTTTATTTTTTATTATATATTATTATTGATTGTTATTACTCATTATCATTTTAACACACACACACACACACACACACACACACACACACACACACACACACACACATATATATATATATATATATATATATATATATATATATATATATATATATATATATATATATATATATATATATATATAATTTATATATAATTTATTTATTTTTCATATAGGCCTGTAGAGTATGTTTTTTCTATATATGAGAAATGATGTGCTCATGTGGACTGGGTCTTCCTCTTCTCTAAGGCTTATCAGCGGAGTCTACAGAGCCAGCCGGAGGATAGCGCTCTATCGCATCTCTCTCACACACATCTGTTCCTCACTTCATTTGTCCAGGTAGAATATACGTTGTTATATTGCTTTATCTTCCTCACTCTGACGTTTGCTTTGTGATACGGTACTCCATATATCATCTATAATACGTTTTTTTTTATTACGGTATCTTTCTTTCAGATTAATTGTGATACTGAGCCATATGGCGAATCCATGCCTTTGGAGCCCTCTTTCTTGATAACGGTCCTCTGTTCCACCTCCAAACTGTGTCCTGCAGCACTGGAATGCCCCTCCGAAACTCAACTGCATTCATTGAAAGAATGTCTTCCACATTCCTCTTAAGGTCCACATGAATGATTCTCAGATGCAATGCCTTATTTTTTTGGGTAAATCAATTTGCTGCTGAAAATATGATTATCGGTGATGATTGTCTGTAATATTGTCTTGTCATGCTATAGTTAAAGTGAGAATGAAAACCCGGGAGATTTTCAAATGTTGTATAATCTGTTTGCAGTTCCAGATAAATGTATATATCTTGCATATACATGTATTTACCTTATTATGTTTCCATAAGGTGAACAGTGTATAATGAAATAAGCAGGCATTTATGTTAGGCCTGTTATGTTGTTCTGCAGGCCTCGCTGCTTCAGAACGCTGATGGAGAAATTGTTTTTAATTAAAAAAAAAGCTCCATAGCAACCGTGTATGTGTTTTTGTCTGAACGCTAACGGTTAACACTTAAAAACTGCTCCGGTTCAGTTGCTGCCTTGCCGTTGCTCTCTGCCGTTTCTCGTCATTTAAATTGTTTTTAACAAAAAAAATGCCACGAGGAAAAATAGTACGACGGGTCAACACTAAGATGACCCAAAGGGCTAGAAACTCCGTCGGCGTCTCCCCGAAAAGAGTGAGGGAGAACACGCGTGAAACGACGCCGAGGAGTCCGTCCAGACGGTCGGGGACAACGGCGAATAAGTCCGTTGGTGGGAGAGGCCTCTCTGGAGCAGGGCCGAGGCGCTCGGGTGGTCAGCTGAAAAGAGCTGCTATCAAGAGGAAGACGGCCAACAGTAAGTGACACTACAAAGCCAAGAGCAAAGTAGCATACCGGTCCAGAATGTGGTACCATATATACATATATATTTATTTGTATCTTATATTCCTTATTTTGTAGGGAGTGCAGTTCGCCAGCCCAAATCAGAGGCATCACAAGCAACGGGTGGCAGGCAGCGGTTGGCCGGCCTGTCGCGGCAACTCAAGGTGGTTGTTCAACATTTCTGTAAAACTCTGTTTCGTTTCATATTGAAGTCAAGCTGTTTGAACGGGCCTTATCTGTGGTCTCTTGTTTTTATTTGAAAGAGTCGGGCAGGTGAGAAGAAGATGAAGACGACAGCTGTGGTCACTGCTAAAGGCAGGGGATCTGCTCGCAGAGCTGGGAAAGCTATCAAAGCTTCCAAACTAAAAAGCAAGTCAAGCCCAGCCAGAAAGCCAGCCAAACAAGCCAGAAAGTCACCCGCTAAAGGCAGGAAGCAGGCAGGCAGAAACGCCACACTGGCAACAAAGGCAAAGAAACAAACGGCACGTAAAGCAAAGACCACTTAAAGTTGTCTGAGAGGTCCAGGAGCCGTTCACCAGACTTCTCCAGCAATGCATTAAAAGAAAAAAACATTACTACATTGCAAAACAATTAAAAAAAAAGAATGCAGTTGACGTTTAAGACTGATTACTAAAGAAATGTGTACATAGAATGTTAAAATGTACTTATTTTATACCTATACCTTACCTATATATACACCACACAAATGGGCCTTATTGCCTATAAACCATACACACACACACACACACACACATATATATACATATATATACACACATATATACACACATATACATACATATATATACACATACATATATATATACACATAAACAGACTGATAGAATGAAGACACACCTCAAATGTTGAGCCCTTTAATTTGTATACTGATCTACAGTCAATCCAGATATATAATAGTAAAACAAAAGCAGCACATCTGCCAAACAAATTGAAACTTTGGGCCCACATTGCATGTAAGCATCTCCGATAGACTGATACTGTAGACATTATGCCTAAAAAAATATGTTAGACTGTACATATTACAATTCATGACAAAACAGGTCACATATCCTTTGTGTGCATGGCATCAGGAACTGGATGTAAAGTCCATACACAAAGTCCATACAAAAACCCCCTAAGAGTTCTGAACGTGTTCAGATAGCGGGGCGGTCATCTCCATGGGTTAGGACTGAGAGCTGCTGGTGGTCTTCCATGTTCCTCACAATACCCCCCAGACCTCCTCGAAGGCAGAGCACATCTTGGCACAGGTCAGCGCAGCAGAGAGGGGGTAGTTGCTGATGGACACCGTCTTCTCTGTGTAGTCCACGTTTACCTAACAGTAAAGACAACAACGGATGTGGGTTACCTCCAGGAACAATAATGGTAAACACAGGAAAAGAAGAAAAAAATATAGCACCCATGATGAAACAACAACAAACAACATACAAGAAAACGGAAACATTATAAGTGCACTTGCTATAACAATTGCAAGTGCACTTGCAACAATGGAAGTCTACAGCACAAAAGCCAAGCCATAATGCGTCGGTTATGGTTCCGCGTAGTGATCATGTAGTGATCACGCAATGGCCACGCAGTTGCTTGGACGCAGTCATGAGACCGTGATGGTTCTGCTTGGGGTTTACACGTCGAAATGCAATTCAATGCCACACCGGTAGAGGGCGACCAGAATGACCTTTCTGGTCATTACATACGGATTACTAGTGAGTAAAAAAAAAGTTTACAGACATGAAGGCATAGTTATATATATATGTTGTTGCCAATCAGTCGAAGCATTTATCACACCGTGGCGGTGTTTATGAGTGGAAACCGGAAAAGCGATCTCCAGCGGATGTAGTTTGCGGACCAATCACAGCCAATGCCGCTGCGTTGGTGTTGCGTCGCCTCGACGCACGTCTAGGATTTTTGGGAGGTGCACGTTAGGCCCTTGCGGTGGACGCAAGGGGGGTCTGCAAGGACGTAAGCCCCCTAGCGTTGCGTCAACGCGGAAGCATAACTTAGGCTTAACTCTGCGGTCCGCTACCCAGACAGTGGGAGCGAAACCACAACAACGACAGTTTGTTCAATGAGGGACTACGAGTTCATGAATGGGAGATGCTGTTCCTACGGCTCCATGTGCAAAGGCTCCGATCACGATGGCCGCGGGACCCTCTTCGGGCACCACCGAGCGGGAGCAGACCGCCTCCCCGGAGGTGAAGGAGGTGGCGATGCGGGGGCAGCCCGGGGGGAGGTGGTCCGACACCGGGTTCTTGATCATTCGTAGGAGACGCGCGGAGCCGTCCGCGGCCCTCACGCTGAGTTTGTGCAGCAACTGGACTGCGATGGAGAAGAGTCACAACCAGAGGATTAGGTCTACCGTGCCTTACCATTATTCGTACAAGGAATGGAAGTACATATGGAAGTACGGAAGTACATCTATTTAGTAGTTAGAGCTTTACGTGTTGATGGTATTCCACTTCCTATTCTTATTTTGAATATTGCAGCTTTTGCACCACTATTTATATTCTAGGGTTTACAAAGGAAGTCGTCTTATCTTTAACAGAGGGGAATACGTTTGGAGGTTGAGTTAACAATATTCCGGAACATTCAGTTAAGCTGACATTTCTGTTTGCGTCATCAGTATAATTGATAGATAATTGACTATCTACAACCACAAGCGATTAGACAGATTATATTTTAACAGCCTTACCCATGAGTCCACAGAAACGATTGAAGGTTCTTGGGATGCGGGTCTGTGGGTTTATTTCTATCAAGGCATTCCTCTCTGTGTGGATGTAGACCTGCAGCAAGCCTGCTCTGTTGAGTGGGCTGTCCATCAACATCAGAAGACACTGGGGAAAAAGAGATTGCGAAAATGGGTTATAATGGGAAAGGATATAGCAGACTGAGTGATAGAAGTGGAGAATATTTAAAGAGCCACTACCTGATGAGTGATGTCTGGCCTTATTGTTCCTGGGTCTCTGCCACTTTTTATAATCATATTCTTATGCTGGTCACAATTCATTAACTCAAAAGTTTTGCCAACCTGTAAAACACACCCAACAAAATACCATTAATAAACAAATCGTGTTGGTCCTCTTTGAACCACTTCCTGCATTGATTTAAAGAGCAGTTGGTCACTGCACACATGCAGTATATTTCAAACCCAGCTTTACCTTGACGGTCTCTAACGTCGCCCCTTCCAAGATGACGACTAACCGCCTTTCTGCCATGCGATCATGAAGACTACGCATATGTTTGGCTGGCTTTGGTTCATATTCGTCCAAATGTTCAAGACCACGCTTATCCCCACCGCGAGCAGCCATCGTTCCTCACTTTAGGCGTCGCAGTCGCAGAGTTTGACGTCACGCACAAGACGACGTTTGTGCGCGCACGCTCGTGCACGACGGTCATGTTCTCCACGAGTGTGTGCGCGGCAACTCACGGTCGCGCGTGTGATCCACTGCCGCTGCGTGTAGAGAACGCGCCGGATGTGCTGCTGCAACGTGCTGAGAAAACGCGCATGTGTTGATTACTCTCCATTAACCACAGTCCAGTATTTCTACAGATCGGATTAAACATTATACATATCGGTGAGTATCTGAACCTATTTGAGTAAATAAACAGTAAATACAACAGCAGTATAATTTCAAGTTATTACTCGAGTTGTTAACGTTTTCATGATTTCCCTGCGTTGGCCTTCTTCTCTACAACTTCAATATTCCATGTGTATCGTTTATAAATTAAGTAATTTCGGGTTTCTATATGTAGCTGCGAATGATACAAAATAATATGAATGCGATATAATTCTCGTTGTATAATTCTCGAGAAATCGCTTTAGTATTCGTTGCATGAATGCGGTTGACACGAGGGGAAACACACCGACTTTTTCTTGACTTTATTAACGACATTGAACGTTGTCAAAACTATACATCCGTAGTCAAAACTCATTAGTGGTGGGTCCCATTCCGACTGAAGTAACAAAATAACAGAAATGCATCTAGGCTGGCTAGAATAAACCTTGTCAGAGACTGGTGATTCTGTTACCCCCTCCCATTCACGCTCTTATTATTTGTGTACCCCTACTACTACGGGATACAGCCAGCCACAATGGGTAGGAAGTTAGATCCCACTAACCAGGTGAAGAAGGGGCCAGGGAGAAAGTCAAGGAAGCAGAAGGGAGCCGAGACTGAACTTTCCAAGTTTATCACAGCTGGTAAGTAATACATTTGGTGAGCTTAACAATTCATACAGTGAAATTAACGTAGTTGGACATCAATTACCGTATCAATTATCGTGAATGCGTTCTGCAAGACGTTGGATTGTGAATGTTCTTGATTCAGATTATGTCTCACCATTTGCAGAAGAGAGTGAACCAAAACGCCTGACGAGCAGAGCCAGGAAAAGGTAAGGGGTGCATTGCAGTTACACAGTCGAAATACAAGATGTGCACTGTTCCCCTGTCTCAACTAGTCTCCGTTATTCACAGAGCTGTTAAAAGAGCACAGGACCCCACAAAGACCAAAGGTGTTACTCAGCCAACGCCGCCAAAAGGTAATGGATTATTTACTGGTGTTTGTTTTCCAATTGACCATTTAACAAATCTGAACCAGCAGTAATTGATCTCTAATTAATCTCTACAATAAATAAAAGTGCATGGCTAAATCTAATTCTAGAATGAAATATATCCCATGATAGAATACTAGGGTGCGATTGTTGTTCTCCTGTTCCCTCTTCAAAGGATTCACCGATGAAAACAAGGATTGGCTGAAACCTGCCAAAAGAAAGCGTAAAATTGAAACGCCCGAAAGTGAGGATGACAGTGATGAG